>VZRW01013972.1:251224-283851 GCA_013398125.1 Aegotheles bennettii
CAGAGAGATTATTGCTTTCCAAAGAGGAGGGATATTCTGCCCGCTTGCAATTGAAAACCAACTGGGGGTGGTTGCCAAGTTTAGGAATCAGAGTTAAGAGCTTACACAGGCTCTGGGGGTGCAATCCTCCGCTCGTGTCAGTCAAGGGGAATATTTCATGTGACTGCAATAGGCAGTGGGTCAGACCTCTGGCATTGGAGAGACAGAGTTATTTCATTTCTGTCATTCCTTTCAAATATGTTTACTTCAGCAACTCAGCATAGCTTCGTGGGAAAGATGCGACGGATGCTGGTGCCGACTGACAGCAATTTGATTTGAATTACATAATGCTCTAAACCATTATGTAAATGAGGCAGACAGAAGCACAAAGACAGAGAAGACAGGGATTTTTCATTGTTTGTTTTGTTTTTGGTTTTTTTTTAATATCTAGTAGCTTTTAATGCTGTCACCAAGATTGCCTTCTTCTAGATACTACATTCTGCCCGTAGGTTAGCTCAATTAAACTTTATTTCTCCTGACACTAGCCAATACCTAAAGTGCATCGGAGCAAATGAAGGGCAGCATCTAAAGAGTGGCGAACATGGATGATTTTAGAGGTATGTGAGTGAGTCACATTACCAGGAATGGTTTTGGCTATGTCCCACTAATGTCGATGAGACTCACGCCCCTGAGAACCCTGTAGCTCTCCTGGGTATTCTTCCTCTTCTCCCCCATATAATTTCCCCATTTTTTAACATGGAACAGTTTTCCAGAGTAAATAGCACATTGCACAAACAATTATTTTCCAAAAGTCATGACATTTTCTGTTAATTAGCAATAATATAATCATCCAAATAAAACTGCTGGGGACATTGCGTTTACTAATGAGCCACATCTAAATATGCATTTATGTGTCAATGACGCATGCTCGAGTGGTTGCTAACACTCGACTGGGCCTGAGGCACAATGCACTGGAAGCACACAATAGTGGCCTAGTCTTGCAGACCCTGTCGTGGCTCCTTGCTTAATTTAGCTTATGGGACCAAACAGTCAATGAGTAAACCAGAAAATAATACATCAAGTGGCCTGTGAAAGAGAAATATCTGATGATGGTATCAATGCAGGATGTTTTCTAAATGGAAAATGCACTAAATCCAGGATTTGGGAACTTGTCTGCACTTCCTGAAAGAAAAAAACACTAGTCCTAAAAATAAATTTTATTATCACTAATAGCAGAGATAAACAGCAATTGCACCAAGAGATCATCCAATATCTTGACCTTAATCCCCTCCTATAACCAGGATTCTTTCTATGCTAGAGACTCCCAATAATATATGAATACTGGGGGCAAGGTAAGAGCCCCCAAGGGACTTTATGTCTATGAGGTATAATAGCTCCTTCTTTGATAGGGTCCCAAAATGATACAGAAGTGACTGTACTGCTTGAACGTTAATATTATTTTTTTCCTTTCTCAAGACAATTTCAACTAAAAATAAAAATTTGACGGGAAAATGGAAGATTTTGGTCAGATCTCTTAATTTTAATCTGCTATGTAAGGGGCTAATAATTCACGTACTGCCTATTCCTCTGTACATTCATCTGTATCTTTATCCATCCTGCAGTATAGTTCCTCAGCTTAGACAAGACAAATGATGTATTCTAAAAATTTTTAGTTGAAAAAAATATTTATTGGATATGCAACTCTTGTGAAATAGCTTCAAATGCAGGATAAAATGAATCAACTCAAATCTAGCCTGTCTGATGCACTGGAGCAGATTAGCCAAACCAAAGAAAGGCAGAACCTTAGTCATTCAAGGAGAAGTAGACACTGTTAGGACATGAGTCATCTTTACTGTTTAAAACGTGTACTTCAGAGAGATAAACCATGCTTTAGACCCTAGCAGAGGTCCTGGTGATTCAGTCTGTTTATTAGGACACCTAAATTTAGGTGCTGATATGTACCTGTAGGTACCTGTGAATTGAAAAGTCTATGCTTGCATGTCTGCTTTTCTCTGACAGAGCAGGGACATCTGGATGGAAATCTGTCCCCACAAAATTCAGACCATTATGGAGTATGATGCATTGGATGTGGTATGTGTTAGCTTTTCTTCTGCTTGACTTATCTCAGAAAAAAAGGAACCAGCTACCTTTAAGTGCACGGTGTTAAGGAAGCAGAGCATGGGGCTGTTCCACTCCAGTGAGTGGCAAACTCTCACACTTGTACAAAAGCTTTCCAGTGCCCACAATTACTTTACAACATGAGGTATTATATCTTCAGCTTCAACAAACCACATACACTTAATTAGTCTATGACAACCACATTGTTCCGAGAAACATGATCACTAAGGTTATCCTCATACTTTCAGAATCATTATGGACTCACAAATCTGGAAAATATTTTGTTATGTTTTGTTTATACAAATCAAAGGGATGTTTGAGGTCTGGATTGTGCAGTTACATGGGCAAAAGTTATTTTTGAGCTAATATTTTTAGAAGTAGAGTGAAATATGGTCTAGTGGCATCCATGACTCCTAGGAGACCACAACGAAACAAGCCAAAAAAAAGCTGAAAATACACATCCGTCCTAGTTCACAGCCAATTTCCTACTCCAGTCTTGGGTTTATCTTGTGGATTTTGTCAAAGCATAATAGTGATTTTAAAAGCAGAACAAGCGGGATGGCACAGTTCCTCTCTTCCCACACAAGTGTTAAGCCTGGCTCCAAAATATGCTTCCCTGGCTCTACTTCCCTCCCAAAAATATTCCCAAAACTTGTAGTGCTAGCTCCAGCAAAGCTAGCTGTGATCCAAGCTCTCTCCTGCCCAGCTCTATGGCCAGACAGAGAGGAGAGGGGGGAAAGAAAAGAGGCAAATTTGGATGGCATTTCACAGACTCCCCTTGTTCATGTCTCCAGGATACATTTCACACTCTCCAAGGGCCTAATAACTATCCTTTGTATAGAATGGGTCCCCTTTATCTAATAACCATCTGTGGTGGGTTAACCCAATATGAAGAGGGGGTAGACACAGAGCAGCTTGGTAGGCACCTGGCAGCCAGACAAGGTTAACCCACCACACCACCCCTTGTGGAAACTGCTTCTCACTTAATCTTCAAGTCAGTGAGCTGCAGAAAAATTAAAGGTGATGTCCTGAAAGAAATGGTCACAGTAGACCAGATTGCAACTTTGTATTGAAGCCTTGGGCTACAGTACGACTTCTACTACCTCCTCTTTCCACCCCCAAGAGATGGAGCTGGCAAAGACAGGCATGTAAAATGCTGTCACAGAACAGAGAAGAGAGCCTGTATGCCATCCCTTAGGTCCAAGCAAGAAGATCATCAAGCTTGAAAGATCAAACCATTAAAAGCATCACTGATCCTCTCAATTCTTAAAATTTATCATATTCCCAGATAAGTCTAAATTAAATTGAAGATTCACATTAAGAATGTAATTGGAAATCCCATTTCACATGTTTAACATTTAATTTTACAGTGGCTAACAAGAACAAGATAGTCCCAGACAGAGTTCTGCTGATTTATCTTAACTTCCTTCTTACACAGAATCACTTGAGTTGGAAGGGACCTTAAAGGCCAGCTAGTCCAACTCCCCTGTCATGGGCAGGGACATCCTCCACCAGACTAGGTTGCTCAGGCCTCTAACCTGGCCTTGAACATCTCCAGGGACGGGGAATCCACTACCTCTCTGAGCAACCCACTCCAGTATTTTACTACCCTCATGGTGAAACACTTCTTCCTTATATCCACATGAAACTTCCTCCTTATATATATCCACATGAAGCAGAAACACATCTCTACTTGTAACTATTATTCAGGTATGGCCTGATAGCACAGACCTAGAGCTCCTCATACTGCCTCCATTTTATCCAATGCACATTGTAATGATCCCAAGAACTGGTGGCTTAAGCGTGTTTTGCTTCCTACTGGCTGGTACAGATATGCAGCAGAGATATAGGCCTTGCTCTTCAAACCTTTCTGATGTGGATAGTGATGCCATCAGCTCTGTCCATCTCATATCTCACTGACTCCTTCTCTCTGCCCTGGCAAACACAATCTGGGTTCATCTCCTTTCCAAAACTGCCTCCAAACCCAGGGCCAAGACTGTTCACCGTGCTGCTGCTGCTGCTGCTGCTCATTCTCACATCTCTGTCTTCATTTGGAGGCTCTGACTTAAACTAACATTACTACAAACAGAACAAAAATGGTTTACTGCGCATGTCTTAAAATAGAATTGCAATCATCTATGCTTCCGCTACTTTAAAACTAAATTTATCAAGAGATTATTCTTCCATAAGGTTTAACACATAAGAAGTCTCATGATTTAAAGTTCAGTCATTTCACAGTTATTTATGAGAAGAAAATCTTATGGATTAATTTTATGAAGAGGCACAATCAGCTTGGGGATCAGATCTTCTTTTGATGTAAATGGTCAGAATGAGTCTTCAGCCCAACAAGACAGTTTTTGGCTTTTTTAAACTTTTGTTTGCTGTATTGTCAGATAATGTGCAGCTGAGCACCAATAAGATTATATATAAGGGTTACAATTTTGTTTCAGAAAAATCTTCCAAGTAACAGCTAAGACTCCTATGACTAACTAAGGAGAGAGAAAAAAAAGATGTATTTTTCTCTGGGGTTTTTTATTAGTTTAGTTTCTGCATTAACAGTTCTTTGAGTGCAATTGATTTTGTAGTTTCCTCTGTAGTTTCCAATTAATCATCCTCCCTTTTTGTGAGGATGTTTTACACAAAAACAGGAGACAGGAAAACATTTTAAAATAGGAAAATGTGCTTATAAAACCACAACAGTGGCATGGATATGCAGAAGTGCAGGTTCTGTATGAACAACTCTCTCAAGAGGAAGGGAGAGCAGCATTACCTACCGTACGTAACAGCTGACTGCAAATTTCCTATTGAAATTCTGTTTCTATAGAAAAATGCTTCTCCAATAAGAGTAGCATTTTAGTACAGTGCATCTACTTTGAGATACAAATTTCTTTGTGCAATAAAGAAACCTCCAAACTGAAGAGAGAACAGATTTCTCAGAGAAAATCACAATTTTTCATGAGAAAAAACCACACATTTTATCTCCAAGAATGATGGGAAACAGGCCAGAAATCACCCTAATCACAGCCCATTGCTGGTTCTCCCACTGGCTCAGCATCCCTGTGTTAGTGTTTTTAAAGTATATGAAAAAATGGGGAACTTTAGACAGTCATTCAACCCCAATATAAAAATGTATTTTAAAATTACTCAGTTTTGACCAGTCCTATGACATCTCTTTCAGTGACAGCAATAAGTGTGACAATATCTATTCAAAACCAGGAAAACACGCTTTTCTTCTAAAAGTCACCATTAGAATCTTATCCAAGCATAGAACTTTTGACGAAGGACAAGGATCTTTTGGAGCCTTGAATGAGTAACAACGAGACTATTACTAAAATAAATAAAAGATGAGCAAGCTGCCACTTAAGCTATGGATTTCCCACAGCAGCAGCTTCAAAACTTTCTTGAAACACAACAAATTAAAAAAAAAAAAAAAAAGGAGGAGGCAGACAATAAAGCTCTGTTTGACTGATAGCATGAAAACATCAAGCACTTTGATTCAAATTAATAAATAATGAAGGTGTGTTATCCAGGAAACAGTGCAATGCCAAGTCTGTTTGATCTCAGACCAGCTGTTGGGTAAAAGTATCCTGAAACACTCTCTTGGGCAAACGGGCCAGTTGCATCTCATCTCAGGGACTTTGATTATTTAAATGGGGCTTTTATTAAAAGAAGGAATTTCATCCTAGAAGAAATTTTATATTACCTTCCTAAGGGCAAACTTCAGCTTTACCTGGCTTATTTGGGAAGCCGGGGTCATAGGAGTGGAGGAGCTCAGAGTGTGCTCTGGTTTTGCCCTCCCACCTCCTAACCACTGAGATGGAAGCAATGGGAGAGAAGACTTGTGAGCCCCATCCTTTGCATTTCAGGGCTGTCCCAGAAAAGCCAGGAAATGATCTTCAGTGCAGCTCCCACAGCCCACCCCAAGAGCCCCTGAGAGTCTCTCTGCCCTCATGGCCCTGCACAGCGAGGAGCGTTACCCTCATGTTATGGCTCGGAGCACATGCCAGCCTGGCTTAAGTGCACAAGGATGTTGAACACTCAGTGATGCAGTGCCATGGCATAGGGAGTGGACAAGAGTAGGGGTGGACACACATCTTTAGCACTCCTGGAGCATTCTCCTAAGGTGACCATGTGGCTGAGACAGCATGTCGTACAAGGAGGCTTTCTGGATGAACCAGCTAAAAAATTTCCCTTGGCTCCCAGCTGCCATATGACCCCCTCTGTTGTAAGCCATGGCTCCAAGGTTGAGTCCAACCCCTAAATGACATCCCAAGGCTGACAGGTGAGTTTTTGCAGTCCACTTTCAGGCAGCAGCAAATGCTGCTTTTCCCCAGGTCAGTCCATCACAACCCACCTTCTCTCCAAGGGAGAGTCCTTCACCTCTCAGACTAGCACTTGCATTTCACACCCAACTTTTTTACAGGAGAGTATCTCTCTGTCCTTATCAAAAGGTCTAAAAACCCTCTAAGTTTACAAACACGTATTGCCAGGCAGGTATTTCTGGACTTGTTTGCTTTTTTTCAGCATAGTCATTCCCCCCTGTGAAACACTCCACTGGACACATGGCTCTTTCCCTACCAAACAGGGCTTCAGCAGCCTGAGAGCTCAGCTGTAAAAAACTCCAAGCACTAATGCAGGAAGCATAAAGAGATCTGATAAATGCTCCAAAGCTTCAACTTCCAACATATGAACTATAGCAACTGCCAAGAATTATGACTGCATGACATTACATCCAGGTCCTTGTTCTTATTAAAAAGTAAGCATGGGTATCCAATGTGCAGATGGGCACTACCACACAATCTGCTCTGTTCCTCAATCTCTGTTTTAATGGATGTTCATAGGTTGTCACAAAGCAAAAGCTTCCATCTTAGGGAAACCTGCAAACTTTGCAAACAGCTGCTTTTAGGGTTCACTGTAATAAATGGGCTGAAGCCATTCTGGACTTTCAGTCAGTTTTTGCATGGTCTGAAACGAGATCTCTTCCAATCTGTTTCCTACTAAAGAAAATATAATGGACTCTGATCACTAGTTTTAAATAGAGGAAGGTAATTTGCACATTTTTTTGTAAATGAAAGTTAGTATTTTTGGAAAAAGCTAAACTGATGAGCTTCCTTTCACCTACAGAGCATGAGAAGTGATAAGATAAGATCCTTGTAAGAGTGGGAAGATTGCTGAGTTTCTCCACACTAACCTGGAGAAATCAGCTCTAGCAAGATGAGGATTATTTTACATTCATCATCTCTGATTCTACAAAGTGTCAGTTTACTCTGCTGGTATCGGGTGTAGGGTTATCAACATCTTCATGTGATCACACCAGTAGCACTTGGTGATGTTTTGGAGACAATGAACATTAAATTGATGTTGGGCTAACAAAAACTTTCAGCACTATTAGCTGCAACCCCGAGCTGTAAGAAAAATATTCTGTGCCTTTTTCATAATAGTCTTGATCTATCTATCCTCAAATTTCCAAAACTACAGCGAATCCAAGGTGGGATAGATGGACAAAGAGGGATAGAGAAAAAGTTGAAGGCAGGAAAAGTTTGAATTTGGCATCCTCTAAGAACAACACCAGCTTTACTGTGCTGCATGGTCCACAATAAGGATGAACAACCAGCATCAGATTTGCCTTCCCCAAATTTCACTTCTGGAAATGTACTTCAACCATGTTTGCTCTCCCTCCGAGTAGTAGCACTACTAGTCTTTGTTGAGACTGCTCAGATTTTCCACTGGCTTTTATAGATGTTGTTCCTTGGTGCACTTCTTAACAGAAATAGGGCAGCATAATTTATTAGAAGTGATGGTATTTTGATCTGTGACCATCAATAAGTCTGTGGCCTTCAGACCAAACACTATTATTAAGACGTCCATTGAACTGGAAACAGCATTAGAGAAGAGTCAGCTAACTCAGCATTAATCAAGACCTGCTATTCTTCCAGTATCTGAATATTGTCGTCAGCCTTCCTGATCATACTAAACCTCTGGCAATTCCAGGTGATCACACACTGGTTTATTAAGGTGGTCATGTAGACAGGTGACTTGTGGCACTGCACTACAAGGATAATGACCTGGATTGACAGTTAATATAATAATTTCTAGGGCTGTGCACAGGGTCCAAAGTCCACATCAGACTTTGCACGTCAAGATTCAGGAACCTCTGCGAACAAGTAAGATCATCTAGTCGCAAATTTGTCTCGCTCTACCAGCAACAGAAATTAGACAAAGGTACAGTACACATTTGGAGAGCAGCCCAGTCTCCTGAACAAGCCCTTTAGAGGTCTGGTGAAAATCTCCAGTATAACCAGCATGTTTGCTTCTCTGCCTGACCACAAGATGCTACCCAGTTAGAGTTCCAGCTAAAACTTTAGCTTAACCTGCATCTACAGACTTTTAAACCTGGAGCTCAGATTGCAGCCGTGGTGGTCAGCTGTAAGAACAGCATCCCCATCACTCTTCTGCACAGAGAAATTGCAAATCTGGATCTTTTCGCCTTTCTTAATATTTATGCATCTGGTCTGGCAGCATCCATCATTGGGGTAGCCTTAGTAGGTGCCCCAGAGGGATGAAATAATACAGTTGCAAAATAAGACACAAGACAAGCGGGAATAAGGAGGGTGGGAGGGAGCCAGTGTTAGGAGTCTTTCAGAGTCGGGTTATATGAGGCTGTATCTCTTGCAGCACAGGAAGGAAAAACACCACCACAAATGAGCAACAAAAGAAAACGAGTCTGCGCTGGTTCCAGCTGGGGGTTGGGGTGGGAGAAGGATTTCATAGAAACATATACAGAATATAAATTGCTAAAGGATCAAGGTCTGGGTAGAGGTGTAAAGCACTCTGCAAGGCACCTTGAAATCTCCAGGCATGGGCAGTGACCCACTCCTGGCCAGCATCATGCGCACCCAAGGGTCCCATCAACCAACTCAACCAATGTCCGGGAACAAGCTGTCTACTCTCAGTTGCCTCTGGAAAGCAAATTGCCAAAAGGCAGCAGCTCTGCGGTCCCCAGGAGGAGAGGAAACCTCAGGCTTGAGCTGGGGAACTGCTTTCTGACGCCAAGCCATTTTCAGAGCTTTCTCCAGGCTGCAGTGGGAGATGGAGGGGTTTCCCCCAGCTGCACACCTGGTGCAGCCAGGGTGAAGGCAGCTCAGTCCCTCCCAGGCTGCAGGCTTGCAGATGATGACACTTGAGCATCGTGCTTCATTACACACACCAGATTAATTCCCTTCTCCCAGACTTCTCCAAGAAGAAACTTGTCTGAATTTTTGCTGCTTAGTCAGAGGCTTTAAATTAACACAGACAACAAAGCAAATTACTAATCCTGAAGACCAGGCATGGTTCCAAGCATTCCTTCACAACATTAAGTGCCCAGCTGAGGGGGAAGGGCAGGGAGGGATTTCCAAATGTGCACAAACTTTTTGAGCCTCTGAAGTGAAGTCCAGCCCCCCAGATTCCTGTTGCTGTATTTCATTCTGTGACAGTAGCACCCAGAAGCCCTAAATGAAATTACTTTGCAGGTAGGCACTGCACAAATACACTGTGGACTGAATGAAGGGCAGGAAGGTGTGAAGTTACCTTCCCAACTCTCCCAGGCTTTGCCCAGCAGCCTGTGCCCTGCTTCCCCACGCATGAAGTTCAGCTGCACCTTGAGCTGGGGGGAGACACACTCAGGAGGTCTGAAAGCCCAAGCAAGCATCAGATGAAACCCTTTCTTTGGCAGGTGTGAACTTCATCTGGTGTCCATCACCTTGAATAACCATGTTGTCCACCAGCTCATTTGAATTCCGCAAAATAAGAGTTCAAAGCGCTGACTTTGAGCCATAAACCCTCTTCTCCCTGAAGGTGCTCAGAAGGTACCAGACCCTACTACCCTGCACTACAGGTGCAGGGGGACAAGGCAGCCTCTCCAGGTCATCATCTGGAGCTCATTCCCCATCCTGCTCTGGAAAGCTGCCTCCTGGGCATCAGCAGCACTCGTAAGAGCTCAGGCATGTCATGACGGCTGGGATGACAGGGATGGCAGAGGAGCAGGAAGGGAAGGAGGAGCACTGCAGCCCAGCTGGCTTTCTGGGTTTGTGTGGGTGGGTGGCAGGTTCACAACCAGCTATTCCTTTAATTTCTGGATTTGTGTGTCTGCTTGAAAATTTGTACCAGCTCTTCTATATTAACAAGAACACAGGAAATTGGGCTAGAAATACCAAGATAACCCAGGACCTCAAATCTTAGCCTCGTACCTTTCCTTGACATTTCAAAATCCATCTCCCAGGACATGCCTTTATTTAGCCTGAAATTAAATTCCAGGTCTTAATATCTTCACAGGCTTTAACTATTTTTCTTCTTTCAGCTGAGGCTGGCTTTCATCCCAGCACTCTTCCCTCAGATGAAAGACTCTACTAAACCCATCCTCTTCCCGGCACTGCTCCTGGATCATGCAATCATAATTAACAGAGTTTGCTCTAAAATGTGCAAGGGGATCTCAGGGTCATCATCTTTGCTGTACATGCAAAGTGGCAACTTCTTATTTAGGGAGTACCTCATGGACTTCCAGAGTCTGTAAAACTGATTTATAAACTGGACTTCTAGACAGCAGTGTTACCTATTGTGAAAGGTGCCTGCCAAGTATATACTCAAGGCTGAGTTGGGCACAGCCTCATATCCCTGCTCAGCTTAAACATTCCCATGTTCACACCTAGACTGAGGAGAAGCAGCAACAGCGACTAGTCCATGGGACTCGCCTCCTGGCTGCTAAATCCTGTTTTGGGCAAGGAGGTATTCAGCTATGGATAATCTGTAGCCACTTCACGTGCACACACAACAGATTTCAGCTGCCGAGATAGAGGAGTGATGCCACATCAGTGGAATGACCACATTCAATATTGCAGGTGTAATCTAAATAAACAGTCAGGGGAAAGGAGAGTGGCATTTCTGTATGTGCTGCATCACTCATTTGTAAATACTCAGAACTTCTTCCAGCATTAACTACCACAGATGCTGAAACAAGTCAGGATGTACAGAGGACTTTGCAGGAGTCCTTGCACTAGATTTTTTTTTCCCTTTTTAGCCTAGTTTTCTGAGGAAACAGGCTTATCTGATCATGCTTTCTGTCTTTTAATCCCCTCTAATAACTTTTGAATCCACTGGCCAATTTCAAATACACTTGTGACAGAAGTAGACATTTCAGATACTCTAAATGCCTGCTCATCCTATAGAAAAGAAGAGCTAAGTAAAGTAAGTCAATGGTAGTTAGTCCCCCCACTAGGGTGTAGTTCCAAGCCCTTATCTATTCTGAGAGATGGCAGTCAACATGTCAATCAACTTAGGGATGCAAACGAATCTACAACAAGCCATTGCACACACTGCCACTTAGCCCCCCAAGTGGTCAGGAAGAGACTACGGGCTTGGAAGGGCAAGTTAAACTAGCTAAATCCACGGGAAACAACGCTAAATTAGTTTTGCTACTTGCAATGCAACAGGAGCTTTATTTTTCCTATTTTAGGATAATAACCTTAGGAAAGCAGAATCAGTGTTGCTGCACGGGGATTAATACTGTGGCTTCCTCTCTGCCTTGAAATAGTAAAGTCTAAAATTTAACTCCTGAAGAAAGAGAAGCCTAAGAAGACTGATAACGCAAATCAGTCCCTTAAAGCATCAACGTGCAGGGTAGTGGGACCATGAAAGCCCTCCAGCCTCCTTGTTCAGTCCTCATTTTCCTTCAGGGATAGTAACTTAATGCAAAGCCTCTGACCAGGGCAGCAGAGAAGCAATGAAAGACTACCGCAGGAGCCTGATTGTTGGGCTGAAATCCTACTCTCCCGAGAGTAGCATATGGCACACGAGAGCTGAGAAAGCAGCCTCTGAATTTATGCAGACTTTCAGCTTTATTTCCTGACTTCCCGCACCACATTGTAGAAACAGGACCTTGGTATCTTAACAGGAGACTTTGTGCATGCACACACAACATGCAAGTTTTAAGCCAGGAGCAGAAATATGCTCCCAAACTCATGTGCTACATGTAAACTCTTGCTACAAGTGGATGCAGACGAGCACGGGACTAGCAGAATTTTTTCCCACGTGGCAAGCTCAACATGTTTCAAAGCTTCCACAAAAAAATCTAGCTCAGCTGCTATACACCATGAGAAATGGCTGATGCACCCAGCACACTGGCAGACTGCCTGGCTACCAGCTGTGGTCTCATTTCTAACCCTGCTAAAAAGAGAGTTCTGCCAGTGGCCACAGCGCCACAAAAAGTGCAGAAAGCAACGCTTGCCTTTGGATGTGCCTGAGCAACCACCACCACGGCCAATGAGATGCACCCAATGCTGTGGCCAATGCTTTAGGCAGCTGGGCTCTCTTTGCTGTGGCTGGCAATGACCTTGCATACTGGAAGTGAGTAGGAAAACTCAACCTTTGCTTCTGCTTGGAGGGCAAGAACTTCAAAGGACTCCAGACTGGCCTGTGGCCAGACTGAGGAGTTTAACTGGATGCCTGTAAGAGGCATTTCAGACATTCCCATAAAAATGTCATTTCCATGTAAGTCCTACACAGGCAGGCTTGCTCTGCTCCTCTCCCAGTCAAGGAATGCAGGAATTATGCCCACAATGGGAGGTCATCTTCCTGCTCAACAGCCAAGCTGCTTTGCCATCAGTCAAGCTCTGGTTCTGAAAGCAGCCCTCACCTCAAAATCAGCACCCGACAGGCAAACCACAGCTACTGGCTTTGAAAATTGGAAGGACGAGGTACAATTTAGGTGGCTGGGAGACCAAACCAGAATTGGTGGAATTTTTGCGGGCTGGTCAGTGCAGGCCTTGAAAGTTCAGTCCCCATGGTCTCTAGAAACCTCCTACTCTGTCCTCCTCTTATGCCCACATGAGCACTTCTCAGGCAGCCTGTAGACAACTCTTCCAATATATTGGCTCACAATTATTAACAAGCCTGTGGTTTTCAGGGCCACAACTCTCTGTACCCAGCTCTGGGATTGAGGATTTACTGTCTGTATGTCCTGCAAGTCCTGCCTTGAAGGCAGCTTCAAGGCCTCCATCAGAAGGCCAGGGAGTACCAACTCTTTCTCCCAGGTTAGTTCATTCAACTGCTCTTTCCTCATTACTCTGAGCTCTGTATTACTTTATCTTGTGAAAAACTCTGTTCAGGTCTAGACACTGAGAAAAATCTGGGTGGCAAAGTCGTATACACCTTGGTTACATAGTTCCACCATGGAAGCCAACACCACTTTATTTTGCAACCCTTTTCCAGAGGGTGAAGCTCACTTGCCTCCCTGGTCACCCAGTTCCTGGACCAGACAGGAACCCTGATGAAACCCAGGTGATTTTACATCAGATAAGACAAATCAGAGTGATGTTCAGCAGAGAACTACCCTCAAGTGTTTTAACAAGAGTAATGTTGGTTTTCTTCTTCCTCATCTTAACCTTTCTGGCACGTGTCTGCTGAGTCATGTGCAACCTGGAGGACTATTTCTGGTCGTGTTGTAGAGGAGTGCCTTCCTGTTGTTTCAGGTATCCAGAAGATTGTACATACCTTTAATAAAATGGAGTTCTCACCAAATTTCTTCAGATCTTTGTCATGTCAAGGCTGCATTATTGCAACACACTCAACTTTGTCTACCTTTTAAGACTGTTTTGCCAAGAATCCAGTGAACCGCAATGTGAGGCTACCTGCCTTCTGAACACACCAAATCACCTGAGTACATTACATGTGGAATCATAGCATCATAGAATGGTTCAGGTTGGAAGGGACCTGAAAGATCACCTAGACACAATCCGCTCTGCCATGGGCAGGAACACCCCCCACCAGACCAGATTGCTCCAAGCCCCATCCAACCTGGCCTTGAACATTGCCAGGGAGGGGCAGCCACAGCTTCTCTGGGCAACCTGGGCCAGTGTCTCACCACCCTCACAGCAAAGAATTTCTTCCTAATATTCAATCTAAATCTCCTTCTTTCAGTTTGACACCTGTTTCACCTCATCCTATCACCCCATGCCCTTGTCAAAAGTCCCTCTCCAGCTTCTCTGTAGCCCTTTCAGGTACTGGAAGGTGCTCTAAGGTCTCCCTGGAGCCTTCTCTTCTCCAGGCTGAACAACACTAACTCTCTCAGCCTGTCTTCATAGGAGGAATACGTACACGTCTCACATACAATTTGCTCCCGTGTGTCGTTCAATGTGAAAGTCCTTAGCAACAAACACGAGGAAAGATTGAAGTCCCAGCTGTACTACTGCTTCGATGCAGCTCTCCTAAGATGTGTCTGTAGGAGAGATCCTATGTCTGGAATTCAGCCATATTGGGAAAAACATCTCACCTCCATCCTGGTTGAGTTCAGAGTTAGATAAATAATGTCCTTCTATTCACTGACAGTTGAATACAAGTTTTTCCTTAGATTAATCACTGAGCTGCCATTTGGGTCTGCAGACAGTTGCTGTTGTGCCCTGCCCAGTCCTAGAATAAAGATTGGTCCTATCTTAACTGCAGCAAAATGAATCTCAGCTGTGGGGTGATAAGTGTCTTTTAAGTACTTCTAGCAAAATAGTAGATAATAATGATTAGGGTGATCGAGCACCGGACCAGGCTCCCCAGAGCAGTGGTCACAGCACCAAGCCTGCCCGAGTTCAAGAAGCATTTGGACAATGCTCTTGGGCACATGTGACTCCTGGGGTGTCCTGCACAGGGACAGGAGTTGGACTCGATCCTGATGGGTCCCTTCCAGCTCAGCACATTCTATGATTCCATGATTCCAATGCTACCACTTGAGGCTTGACTTAGCACTTGGGCTTGATCAACACCCAGTTTAGAGGAGGTGGCAAACAAAGCGTGACCCTGATGCCATTTCACATCTTCACCATTTCCCCTACTTGCTAACCAGTAGTATATCTGCACAGCTGTAAGTGGTGCCCAGATTATGTGCCAACATGAGCTGCAGCTCCCTATGCTCACTGGTTTATTGCTAATGTAACGAATAGCCTTGGGTGTGCAGTATTTGTTGCGAAAAGCTGGAAGAAGTCCATGCATCAGATGATGTTGTTCTTGCCACTAGCAGGTCCAATTGTCTTTTCTGCTGAACTAGCAGCACACTTTCTTCTCCTTTTGCTCTTAACTTTTTCTACTCTTTTACAGCTTTTTAAATATTTTAGAGATGTACACTCACGGCTAAGCTCTCCAACACATTTTTAGCAGTTTTGTTGAGTTTGCATTTTGAGAAACTACATGGGACTAGGATTGGAGCTAGAACCACTCATGTCAACATGCTGTGAACACGCTGTTATTTCTACCACATGGTCTCAAGACACTTGGCAAACTCCACGCAGAAAAAAGGCTAGGCAGGCCTGCAGTAGAGGTCCACAGTAACTGCAGACCTTCCCAGCCCAACTGGATCAGTCTGTGGGAAGCTCTGTCTGACCCTCATTCCATCCCTTGTGCTCGGTCTGCTGTATGACTTCATCCATTCTTCCCACCCTGAGAAACAGTGAATCATCACAGACAGTAAAAGCCAGGAACAGTTTTTGGATAAACAAAGTCCTGCCCTTAAAAAATAACTTTAAAAAATAATTATAACAAACACGTACAAATACCTCCTTTGACTTAAAGCTAAACATATGTGGTTGTGCTTGCAGTAACCAACAGTAAAATCACATTGTCATCCAAAACTTTTACCTCCTTAACACAAACTTTATACCACTTCCAATATGAAATTGCTACTTTGGTAACAAAGAGGAGCTCTTTAGATTTTCAAAATACAAAGTCCCTATGGGCTATTCAGGCATAAAAGTCACCATTTACCAAAAGAAGATTTTCTCAATCTGTATTTAAGCATCTCAGAAAGAAACTGGCCTCACAACCAAGATGTTGCTGCACAGATTGGCATTTAAGCATGGGCAAGAAGAAAAAAAGTAGAGAACTCTTCCAAATGCAAATGCTGTTAACTGTCAAGAAACTATGTAAAGCACAATAAACAGCACACATTCATTTTAGCCATTTGAAGCTGTAGAATGGGAAAGCAGGCCAAAATTCACAACATCAAAACACACAAAACATAATTTATATTACTAAACATATCACCGAGGTAAATGCTTAAAGGGGTAATGTTAAGAATTGTTATTTTGGCCACAGGAACAATTATAAGACGTGGTGGCCCTGGTGATGGGTCAGGATGAATGAGAGCATTTTCGCTCACCAGCACCCTCTGCATTTTGCTCCACCTTCCTCTGCCTCATCCTTCCTCTTTCCCCTGGAGACTCAACGCATCAGAGGAAGAAGATAGGATGGAGTAGAGCAGCCATGGCTGCAAGACTCCCAGGCTCAGGTGAGTCTGAGAAACCATCCTTTGTCCATTTCCAATTTGAATGCTGTCAGGTTTCCCTCTAGCAGCAGGGGGGATGACTCACTGCTCACTGAATCCCCTGCACACCAGTGCTTGGCCTAAAGTGCTCTGCACGCACACGCTGAGTCCACAACAGAGCGAAAATAAACCCATGGCCTCACAAGGTGATGGGGACCACAGAGGCATCCCTCCCACCACCCCTCCCTAGCATCCCCCAGTACTCTGCAGGATCCAGACTGCAGCATAAGGTAGGGCGGGCTGCTGGCCTAATTCCTCAATCCTCCTAGTCCACAAGAGTGCGATAAACCAGCTTTCCCAGTGCAGGGGATGCTGTCATGCTGAGCACACCTAGGTTGTTCAGTGCAGAGCCCCATTAAAGATCCATGGACCATCTCCAAACGAGTAAAAGCATCCATAGCACATAATACAGCATCACGCAACGATAGTAGGTCAGGTCCTAGAAGCAATAAAACCACATTAGCAGCATGTAAAACTACACTAAGTAGCCTCTCTGGTTGTGCCTTGAAAAAAAATAGCCTCCTCCGGCAGCCTCCTTACTGCAACAACTTACATGAATGCCTGTGATTTTTTAGGTGTGCAGCAAAATCTCTTGCAGCATGGACTGCCCCCTGGGCTCAGTGGGATGGTGAGGGATGATATGGACCCTCGACAAGGATGACATGGACCCTCAACAGCTCGTGCCATCAGCCACAGAAAGGTACTTGCTGCTTTTGCAGCAGAGTTCCTTCCCCTCAGTGTGTGACTACCTGCAAGGTGCGTGGGACAAGAGGCTTTGGGGCACTGGAAGGAGCAATGTCTCCTTGGCGTTAAGGGCACTTGGCGTTAAGGGCACTCCCCTACTCCTCCCAAGAGTAGGGGAACTTGACTTCTTCTGAACTGAAGAAGTAGACACTTGAATCCAAGAGTAAGACTTAGAAATTCTCAAAACTAAAAATACTCTACTTTCCCAGCCAAGCCAGTGAAGCACAGCTTTCCCACCAAGCCACGTTTATCATTATTATGAATATTTATCATCATACTCAGGACACATAGGAAAGGTAGATGGTCTCTGTCACAAGGTGCTTACAGAAAGAATAAATTCTTTATACAGAATCCATGTTTCTTCCAAGGGACACCATCCTATGGCTGCTCCTAGGATGAAAGGGAATCCAGCAGAGACTGCACTCTTGTTACACGTTTTTCCAGCAAATAACTGATTAAAGTTTGCATTCAAAGTACAGCCATGCTGTAGGCTTAAGAAAAATCTTCTCATTTGAAAGTCATTTTCCTCCCCTGCATCTAGGACAATCAGCAGCATGAAATAGAAAATAATAATAAATAAATATGCATCAGCCCAGAGTTCACATGAAGTCAAAACCAGGAGGCCTTGTGTCTCTCGCTAAGGGACCCCAGGATCAGTGGGTTCGAAAGACTGAATTCCGATAGCTTCAGTAAATGAAAGAAAATCTCACTGGCTTGTAGGGATTCAATCCTGATTTGGGAAGTCATCCTTCCTCCTCAGAAACCTTGGTGTTCAGATCATTGACCCAGTGTTATAGCTCACCTCCTAGTCTGAGCTTTCCCCCAGAGCAGAGGGCTTCTCTTGAAGCGCTGAGTGTTTCAGCTTAGCAAGAGTGGGCTGAGGTCACTGACTGTCCCAATGATGTCATTCTGTTGCAGTCTCCAGCCTAGGATGCAGTCAGAGAGAAGCAACTTACTCCTTGGCTGTAGAAAGACAGTGTGTGTAGGATCATGACTCTGATTTTGACCCTGGTGTCATTTTTCTAAGTCCCAGTTATGTGTGGGCTGCTAGCAGAAACACAGAAGAAGATGGAATTATATTGCAGACACATGTCACGGCGTGGAGGGGTGGGGAGAAGCATATTTGCAGTTGCCATCATGATGTGGGAACGTGTACCAGACTGCCCCTTAGTAATGGTTGGGCCTTGTAGCCCCCCTTAGCCTGTCCTTTATTAAAGGGATGCATCAAGGGTTGGTGATGTGAAGCAGACCTGTTTTGCTGAGGTTTTCTGAAGAGAAAGGATTTCACCCTTAATGAGATGCTGGGGACTTTTCCCTTCCCTAGTTTCCCAGCTCTGTCCAAATACCTGGTGCAGCATCCTTCCAATCCCATGTTGGCCATGTAGTGCAGAGACTGTACAGCCACTCTTCCTGGGCACTGAAGGGCTCAAAAAAGTTTCTACCTACTATTACGTTAACCAAATCATTTTGCATCGTGCAAAGAAATGCTGCACACACTCCACAGAGCAAAATGCTTTAAAAAAAAGAAGAGAATAAAAGGAAGCCAAGAATAATACATGTAACTCAGGTGCCAGTGATAAGAGTAAAGACAGCGAGAGAACTGTAGACAGAGACATTGCTGGCCTTTTTAAGGAAAGAAGCAACTTTTCAAATAAATAAGGAACAAAATGTATTCTGTAAGTACTGTCAGGCACAGCACCATGGAAAGGGCAGCAATGTTCAATACATATTTCTGTTCTCTACTTGGGAAAAATCCATGCAATGGAAAAATAATATGCTTAGAATTACATTCCTTCCAGTTTAAGAGAGTTGAAGAAGTACAATATACACCAGCTTCTTTAGCTACACTTTTAAAGTCAACAGGTCAGGATCATTGCACCCAAGAGTGCAAGAGTACAGACCTGGCCAAGATGTACTCTGAAAATCAGTGTTGCTTTCCTAGGTATTGGGGCTGCTGTAAAGCACCAGAAGAAAACCACAGTTATGGCAGTATTTTATACAGATAATCAGAAAAATCTGAGTAGTTGTTGGCCTCTCTGCTTTCTGGGCAAAAGAGCAGAATAGCTGATGCAGGGCTTGGTTAATCAAGGCTCAGAGGACAGTAATATGATTTGATGGGAACCTTATCCCTGTAGAGCATCCAGTTCTGATGTCCAAAACACAAGGGTTATGCTGATAAACTAAAAGGTTTAGGGAAGCATCACTAAGGACGATCACAAGCTGGAAAACAGGCCCATAGTAAATGCTGCAGAGAACTCAATCATACCAAAGAGAAAGTAAAGAGATTAATTAATCACTGTGTCAGGACCCTTGGATAAACACAGCTACAAAACTACTGTTCCGCATATTACAGAGTACTTCACAGTCTATCAGACTAAGACAGAAGAAATCCAGTGGCCAGGAACTGGAACAAACGAAATATAAACTATGTGCACACGGTTAAGAAAATAATTTAATCATGGCTTACCAAAGACTTTTTACCATAGACTGAAGGATAGAAAACCCATCCTCCTCAGCTCCTGTTTTCTAGTCAGTATGTGCCATATCTCAAAAAATTCTAGTTATGAGGAGCCCTCTACTATTCTGGAGACAGAGTAGATGATCACAGTTTTAGTTTATGGTTTTATAAACCCTAAATTATGGGGTTGAGTCTGAATTTTATAGCCTTTTTTTGTTGTTTTTTTTTGTTTTATCTCACTACCAAATGAACAGAAAGGCACCAGCCGAAATCCCACATTTGGGCTCCAAAACACTGTACGATGTGTGTACACAGTATGGAGCTCTGTTATAAAATGTGATGGGAGGGACAAGAAAGCTATGCAGTTAAAAATAAACAAATGCAAATGGCGAAAAATATATGTAACTGGAAATCTAGACAGGCTCAGGATCCCTCGCTGCAGAAAGATGGCTCAAATCTGTTCTCCCTTTCTGCCCCAGCACGGCTGCCATCGAGGCTGTGTTGCAGGCAGGCGAGCGTCACCCCGCGACACCACACCAGCCTTCCAGGGAGTGGGAGATAGTCAGCCTAAAAATAGGCTGTCCTCTGTTTTGGCTCTCCCTTCCCTCTGTCCCCCCGCAAAGGCACAGGGCTGGCGGTTCAAGGAAAAACACCCAGAAAAGCAGCGGCCCCAGCAGAGGGAGTCGGGTGGTATTTTGGGAGGTGGAGGAGTGGGATGGGGTGCTATAGCTGAGCATCATGCATGGTGTCCCTGCCTGACCTCCTGCTTCTGAGACAGAGCCATTTCCACCACCTTTAGCATGGGAGCTGCAACCTGAGCTCCTCTGACCCTGCTGGAGGTGTGAGGACAGAGTGGAGCTACACGGCCCATCCCTGCCCTCTGGGATGCTGTCCGTACCCAGCCGACCCACAGCCAAAGCAAAGCAGCTGAGCTTGGCTCTCTTGGCAGCTCCCATGGCAACCTCCCCCTTGTTCCCTGCTTGGAAACTCTCCAGCCATCCTGTTATCCTGCGGAGGCCTTTGCCTTAACGGTTTGTGCAATTTCTGGTTCAAGGAACCAGCATTTACAGGCAGCAAAACCTCACAGGACTGTTTTTAATCAGAATTTCATTGACATTGAAGATCCTCGTAGGACTTTGATGAACACTTGAACTTTAGTCTGACATTAAAGTGCCTAAAACTCTGTATGAAGCCCAAATTAAGAGATCTTATGCTCTGCTATTGATGCTTTCTCTCACATGCAGCTCTACAAAGCTCCCAAACATCAGTAACATTTCAGAAAGCATCGGTTCTGCTTTTAACTGGACACGACAAGTCAAAATCAATTAGAGATTGATCTCAGTTCTGCTTTTTTTTTTTAAAAAAATGTATTTTTAGTGTGCAGTTCAAGTAACCGAAGAGAAGAACCACAATTGATGAAGCTAACTTGCTTTTTGGCAAAGCTATTGCCTAGATTATAAGGTGTTTTGTAAAGTTTTCCAGGCCTGTCCAGGCAACTGTGTAAATAATGTCACTGAACTCTGCGGAGTGTTCTAACAGCAAGACTGATGGGTGGTCTAATACACTGTGTAGTTGCTATAAGCAATAATCTCCCATGCTAATCACAACTTTCATATTCATTAACATATAGGAACCCCCTGAAAGAAATAACATACCAGGGAACCATTCAAACATACACAAAGCTAGCTATGACTACAAAACTAGCTTTCAAACTGGCACTGGGAAGAACATATCCAACATATTTTACATCCCACAGACCTAAATGTGCGAGGTGCTGCTTTCTGAGTCCTGCTCCGGGCAGGATTGCAAACCACCGTGTGTGTTCAGCTGCCACAATTCAAAATGAGCATGAAGCGATGGTGCTCTGCATTCAAGGCGAGATCCTGGGCCACTGAAGTGAGAGGAGAAAATGCCCTTGCAGGAGCATTCCTCCACGTGTTGGTGCTCAGCCTGTTTCCTGCCCAAGCAGGACTTGCAGTTAACACTAGGGAAGGGTAAGTTGACAGACTTACAAAAGTGAAGACAATGCCACTCCTCGGCCACCCCCTGGGACCATCTCACCATAAAAACAATACAGCTGCCACAATCCCCACCTTGGAAAATAAAAGAATCAACCTGACGGTACCATGGGTTAGTGGTGATGTAGGTGGACGGTTGGACTGGATCTTTAAGGTCCCTTCCAACCTCGGTGATTCTGTGGTTCTATGATGGAGCTGGTTGTTGGCAGCTGAACGGCAGTGCAGTGCTGGTCGACAGCACTCCCTGCTTTACAAACCTGCTAGGGGACAGGGGATGAGAGGCTGAAAATTAAGGTGCCCAAGGGGAGTACATGGGATGAGGAACCTCCCTGAAAGGGCTCACCCATGCACAGGGAAACACCCTCTGCATTTTGGGGCATTTTTGGAGCTAATGGGGACAGACAACCCTGATTGTCCCTATGGAACATGTTTTAAAACACCTTCCTCCTGCTCCTGCCAGACAAGCAACTCTCCAAAACAACCTCTCTAAGGGAGATAAAACTTCTTACCCAGGCTACCCAAACCCAGGCCAAGCAAACCAAATCAAGGGTCCTAGCTTGCCATTAATATATACATTTTCAGTGCTGGTTGTGCACATGCCTGTGTTTCCCCTGGCTCCTTGTGACCTTTTCAACTCCAAACGAATGGTGCATGCAGTTCCCTCCTGCTCCTTTCCTCCTAGAGACAGCTTGGCCAGCAAGGACGCTGCAGAGAACTGGACACAGATCATCACGTGCCCCTTCACTGAACCTGCCTGTGACAACCTCATGATGTTCCCCAGCCTTCCACCATCGTGATTTATTGTTTGGGGTCCGAAGGCCCTGTTTGGGTTCATCAAGAGGAAAGGCAATCAGCAGGCATGCGTGTTCGTCCCCTAGCAAGATGCTTTAGCAAGATGACTATATGCCAATATATTAGCTCAGAAAGTGCACCTGGCCACAAACACCCTATGCAATATATAGGGAAAAGCCATTTTGACCTGCGACCAAATGCAGAGTGGGGGGTTGATTTATTGGGGAAGGCAAAAGCTGTTGCAGAGCAAGGAGGAGGGGCCCTAGGGTGGCTCTCTGCCACCTCCATTCTCCTTTGATCCTGGGGCCATGCTGGCCTCAGGCCAGTCCCCTCTGTGGGCTGTGTTAATCTGTGCTGGCTGCGGGTGCCTCCTGGGCGATTCAGTGGCAGCTGGGGATTACTGGGGTCAGGGACACCCTCCATTTTCCCTCATACCACTCGCAGTGATGGTCAGGGCAAGGGCTGGGGGAGAAACAGCCACAGCCTCATTGCAAGGGTGCAGACACATAGGGGGTGTCCTCAGTGTATTCCCTGCTGCCTCTCATCCCAGTTTGCACCAGCAACAGCTGGGCACACATGTCCCGCCTGACACCACAGATGTGCCAGTTCCCAGGAACATGCAACTCGTAGAGTTGGAAATTGCATTTCTGCTTCATTCCTGATTTATGTATATAAATATATATAAATACCTTTTATTTTTATATGCATGTATATGGTTATTAACCCATACCTGATGCAGGTAAGTGCGCAGTGGTGCCACTACAGCCAAACCTCCACCACTTGCACAGGGAGACAGCTATAACAGCGCATGGGGCAGGCTTGGAGCAAGAGGGCCATGGTCCTCTGAGACATCATCTTTGTCCTTCTTTCACCTCGTCCAGTCTTTCAACAGATCCACAGGCTCTCTCACGACTGGGGGCACCTTCATTCCCCGACTCCTGACATCCACTCCTGAGCAGACAGCACATGCAGACCTATCTACAGCCTTCTGAAGCCAACAAGGATCTTTGGTGGTCTGGATCAGGCACTAAACCCATATGATGGAGCCTTTTCAGATGTGATTTCAACAGGGGCTGAATCCCAAGTCTCTGTTTCCAAGTTCCTTTTAAAACTATAAAATTACAACCTACACCTGGCATTGCCTGATCTCACAGACCTGGTTCATGTAGGTTAAGTGGTCACTGGCCTGGCAACGGAACACTAATCACAAAATACAATATGGTACAACACAATAAAAGTTCTGTGAACAGCCCACATTACCTAAGGAATCTGCTTCCCTACAGAGTCCTGGTGGATTCATTGCTGTGTAGTACGTGGCTGAGCCATCCTGCAGCCACTTTCTTATGTATGACACTCCCTTGAGTCCCTCTGCCTTCCATCCAGGAACATCCTTTGTCAGTACTTGCAAAACCTGAGTACCTTTTAGTCCTGAACTTTTGAATCAAATTGCCCAGTGGGTTCAGATACTACAGGATAGGACAGATGAATAATGAGAGCAAGGAGAAACCAACCGAGAAACCGAGCAACAAAAGATGATTTTCTATGGTTTGCTCAACAAATGATTAAATAGATAGAAAATTTGGATTCCTGTGAAAAAGCATAATTATGCTATTTCCTTCTTATATTTAACCAATCCAAGAACTACAGGCATACAAAAGACATTACATTTGGTGTAATAGTTAATAAGAAAATACCTAAAAGACAGCTTTAGAAAATTCCAGGGAGGGAATGATATTTCAAAGTGCAATGCCAGATCTGAAGAAGTCAAAAGGAGCTTGGCTTACCTTTGGCTTCACCGGGCACTGGATCAGGCCCTTAAAATAGTTCTGGAAATGTTCCAGAAAACTTATTTCAGCTAGACTTAAGCTCTGTGCTTTGCAGCTATTCAGTAATTTTCACTGTTACTGTTACACCATCCAGGGGACTCTTATGCTGGTAAACAAATCCTCCATCTCTCCTATGTTGCTTTTAGGTTGACACTGCATCACTGACTTTAACAAAGTCTCCTGATTCACCCTGTTATGAGACAGCGAGCAGAATTAGGCACTAGAGATGTGTCTAAAAGCCTTGGTTTCAGGTCATGAACATCACTTTAGCTAATTAATAAAAGAAAACCACAGACCAGAATCTTTCAATGTTTTCAGATCATAACCTCATATTCAGCCACTTGATCTGTTCCCAGGAGTCCAGAATCACAAGGTGGTAATAATAATAATAATAATAATAATAATAATAAATAATCAACATTAACAACAACATTTTTCCCATTCTTCATATTTCTTAAAAAAAGGCAACACATGACCCAGTGCAGTGTTTCTAGGTTCCTTCTGGCCTACTCTGAGAAGGAGCTGTAAAGCAAAGAGCTTTGCTGGGTCCTGACTATTCAGCTCTCAACACACAAAGCAAGACCTACCAGCCCAGCACTTCTCAGGTTCCACAAAAAAGGGAGAACCTGGGGAAAGCTAGAGGAATCTTCTAACAAAACGATTTTTCCCAGAGCTAAGACCACATGAGCAGCAGTATTGCATTTCACAGCTACAGGAGAATACTAATTCTCCAAGCCCTCCTGGGCAGCCAGAAGGACATCCGGACACCTTGCAGATGCTTGTTCAGACATTATGTGGTCATGACATAACTTTTGGGGGGGTCATCAAGTTTAGGTAACTTCAGAGAAAAGCAAACTCAAGGTAACTCAAGTAGAACTTCCACTAAGGGCAAAGGAACACAAGAACTCAGAGATTTTCTTAGGAAAGTTTCTACCCCAGTTTCATCCTCCTGTGAAGAATTAAGACCATCGATTCAAAACTGCCTGAACCCAGCAGGAACAGAAGCATAACAGATCCGTGGTAAATTTGTCCTAAAATACTTCTTTAGCTAAAGTACTACTACAAAAGTATCAAGAAAGATTGAACAAGGGGGAAAGCACAGAGAGGATTTATTCTGCCTTTTTCTTCCGACATTCATATGATGATTCCTTTTTTTTAATTCCTTTTCAGCTATGACGTATGGTTTCATAACAACTATTTACTTTTCTTTCTTTATCTAACAGCTGTCTGCTGAGAAAGATGGAAAAATAAACTAAACATGTTAAAAACAAGATAAACTATTCATATGCAATATATAATCGCATGCTATATTTAAATTTTCGTACATTATCTTTCAAATTATATTTAGTTTCAACAGGAGGGGAAAAAAAATCCCCCTTACCTTCTAAAATTAGCAACGGAATTTGTATATTGTTTCCGAATCCAACCGCTCTTCCTCAGAAACTTTTGCCAGGGAGTAATTAATGGTTGGAGACAGGGAATCTGACTACATCAGATGTATTTTGACATCAGCCCACTAGCTGTCACCTACGGCAAAAAAAAAAAAAAGGGAAGTCCTCAGGGAAAGGGTTGTGCAAATCTGGATTAGCTCTGCCAGAGTACAGCAAATCGATCTGGATTTATGCCGGCAGAGCCGAGAGGAGGATTCATCCCTCTGCTTGATGGACGCGGGGAAGAAAAGAGCTACTAGGACTTCAGCAAATGGAGAGAACTTTGCCACACACTGCAACTCCGAAGGGGTTATTTCCTACAAAACACACGCCAGCAGCAGCCCCTGTGCTCACATGAATGAGAATTACACGCACACATCGGGGGAGATCAGACCTCTCGACGTGAAGCACTGTTGAAAAGAGATAAAGGGGAAAAGAAAAAACATAAATCTCAAGATACTTGCAGTGTTTTCCAGACCCTCTTGCTGCAGACACCACTGCCAACACCTCTGGCCCCTCCAGCAGCACTGAAGCCACGCATAGCTCGATGTCAGGGACTGGAAATCAGGCTGGGGAGGCAGTGGAGACGATGTGCTCAGCCCCGGGGAGGGAGAGAGGGCGGCTGCGTCACGCTGTCGCGCTGGCTGTACTAATATGGGGAGCAGCGGTGGCCAGAAATCCTCGTCCGGAAGGAAAGGACAACCCCTGTAACACGAGAGCTGGCGCGGGCATGCGAAGCGGGGAGCAGACACACAACCGTGGGGGGCTTTGGAAGGTTCAGGACTTCCCCAGGCCAAGAGGATGGCACCGTTGGCTGCATCTGACATGGCAGGGAGAAGAACAGTTTTGGTGTACGGGGGTCCCTTCCCCACAACACCCAGCTCCATTAAATATGGCATAATTACCCTGTTATAATCAGGCAGGTATTTTAGAGAGGCTTTAGCGTGATTTTATAATTGTGCATTACGTAACAGCTCCTAACGTGTCAGGCCTCAGACAATGCTAAATGCCTGTCTACGGGTCAGGCTCTAATACTCCAACAATGTGATTCAGAGCTGTTCAGTCTGGGCTTAAACCCTCTAGTTATTTTGCCTTCCCCTTCCACCCCCATCCCTCTCCAGGGGCTTTGGCTGCATCTCCAGCGAGGTAACTGCTCACAGAGCTCACTCCCACCACCAACAGCCTCCTCCAGCATTTCTCTCCATACCCCCATGCCCACCTTTGGTGGCTGTATCATGGGGAAAAAACAAAAACTTCATCACAGCATTGCTCCTCTTTACGGGCTTCCCGCAATGGTGAAGGTTTGTTTATTTAATCATCACTTTTTTTAAAGCTCATGTTTTCCAGGCTTTCCCAGGGGCAGTGTCTGCCCTTGTACAGCCTGGCAGCAGAGATGCTCCTTAGAGAACTGAAATGGGTTGGCAGCGGGGCATAAAATCTGAGCTGGCTCCTACAGAGGTAAATGTTTGCTCACTGAAAATCACTAGAAACTATCGCTCTGTGCTGTCCTGCTTTGGTTACCCAGGACCAAGAGGGTATCTGGTTCTGTAAACCCGGAGCCATGATGCACACGAAGCTTTTAGACCTGGCATGGTGCAAGCCAGCTAGGAGGAACAGGGGTGTATTCACCTGCTGAGACACAAAACCCATCCGTTTCTTTGGGTAAAGTGACCATTTCATTATGACAAGAAAAAGAATCTTGGAAAAATCATGTTACAAATAATACAGTCTTTGAGAATGGATTTTGGCCTAAAAAGTTAATACCTAATCTGTCTCCAGCTAATGGGTCTTGAAAGAATTTGACCATGGGCAAGTTTTTCCATAACTTGTTACACAGATTTTTCCACTTTCTTTAAAGCCTTTAGAAACAACAAATGAAGTCCCACAACTCACCCCTTCCAGAGTCCTCTGAAACCCCCAAACCTGGCTTATTGGCCAAAATCAGCCTGCAAAAGCCATGAATATTGAGACTCATGGCTTCTAACACAGACACCTTACTCATGCCCACAACCTGTGTTCAGTCACTTAACTTTTATATACTTAAACATGAACCTGAGTTCAGTAAGATTATTTAAATATCCCACACTAATACTGGACTTGGATTAAAAATAATACAGTGAAATTTGCAGATATCTTTCAAATTACAATTTGGATGCAGAGCAGTTTCAGTACTTTAGGAATCCAGCAAGCTTTAAAAAGAATCTATAACCTGTTGGTAGGGCTCCCAGCGCTGCAGTAGAAAGCCTCTTTGGCAGAAGCTTAGTGAACCAGAAAAGTTCAATTCAAGCTGAAAGATGAAATAAATAATCTGGTAAAGAATGGGCTTATTTTTTTCCAAGACAGAAAAGAAAATCTCCTCATTTTAAAATCAAATAAAAAAGGCAAAGGGAAAACTCAGGGCTTAACAGAATTTTTCATTTTTCTTCATGTTTTGGTGCAGTGATATTTGCTATGTGGTATCTCCACATTTAAAAAGCTCCTGCAATATTATGATAAAAATAAAACCCAAGCCATTCTTGTCACGCAGAATTGTCTTCACTCATTACAAAGGACAGGGAGACATATTTTTACCAGGAAGGATAAGACATCTCTTGACATCTATGAAAACTTTGCATACGAAAGGTCTGCAAAGTGATGTCCTCACAGGAGGCCAAGCTGCACCTCCCCCAAGGTGGGCGTGTTAGAAGAGAGGGGATTTTTGTGGTTCATTTGCCATCTTTCCTGGGAATACACCTCTGTGAACTGGGACTGATAAGAAACCTAAAATGGAGGGGTACAAAGGGCAATCGTGACAGCTGGCATTTATCGTGACAGGCATTTATCAAAACCAGTGTGTCCACTCTGCCCCCAGCCTGCCCTTGCTAAACCTTTCCTTGTCCTTCTCCCAGGCTGAAATCTGGGAACTCACTCACTGCAAGTGGGCAGTCTGGAGCCAATCCAGTAACACCATCCCAGAATGTGTGGGAAATACATAAGGAAACATTATTAATTTAAGGAAAAGGGGGTACATTTGAAGGGGTGACCATAACAGCCACAGCTAAACTTAAAGGAAGCTACTGTCTGTATGATGAAGCAAAAGCATCCTCCACAACAAACTTTCTGAACTACCTGGATCTCTTCAGTGACACAAAAACCCCAAGAAGGAGAGAAGGGTTAGGGACATTCCAGTTCTGGAAAAATTTTCTTTTCCTCATTATTAGCTACTCTAATTACTTTGAAAGAAGAGCAATGAGATAAATCCTGCAGAGCCAGAAATGTGACCTGATTTCCTTCCTGATTTAGAAAGTGTCACTTTGCAAGAGAAACCCAAAAAGACAAAGCCAGGTCAAAGTGGGCCCATCAGTTTGTTTTGCAGAGTAAATAATAAATTGAGATCGATAGAAATACAAACAGGATTTTCTTTTGGTAGATGTTCATATGGATGATGCCATTTAAAGGATAAATAAACACGTTTATCTGAACTGTTAGCAGTCATACTGCCTCACTGTCTCACTGTGGGAGATATATTCACTACAAGCAAACAGGAATATACCCAACTGACTTTATGCGTTTTTCTCCAGGTTAGATGGGGAAAAGTGGGAAGCAATGACAGAATTTCAAATATAAATTGCTTTGTACTACTATTAAGGCTCTACCTCAAGACAGCATATAAACACAAAGAAGAAAAGTCAAGTGTATACTTAAGAGTGATGTTGCTTCTGTGATACCTAAGTTTTATTTAACAGAACTGAGAAATTACTTGTTGTCACCTTTTAACTATCAGAGCTATAATTTTCCAGAGTAATTCTTGAGGACGATTGGAGACAACTTACAAGGCAGTAATTTTCAGGAAGAACTGAGCACCCACCCTCTGAAAAGAACAGGTCTCTTCTATGATTGTCAAACTGAGCTTCCAAAAACTATCTGAGGTGCTAACAGATAATGACCTGTTCCTTCTGAAAGGTATGACCAGGATTTCCAAATGACCACCAATACTATGCAATTATTGCTTTAATATGCAACCCAAAATGTTCTTTACTGACATACATACACAAAGTGTTTCCTTAAGAGAATAAACAGAAAATGGGAGGAGAGGAAGGGGGAGAGGAGTCAATCCCCATCTAACATCATAAATAGGATATTTTAAAGAAATTGAAACTAGCTACATTTCATTAATCTTCTGTGCCCATCAGGGTGTCACTTCCTATCAGTACATTTTTAAATATAATTTTGACAACATATTTGAATCCAGAGCACAGCAACTACTCAATGTTTTCCTGCAGCCTGTGCAAGTCCGGGGAGATGTCAGCTGGTGCCACAGGTGTTAGTCCGTCACAGCGAGAACTGAGGCCACTTTCTGATTCAAGCCAGAAATACAATGCTTTCAACTCTGCTGCAGTTTTAAAGTCTGTATCCATAAGCTGTCATTCAGAGTCAGGAAGCCTCCTGATCTACGTACACCCTTCATGGTCAAGGAATTTAGGCTACATATCCAATGATGCAACTGAATACATTCGTGAGCTCTGACGAATGGCTGGGGGTATGAAATAATATCAGTTCTCTACTGTACTGTACAGTTTTTTGCATGCTTTAAATCTGCAGGACTCCTCACAGCATAAACTACTTTTCTGTGCAAACATAGGTGTTGGAATCTGACCCTTTGTGCTTGTAAAATGCTTCGAGAGTCTCAGGCAGAAGTACAAAGCTATATTATGAATGGATTCAGAATGAGTGTCAAAAACAGAAAAAACGCATTACAATATCAAACTCCAATCACGTACAAGTCAAGTAACATATTCATCTATGGTTATTTCTGGCAATACCGTGATCTGCCTCATACCAAAGTTTACATAAACTTCACTACTTAAGGCTGAGACCTTCTGGCACATTAATCTAAAAAAATCACAACTTGCAGGACAGGCTTCTATTTCTTAAATGTTCAGACACTAGTCCCCAAAAGATATGATTTTTCGTATGGACCCTCTATTTCTGAAGCTCTTTCTCAACCATATTTGCCATTTCAAAAGGCTACAGCAGAAGAGAAAAAAAATATTACCAAAATCAGTGGACATCACTCCGATCCCATCTGCATCGTACCCATCCCGTCCTGACACTGGGCTCCTCTCAACGTTTTTGGAACCAGGTGTCTCATCGGATGCAAAGCACTCAAACCAGCAACAGTGACTATCTTGGTCCGTGAGAATGAGGGGGTTTCAGTCCCCACTGCCTCACAGCTCTGACCTTTCCAATTCTCTGCCACCAAAAGCTTATGGGATCTGCCGGGTCCATCTGTGGCCCCACCTGGCCTGCTTTCCCACGCCAAGAGAACGGATCAAACATACGTGTCTGAAAACACATCCCTGCTTCCTCTCCGCACCCCCCGGGGGGGAGAAGCCCTCCGCCGGCTTCAAACGAGAGGGAGCCTCCGAGCCCACTCCTGAACAGCCCCGAAATCCTGGGAAATCGCAGCAAAATGAACTTCAGCACCTTGGACAGGACACGCGGCCCGAAAATGGCCGGAATCGGCTCATCGGCCCCGAAACCGCCGCGCCTGGACGTGACCCCCCGGGACACAGCTGCGGGCCTGTTTATTTTTAGTATTGACAAATCCTCTTTGAATCGCCACATTTATTCCACCATCAGCCCCGTATCTCGGGAAGAGCTGCTCGTCAGCCCGGCGCTGGGAGGAATCAGGGCCACCAGCTCCGGACCCGCCGCCCGCCCACCCGCGGGACCGGCGCCTGCCCCAGATGCAACTGGAAGGCTCCGCTCAAGCGCTTGCAGAGCTCAAGCTTGTCCCTTCCAGGCACAGTGAGACCTGTTGCCGTCGGTGTGCCTGGCTCCCGCGTCTCTCCACTGCCTAGGAGCTCATCTCCACCTCCTCACCCAAATCTCTGGGAAAAACAAAATAAAAAGCTCCGATTTACTCCCATTGCAGCCACACTTTGCATGAGTTTTGCTTTAATTTAGCGTTCGTTCTCTCCCACAGTGCTCCCAGGATGTCACTGTTCCCCTCGGGGCCGCCTCGATAGCATCGCGAGCACCTTGCTGGGGTACAGAGCAGCTCTCCCCATTTTGCTTTTACTTGCACAAGTCGAGTTTTTTTAATTCAGAGTAAGACCTCCGAATGTTTCAAGCAGAGGTATTCTACAAACAGCTCCGAGAGGAGCGGTGCTGTTAAGATATATGCTTAAAACATGTCAGTGCTTACAACAAGTAATACCGGTAATATTCCCATGATACAGGAGAATGATACATTTTCTCTGCCACCGCAGAAATAGCCATTCTAGCTCATTTCTTCCCTTCAAAACGTGCCACTAAATTCCCACTCCAAGACATCCGACGCCACATGACATTACCCGAACAATCTGCAGAGGATTTCCTATGTTGTTATTTCTTTCCGGCACTTCTGGGTGCGGGAGAGAGATGGAAACTAGAGCAATTCCCCACCAGAGTTACCCTCCAACAGCCAGATACACATCTATCTGTACCCTCCGCTCTTACACCCCGACGCAAGCTTTGCTGAACCAACTTCTCTCTCCCGGAGCCTCTCCGCCACCCTGCCCAGACGGGACGGCAGCCGTAGGGTGCCTCCGCTCCTCCCGCCTGGAGGTGAAACTTTGGAGAAGGGAAAATCCTGGAGCTACCGACTCCTCCTCCACCATACGCTCGGAACCGGACGTCTTTTCGGCTTCTTCCTTTTTTTTCTCCTTCTTTTTTAAAAAATGTATTATTTTATTAACAAGCAAACAAAAAAGAGAAACTTACATTGGTTTATTTAATTTTTCCTGCTAAACCAAGAGTCCCAGAGCCACTTCATTGTATCCACAGAGTTTTAGTCCCCGAGCGGTAGGGTCCCGCGGGAAGGGCCCGGCTGCCGGCCGCGGTGGGCGCATGGTTCGCAGCCGCCGCGCCGGTTCTGCCGCTGCCGCGGGAGCGCAGCCC
>VZRW01013972.1:284209-348091 GCA_013398125.1 Aegotheles bennettii
AAGGGTGGGATGGGGAGGAAGAAAGGATGGAGAAGAGGGAGGGATGGGGAGGGGTACAGAATACAGAGTGGGAAAGGATGGGGATGGGGGGGAAGGCAGTGGGAAGAAAGGTAAGGAAGGGTGGGGAGGTAGAAGTGATGAGGAAAGAAGAGAGGTGGGGAGGAAGGAGGGATAAGGAGGGCTGGGAAGAAAAAGATGGAAAAGGGAGGAGAGGGGATGAGGGAGGGCTAGGGAGCCAGGTGGGATAAAGAAGACTGGGGAGAAAGGTGGAAGAGGGAAGAAGCAGGGATGGAGCTGCAATGGAAGCTGGGGATAGCAAAGGGGGACTTGGAGAGAGTGTTCAACCAGGGTGCAGGGGCACAGGAGAGGAGAAGTGCTGGGGAGCAGGACAGGGCAAGGTGTCCTCAGCAGGCAGGAGAAGGGGGCAGGTGTGAACAGTGCCAAAGCTGGACCCTCTGTTCACCCCATGGACAACTGAACCACACAGCTCCTGCAGCTGCCTGCCCCGAGTACCTTGGGCCTTAGGGAACAGATGCCCCGGTCACACTCACAGGGCTGCAGCCCCAGTGAGCAGGAACAGCAGCTTCCACCGAAAATCAGCTGCGCAGCAAGACCGGGAAGGTCACAGACAGATGCTCAGGGAGGGGTTTGCTGACAATATTGAACTACTCAGGGTCGTAAAAACTGGAAGAAACTTCTGAAGACTGCAAATAGACCTGACAATACTGAGCAGGATAAAATAAGGCATACAGGAGAGGCAAGCGCTGCTTTATTCGCTCAGCGATGGACTCTGAAGCAGCTGTTACTGCTCCAGAAAGAGTCTGGAGCTGTAGTAAACACTCCTGTGAAAGCAGCTCAGGGCTTGGTAGCGATCAAAGAAAGTTCATGCTGGGAAAGGTGTAGGAAAAAAATGAGGGGGCTACAAAAAAGCCCAAAACCCAGCAGCAGTGGGTGGAGAGAGAGCAAGTCTCCACTCAAGAACAAGTTCATGCTCAAAGAAATTATCTAGTGAGGGATTCAAAGTATACAAAGACTCAACTGGAAAAGCAGTGAATGAAGAAGAGGAAAGAGCAGGGTGAGGAAGAGGAGGAGAGAGGGAGCAGAGAAGAGGGGGCAGAAGTCAGAGACTGGAAAACAAAGACTACAAATGAAGGGAGATGAAGAATGAAGACTAGGAAAAGCAGAGGATGGACGAGAGCTCCCTGGTGGGAAAACAGCCTCTGAAAGCCCAGAGCAATGCACAGGCACAGAACAAAGTGCGAGGTGGGAGACAAAGGAAGACAAATCCTCTGGGATTTAATCACTCAGCGTGAAGCTGGATGGTGTCTGTGCAGAAGGAGGGATGTTCTCATGAGGACCCAAAGTGAGCAGAGGACAGGCACCGTCTTCCACACCAGAGAGGCAAACTGCGAGTCCTTGATAAGCTCAACCCCTGCTATCGAACCCCTCCTGCTGGGCCGGCACATCTCTGCAGGACAACTCTACTTTACAAGAAGAACAGCCATGCTCTACATCACTTCTGAAAATGGTCCTTCTTCCCTCAAGTCACTCAAACAGCTAAAAAATACTATGAGAAGGGAGCTGTGCTTGTGCAGAGCAGGTGAACCTATTGCTTCTTCCTGTGCAGGAGGAGTTAATTAATAGACTGCCTTGACTGTGGCATGATGCTGTCTGTGCTGGAGACATATGTTTTGGGGCTGATTTACACATGTATGCATTTGAAGGAAATTTCAGGTTGGTATATCCTTGCCTGTGCTTTCACAGACTGGAGTTTGCCTCTGCAGGCTGATGTTACACAAGACATTGCTGGAGCTTTAATTTAAATTCAGGAATTTCATGTGAAAAGGGTCTTGGCAGCTGAAAGTAAATATTCATTCTCCTCATTCCAGTTCTTCCTTCATTCATAGTCCATGAATGAAGTTCCTCAACTCTGTCCCCCCTCCTTGCTTAGTAATCTCAGTAGAAAGAGTCTAAGAGTTGATCACAGGAATGAAGCGGGAGAGGATGAGGGAGCCAGCAGGTCCCAAAGTCACAGATTTAGTGTCACAGCCTGGGAAAGAAGGTGAAAGCCACAAGCTTTGTCCTGATGTCCTATCCACAGGGCTCTCTTGTCTGTCTTTTGCAGTCTGTAACACGCTATGCTGCTCTAAATTTTCAACTTTGCTTTACCACTTGCTTATGGAGGGAGGAAATACTGTTAAACCCTGATGAAGCACCAGGAAGACCCGTCTCCATTCCATCTGTCTTTAGAAATTATTGCTAATTGTAGAAAATTCTCATTCCCATAATAATAAAATCAGCTCAGTCTGGACCCAGCTTACAGAAAACACAGAGCAATCTTTACAAAGGAAATAAATAAAGTGAATAAAAGGTAGGAAGAAGTACAGCAGGAAAAAGCTACCTGTCAAATTTATTCCATACCAGGAGTAGGATCCTCCATTTCCTACCCCCTAGTTCAACTCACAGCCCAGAAAACCATCCCTTCCCCCAGTTTTCAGTTCAAATCCGTGCATGTTATTTGGGTCGCGGTTGTTAAATTGCCTCCCTTTGAGCATTGCTTCAGAAGATCCAGAAATGTAACCCAGGAGCACACGCCGAAGGCAGCGCTTCAGGGGTGGGTTTTGGGTCTGTGCAGCATCAAACTCACGCAGTGAGTAGGGAGCATCAAGCACTAATTAAAAAGCAACCACGTTAAGTGAAACCCTATAGACAGGCTGATCAGAGAGAGGAAAATTTGCTAAACCTGTACTGCCTTGCCAAAATCTTCCTTTCTGCAAGAGACATTCAGGTAACACTGGCTTATGAATGTCTGGAAAAGTTCAAGTGAGTCAGCTGAAACCCAGTAGAAGCGCATGTCAGATGGAAGTGAGCACCAGCAGCAGAATAAATACTATTCAGGAGATCAGGGCATGTCATCTTTCTATTCACTTCTCTCCAAAAAAAAAAAAGATACCTTTTTCCCCACAAAGCAATCACTGCTTTCTTAAAGGGATTATAGACAGCAGTGAGGGTTGCAAAGAGCTATCTATTCTTCCAAGATGTTTGTAAAGACTTTTTTTATCCCACATCCCCACGTGTTTCTGTCCACCTTTTTTAAGGGAACAAAGAAATTGAAAAGTGTGAAGTTCTTGAAACTGTGAAAGTTTGAAGAATGAACACATTCTCTGCCTTTTTTCTTAAAAAACCCTCATGTTTCTTTAGAAATACTTTTCTCGCAAAACTTCATTTGGCAAAAAAAGCAAAAAAAAAAAAAAGGTATTTTTCTTCGAAATTTGAAAGGCTTTTCCCTGCCCTCCCACCCTGCTGCTGCTCGGTGGAGTGCTTTTGATTTCCACAGACCCCAGCTTTCTGCAAAGCCTTTTACTACATGGGCTAAGTGCTGTGAGAAGCTCCTTTAGCACGAAGTGGCATGAGGTGGTCGCAAGCAAAACTCAATTTAGCCAATACTTCCCTCTACCGGGGAAGAAAAATACTGCGGTTTGTTATAATTCCCTTTGAAATAAAGGGAGCGGGACAAGAAGGGTTTTCCAGCCTCAGGATAACAGGAGATTCAAGACGCATGGGACGAAGAAAGGGCATCAGATGCAGCATATCAACATGGTGCTCATTTATTAGCAAAAGGGTTTTGGTCATCCCATATTGACTCCCACCATCAACGAGGATCCCCTACCAGCTCCCTTCCCCGCTGGATTCACAGCCCTGCCTTGAGCGAATCTGCAGGGCTGGGTCCCCTTCACATCCCCACCCCTGTGCTATGGGAAGCCTAAGGTCAGGCTACTGTTTGCATCAGGATCAAACCTACCCCTGGGTTGCATCAGGGATGGGGACAAACTTTTTAGCAGAGTCTGTTGTGAAGGGGAAGGGTTAATGGCTTTAAACTAGAAGAGAAGCGATTCAGACTAGATACAGGGAGGAAATATTCTACAGCGAGGGTGGTGAAATGCTGGCACAGGTTGCCCAGAGGCGGTAGATGCCCCATCCCTGGAAACATTCAAGGTCAGGTTGTACAGGGCTCTGAGCAACCTGATCTAGTTGGAGATGTCCCTGCCCATAGCAGAGGGATGGACTAGGTGACCTTTAAAGGTCCCTTCCAACTCAAACCGTTCTGTGAGTCTATGGTGCTAAGGCTTCATTGTACAACATTGTCTGGAATCTGGGCTTGTTCCTTCCTCTGTAATAAGAGCCCTAATTTCTTCTCATCCCCCGCTTCAATTTCAATAAGCAAAGAGACCCTGACATGCACCCAGCTGCTGTGTCAAGATACATCTGTATCAGTCTTGAGCTTCCGTCTTTTAATTAAGTGTATCATCCTCATGGAGCATCCCTCATCACGTATCCACAGGGAAATCCTGTAATGCCTGGCTAAATTGCTACATTTGTTCAATCGGACTCAAAGATATAATCCTAAAGTGAGCTAATCTAATTTAATGGGGGTAGGAAAAAATTTACAGGCAGGCAGCACCTCTGTCAACGAACGTGTTCAAGTGTGGGGGAAAAAGAAAGCGTTCAGTGCTTGGATAGACACATAACAGCTCACATCATTAAAGTAAAATTTATTTTGCCTCCCTGAAATGGCTCACACGCATCCTGAATTAGTCCACTTATGTCACACCAGAATATAGCTGCGTTTTAATTCAGGAGATGAAGGTTGTGCTGTGCTGGGTTGAATTATGTTCCATTACTGCGCTCCTGCTGCCTGCGGACAGCACAAATATTTGGTGATTAGGCTGTTCAGAGAGCAAAGAGACACAGCTTCATTAAGTGGGGAGAGCGTTTACAAGGGGTTTAGTGATTAGCAGCACCAGAAAGGCAGAGCCTGGTTTTCCAGCAAAGCTTTCTGTTCCTCCTGCGTTCTCTGCATCGTAACCAACCCCAGGCTGGATGAATTTCTGACACTCAGAAGGTTGAAAAATTCACCTCACTTGAACTTTATTTTGCTAACTCCCTCCAAAAAGTTATCCAAACTCCCCCCCTCCCAGGCAAACCCTCCCACGAGGGAGCAGTCACACATTGAGCCTGTGCAAAATGACTGAGAAATAGAAATATTTTCTGTCCTTTTTGGGTCACAAGCACCAACTCATGACACTGAAGCTGCTCTATCTCTGCAACCTCCCTAGTGGAGGACACTGCCATCTCTCCAGTAGCTTTGCGGAATGCAAGGCTTAGTCCATGAAGAGAACCAAGAGAGCTCATCGGTGCAGCTGGACTTGGAATGCCCTGAGGAGATGTTTTAGGGAGGTGAAATCTAAATTTTGCCAGACTGCATGGGAGTTTTGGCTACGATCTCCATAGGGAAACATCTTCAAAGCAGACCAGAGAAAAGTTAACCATTTCTAGAAAAATTGCCACATAGAACCTAAAGCACCTAGAAATATTGGTGCCTTGTATAAGCTGCAAGATCAACCATACATGATGTAAACAATCACACCTTATTTGTGGCAAACCACATTTGCTGTGCGTACTTTGCTTTGAGGCACTTTGAGCAAGTCCTTGCCTTCCTTCTGCCTCCAGAGCCACCCTTGTGCATTATGCAGAGGATCTCCACTGCTGTTTCCAGGCTGAAACTAACACTGGCTTGTCCTTTGCATTTCACTATGTCAAAGGCACCAAAAAAAATTAAATATCTCTACCAGAATCAGAGAAATTGGTTGGTTGATTTTGGTCAAACACTACCTGCGAGCCTGCAGTTAGAAACGTGCCTTTGGGTGCCCTGTGGAGGCACAGATAACAAGGAGACCCCCCCACCAGGACTAGAGGGGAACTCAAAGTGATGCAGTAATTTTCTGCATTTAGTACCCTAATCCCTCTTCTTTCTTTCATTGCAGTCCAGCGTGCCCTCCCTTCCTCCACTTTAACACTAATTAAAGTCAAGCTTCCTTCCAGTACATTTCCTTAATATTTCACATGAATTATAAACAATTTCTTTTTTTTTTTGTTTTTCAATTTGAATCTCCTAATTAATTTTAATACCTATTAGTTTGTATTCAGACAATGCCATTTCAGTTTCTGGGAAGTGCTTGGGGTAGAAAGACTCAGTGTAGCAAAACAATAAAGACCACAATGTCTTTTGGCATGGAAATAATGCTGGGGGCTTCCTTAGGACTCCTCCAGGCTTACTGATGCTCACATGGGTCAGATCTCCGTGGCTGCAAGTAGCTAAGCGACTCAGAATTTCTGATAAGAGCTTAACAAATCATAGGAAAATTAAACTGAGCTTTCCTCCTAATCCTTTTCTTGTAGGGTTTCCTGTAAGATTTCTACATCACCCATACCCTTCTGTGCCCTTTCTCTGGTGCTCCTCACTGATGTTTCCATCCTTATGCTTACTAAGTTGCAAACCCAGGGGTTGTAGGCTGCAAGGCTTTGATTGCCTGTGTGTTTTTGCTTGCAAAAGTCTCCAGTCCACCAGATAACTTTTTTCTGGTCACTTTTTCCTAGCATACCCACTTCTCCAACCATTTCCAAACCAAGTCTACTGCAGCAGCACAGAGATGAGACAACAGAGTCTTTCCTTCTGAAAAGAGGAAGGCACAACTGAATTCAGGAACTGTCAGTAGAATTTTTTCAGCACCTTCAAACTGAGCAGCTTAAGGAGCTCCAGGTGGACATGGGGCCTGCCCTCAAGCTCTTTTGATCTAAAACTCTTATCCTGACCCTGCAAGTACATGGGCAACTTGTCTGAGACTCATTGCCTTCAGGGGTTACTTGCATGAGTGTTAGTACTCATCCTTCTGGTGGGATGAAGGCACGAGGAGGATGAGTGGTCAGCAAAAGCCTGGGTGGAAGGTTATGAGTAGAAAAGGAATCAGTGACAAACAGGCACTCACAAACTGGTGGCTGTGTTGGGCTGACCCATTCTCTGCTCCAGGAATACAAATGGCACCAACAAGACCACAGACCAGGAGACATTTTCATGTGTAGTACTCTCCACCTTTGAGTAAACACTACACAATGAGAAATAATTGCCAGATATATCCACCAGCTGCCTCTTTTGCCAGAGTAAGCAGTCAAGCAGTAGCCCTCACACATCAGTTTGGGCTTTCTCCTTCGCTCCTTTGTCTGTTTGCAAGCACCCTGCAAACATCTCAGCCACCTCCTGCTTACTCCCACTTCCAACTTCAAACTTCTATCAGGTCCCACCACAGATTTCCCCCTCATCTTCCTTTCCCCAGCAAGCTTTTTTTAGACCAAATAGGTGTGAGACAAAGTTAGAGCCTCTACAGGAGGACCCTCCAGCCTAAATCCCCTGTAACCCTAACATAATAACCTAGCCTGCCACTCACAACGAGAAGAAAAGGCATGAGGAGGACAGCATTCAACCAGGATCTGACTGATAATGCAACAGGCCCAATTATCCACTGGGATAAACCACATCAAATTCACTGGCTCCTCCCAGCATCCCAAAATTTGTGTTAAAAATCAAAGAATCCTTTGAATCTCTCTGGTTTGCCTCTTTGGAGAGTATTTTAAACAAAGCTATAATTACTCCTTGCTCTCAACTCTTCATACTTCATCCTTAATGCAATATCCTACCCCTGACAGACGGAGCCGTGCTGCCCTTGACTGGAAATCTCGCATTAAAGCACATCAATGCGCACACTGAGCAACCGCACTTTGCTTTCCAAGCTGACCCTCTCTGAGAGGAGGGTCAGACCCTTGCTGGATATTGAATGCTCTCCTCAGCATCAAGCAAAGTCCACTTTTTGTTCTTTTTTCTTCTCTGCAGAGTTTCTGAGTGCTCCCTTGGAGAGGAGTTTTTTCAATATATTCTTTCATCCATTTTCAAGCATTGATTTGGGGTGACTTTAAACAGGACAGGACTGGGGCTTCTGCCAGGTGTTTTGAAGGGAATTGCTATCTTTCATGCAAACACAACCACCCTCAGAAAACACCACAAAACCCTAATGAATTACTTTGATCTCCAAAAGAGTTGGGTGGGCTCTCCTTGCGGGCATCCGAAGAAAGGATGGATGCTGAGAGGCACTTCCCATTGCCTGGCTCTTTTCATATTTTCTTTTTTCTAATGGATTTTCAATTCTTGGCTCTTTTTGTACTCATGTCTGTATCAAAAGAGAAGGGAAAAAACAACACAAAAGCTGGTTTCAAGGGATGGTTTGAAGTGAAGGAAAAGTTGAAGTGTAAATACATGTAGAAGGCAGGTACCCATTTCTGACCCGAGTGACAGTTTACCCCATTTTTCTTGCAAATGGGGTCACTTTTGCTGTACAACACACTGACACCAGTAACTCACTCACTCAGTCCCTCTCCAAGAACACCCCACCACTTTACAGTCTCACTTCACACCCCAAGTTTAGTATCTGACACAAAGACAAGTGGAGCTATGAAACCCAGCCTGTACAACGGACCAAAACTACCTTTTAGAAGCAAACAAGAGAAGCAATTTCTTGAAAAACAAACAAACAAAACCGGAGCATGATGAACTCTCTATGTCCACATGTTTCAAATGTCTGGCTCCAACAATGTTGCCAGCAGGGATTTCTCTGAGAAACACAGCACAAATACCTATCTCAGCCCTATTATCTCATTAGATATAGAGGTCATGGCTCTTCTAGAGCTGTAACGTAGCACAAGAAACCCTGAGACTGAAAGGAAGGAGGGCACTCGCTAGACTAAGCCAATTTGGGCTCACTGCAAAGTCCAAGACTTTCTCCCAAAATTGTGTCTTTCCAGGAAACCCACTCTCAGAGGTTGATGCTCTACAGCTATGAGGTTTGCCTGGGTTTTCCAGTTGTAACAGTTACAGCAGGACTCAGGTGCTCCCACTAAGATGCCCAAAAGTTAGGCAAGTTCAAATCTGCATAAGTCATATCATGCCTCCCCACCAAAGTGGCAGTGGAGAGATAGACATGATTACCCACCCCTAGATCAACAAGATCAACCAACCTCTGGAGATACCCTTCTCCCCTGCATTGACCATGTCATGAGCCTACAGCTGAGGTTGCACTGTATTGTTGATAAGTTGTTATTGGGTTTCCCTGGCCACATAACTCCAATACATAGATATGCAGCTCTTCTATGGGTCCTTCCTGCCTGAAGTGACTTCTAAGCAGCAAGATATAAAGGAACTCAATCCCAACATTCTCGCTTGCTTTCTATACTGAAGAAAATGAGGCAGCCAGAAATCTCAGTGTTATTTTTGTTGAATTGGGCTTTACTGGGCTATATATGGGGGAAGATTGATGGTTTGCTTGGGTTTCTGATGGTGTTGGTTTTTTTCTTCGCTTTAAAGCTATAATACCAACAAGTTCTTCAACAGAGGTGGTAAGGAGACCCATTCTCCTGGAACTGGTAAGTTCTTGTCATAAGCAAGACCACCCTACTTATAAAATAGCCACTGCTTGAATAATGCCTGGTTCCTAAAGACTTCTCTGTCATTTAGGACTGAGCCCAGAGGAGGCCACAAAGATGATCAGGAGGCTGGAGCACCTCTCCTGTGAAGACAGGCTGAGAGAGTTGGAGTTGTTCAGCCTGGAGAAGAAAAGGGTCTGGGGAGACCTTAGAGCACCTTCCAGTACCTGAAGGGGCTGTGGGAAAGCTGGAGAGGGACTTTTGACAGGAGCATGGGGTGATAGGATGAGGGGAAACAGGTGTCAAACTGAAAGAGGGGAGATTTAGATTGGATATTAGGAAGAAATTCTTTGCTGTGAGGCTGGTGAGACACTGGCCCAGGTTGCTGTGGCTGCCCCCTCCCTGGCAGCGTTCAGGGCCAGGTTGGATGGGGCTTGGAGCAACCTGGTGTGGTGGGAGGTGTCCCTGCCCACGGCAGGGGGTTGGGACTGGATGATCTTTAAGGTCCCTTCCAACTTAAACCATTCTATGATATGATCTATGATTTTGCTGACCAAGATCCACCACCCTTCAGATTTTTCTCATCTTGAAGGGAAAGTGGGGCCAGTGTCTTCCTGAGCAGAGCGCAGTGCCCGAGAGTGCCCTCCAGAAAGAGACCACAGGAGCAGGGATGGTGCCTGGAAAAACAGCTCCATGATGGGTTGATTTGCCCTGAGATGCTGTCTGGAGGAGATGCCGGGACTGAGGTCACCTCATGGGCTGCTAGGGCTTGGGTAAGAAAGTTAAAAATTGATTTTTAAGGAAGTTTGCGTAATTTAAGTAACGGAGAACACAAGAGTACCTGCTAAGGGGCTTGGAAACGCACATGGGGACAGAGTTTAACCAAAATGGGAAGGAGAAGCTCTGGGCTGTTCCTAATGGGTGAGTTTTGTATTAGCTTGTCTCAGGAATGACCAAAAACCACCAAAAAACCACCCCCAAGCCCCTGAAATTGCACCACTCCGATGGTAACGATGGTAGCAGACGGGATCCTGGGCTCGGCACCAGGAGCCCAGCCTCACCCGCTGGGGCCTGCCCGGGAGCTGCCCGAGGGCAAACCCTTCCGAGACGAATTAACAACGAATTAACAGCTGAAATTAATGTACTGCAGCGCGGTCCTGGGTACCGCCACAGCCCTTCGTGCCACCGCGCCGCAGCCTCGGGCACGAGGGGACCCGCTGAGGCGGCGGCGGCTGAGGCGAGCCCGAGGTGAGGGCTCGGTCCCGCTGCGCTCACAGCCCGGAGCCCCGCCGAGGCCGGGAAGCGCAAGGGAACCGACCGGGGGTGGAGGGGAGGGAGATTGAAACGGCCCTGAGGGGCGTGAGGAGCGGGGGTGGGCAAACGGGGGCTGGGCTAGGCTGGACTTTGCTTTGCACGGCGCCTTTTGCACGCGCGGCCGTTGCGCGGGAAGGGCGCTGAGGCGCTGCTGAGCCGAGGCGCGGCACTCGGCCATTAAGGGCAATTAGCAATTAGCTCAGGTGATGAGCGTGCCCAAAGAACCCCGTGCCTGCCCGGTGGGGGGCAATCCCCTAAACTGGCCAAAAAAGACGCAGCCGCCCAGACGGAGACAGTAATAAAGGACTCTAAACGTGCGAAAGAGGAGGTGGCCGCGCAGGGGACGCCGAAGCCCCTCAGGGGGATGGGGCGGTGACAGGGGCGGTGACAGCGGCTGCGCCAGGGGGGAGCAGGGAGGTGACCGCTCGACCCCTCAGCGGAGCTGAAGGAAGGGGTTGGAAGGCTGCGGAGCATCAGCGAATGGGAGAGGGGCACAGGGTGTGGGACCAGGCTCTGGCCTCCCAGAGAGCAGCAGTCACGGGAAGGAGCTCCAGAGGGCCAGGGTGGAGGCAGTGGCTTTCGGGAGGGGAAGGATGGGTGAAGTCCATGTAAGGAGTGGCAGGCGAAACTGCTCCAAACCGACCCAGTGGCCTCTGCACAAGAGGCGTGAGGCTCTGGGCGTGGGAGAACGGCCACGAGATGAGGAGGGTGAAGGTCCCTCTGCACCAGAGGAGCTCCCAGGGTCAGGAAGACCCAACCCCTGCACGAGGACCACAGCCATGAGGGAGAAAAGGCGGGTTGTGGTTGTGGGGGCTCCCTTCTAAGGGGAACAGAGGGTCCCATATGCAGAATGGACCCTCATCATAGGGAGGTCTGCTGCCTCCCTGGGGCCTGAGTTAAGGACATTACCAGGAGATTTCCCAACCTGGTACAGCCCACAGACCACCACCCGCCACTGGTTCTCCATGTGGGTGGTGGTGGTGGTGTTGTAGGGCGCATCCAAGGGCTATCAAAAGGGACTTCAGAGCCTCAGGATGCTTGGTGAAGGACTCTGGGGTGCAGGTTACACCCCAGGGTGTAACCACCCTGCAGGGGTGGTGGCAGCAGTGCTTGGTGCTGCGTTTTGCAGCAGGGCCCAAAATAACTCATTTTGGTGGCTCTTGTAGTTTAAGTCATCTTCCCAATTCGTAGCACTGGCATATCCAGTCCTGCACAGGGTTTTTCTGTGGTATTTGGTTTTACCTGCATAGGTACCATTAGCATGGGAGTCAGCCACGTGTTTTTCAAGAGCACCTTCCTTTAGGTTAAATTAACACCACTACCAGAGAGTAAGCAAGCCCAATCACTTCTCCTCAGCACGTTGCCAGACTCCTGTTCTCCAGGCTGGCTCAGGCTCAGCCTGGCCCCTCTCATAGCACAGGATCATCTCCTCCCACCAGCAAGTCTGACAGCAGAATAAAACATCCAGGTACTCCATGGGTCACTATGGGTAGATGGCTCACCTGCTTGAGATCCTCCCACCCACAGAAGCTCACACCTCACCAGTCATCCAGTCCCATTAAATGCATCCAAGTCTTTCTCCAGCTGCGAGTCCTCAAACCTTCCCCCCCCCCTCCCCCAAAAGAGCACCTAGCTCTTCCAAACCTTTCCTTGATGGAGCTGAGATGCTCTTCTCTCAGGTGTTCACTTCTGTCCTAAGCAATCACTTCCTCCCTTGTACTTTTTTTTTAACCCCTGATCTTTTATAACTTGCAGCTGGCTCCTAATGGCTGGATGGGGTAACCCTTTCCCTGCCACACCCAATAAAGTTCCTGACAGACAGCTCTTCAGCTCCCAGGAGAGGGATAATTAACTGCAAACTATCAGGGCTATAATGATCATGACAGGCAGCAGCCATGCCATTGGTGGCTCAGATATAGGAACATGCTGAAAAGAGGCAAAAGATTATTTGGTTCATAAGAAAAATGTCTGTGTGAGAGGCATGAAGAGGTCATTCCACTCATATTAAAATAATAAATAGAGAGGTGATAGTGAATAAGTGCCTTCATTGAATGAAAATAACAGGAACTAAAGAGTGTTTTAATGTAACATTACAGGTATATCAAGAACCAGTGGCTTGGAGCTGAAGTCAAGCTAATTCAACTGAAAAGGTAGGATTGTGATGTTAAGTGTAAGGATAATTAACTGAAATAAATTCCCAGGGGATAGACATTCTCTGTGATGTCTTCGGGGCAAGAGCTGTAACCCCTGCTGGACAATGTATTTTAGTACCAAATGCAGTTCAATACTTACCTGCCAGATACTGGGCAGTGTTCAGCACTGTTTCCAGCTCCTTTCAGTGGTGACATGACAGTTATAGTAACCTGCACTGAGGTCCCTCAGTTGGTTTATGGTCTGCTTTTCATATCAGCTTGCACAAACCTTGGTTCAGTGCCTATCCAACAAGATTCTGCATCTATTTGCCTGCAATTTCATTAACACTTGTCCTGCACATGACTCGTGGCATCCCCTTCTCCTCTGCTACACCCTGTAACCTCCTACTTTGCGCTTGTTGCAGGAAAATCTCTTTTCACTTTCTGGTGTTGCTGTTCCAACACGTCAAAGGCCTCAGTTAGGGACTGTCTCAATCAGCTGGATGGGACACACAGACACATTTTGGATGTGTCCTGGAGCAACTTGTCCTCTGAGCCCAATAAGGTATGGATGACAAATTTTCTAAGTGGATTTTCCAGCTTTCCTCTGTGCCAGAGGCCTGGCCCATAGTCAAGGGATCATGGAATGCTTCCACATGGAAAACTCACCACAGGGGAACTGTACCCCTCCTATATACTTGGGAGGGAGGGTGGTTGATGGAGACTGTATTCAAAACAAGCATTGCTCCATGACCCTCACTGATGTTTATTCCCCTGTCAGGAACAGTCACATCTCTCCTCTTGACTTTCATTTTGTGGGATTAAACAAGCTACACTTCCCAGCTTCTTTCTAATCCCCTTCTAATCCCCTGTCTGTTGTGGAAGCCCTTTAATTCTTGTTCGGTTCATATGAATCTTTCCTGAGCATCATTTACCAATGCATGCATGGGTGCAGATGTGACCTCACCAATGCCTTCCCATTGCACTCGTGCAGACTGCGCCTCAGCTTACAAATCTTCGCTCACATTTCTCTGTTTCACGACTGCATCACTCTGTGCATCCCAACCATTCTTTTTCAGTAATCTATCCAGGTCTTGGCACGCTCCACGGTTTCTATCACCTGGCAGAGAACGTCCCCATCTGGCCCCAGACTATGCTCTGCCCTATTGGTTTTGCTCTCACTCCAGCGTCTGAGGTCATTCAGCCAGATTGCTTGCTCCTCCTGCATGCTCCTGACTCCTCCTGACTTTCACTCACTGAGTTACTCAAGGTGCTGCCATTTTTGTGTTTAGGTTGTGGATAAAATATTGCTAAATCCAATTGATGAGTGCAAGAGCTCTCTTGCCAGCAGGTCCTTCCCAACAGGAACAGAGGCAGTTTCCCCTCACAAATACCACAGCTCTTGTGTAAGTGCCCGTTACCTCAAATTCAGCCATAGCTCCCCACCTGACAAGACATTCTCAGAAGACCACTGGATAAGATCTGCCACATTCTTCTAAATAGATTTCAAACCTATTTTATTCAGTTTTCCACTTTCCTTCAAGCCTTTCAGTATTTCCCTTTCAAAATGTGTTCCACAGCCCTGCAACACTCTGTTCAGATTAGCAAGTACCCTGTTGCTTGAATTGCTTGTTACCTCCTTTTCAAATACAAGTATTACATTTGAGTTGGGTTTTGTGGATTTTTTCCCCTCCTCCTGCCTTTCCTGATTTGACAGTCTCACAGAATCCTTCCTGACAGATCTGCAGTTTCACGTGCCAGTTCTCAACAGTATTTTTGAAGAGGCATAGGGGGTTTATTTCGGTCCCTGACTCCATTGCTTTAATTCCCTTCTGTGTTCATCAGTGGCTGTATTCACATTTCCATTCAAACATTTCTTGTTAGCCAAGGAAAATGTAATTCCATGTGGAATTTTGTCTTCAATGAAAATGTAGACTATTTGCCTGATCTTTATCATATATATATATATATTATCTTTAACCCTAAAGCTGTCCAATACTTCATTCCTGCTCCATTTTAAGCCAATTTTACATCATCTTTATTTTCTCTTCTTTCTGATATAGCCAATAAGTTATTTATTACTGTTTCCATTTCCTCTTCGTGGTCTAATTCTTTTTCACATTGGACATCCTCACTTACTTCATTTTCTGACCTTTAAACTGTAGCTTTCTTTTAGCAGAACACTTTCTCTCACTCCCTGTAAGCTCTCTGCCTGCCATTAATGCTCCTTTTTTAAGACAGGTATTTATCTGTTTAGATTTCAATCTCTGTAGTAGAAATAGAGGCCTCAACTTGTTTTGCCCTTCAAATACGTCATTTTGATCTAAAACCACTAGGAGGAAGCATTCAACAAGTTTCACTGTCCTGTTGCAGATCCCAGTCTTAATTTTATGAAATTCAGAGAGTTTCAAGGAGGAACCAAGGGGTCTTCTGGATCACACATCCCCTTGAAAGTGCCATGGCACATAATCTCTTGAAGAAATTTATAACTATTCAACTTTGGTCAGGCTGGCTCCTTTGCTTCTGCTGCAAAGCAGTTCCAGACTCCATCCCCTGAAGAACAGAAGCTACTTCTAATTTCTGGGGTAATCCTCCCTCTCTCACTCATATTCCCGACTTGCTATATTTACTGAGAGCTATGATCCACCCTCTCAGCTGTTATTTCTAGGCTGAACAAACCAAACTCAAATCTCTTTTCACAGCACAGACTGTTATTCATTCTTGTATTGCTTCTCTGCACCTGATCCAGTTTTAATTCACAAGGGTTGAATTGGAAAGGTATCTAAGAAACAGGAAAAACTTCTCTTTGCCTTAAAGTGCAATAGGAGTTTCATGCCAGGCATCTCCATTGATTTGCTCAAGAGCTGAGAAACACTGAACTAAATTACCCGCGTGGTCCCATTAATTTTCACAGTCTCAATGGTAAAGTCAGTCTATCTTATGCTGTAGGTCCTGATTTTTGCTAAAAAGAAGAACTTTTTATTGGTTAGTTCCACATAGTCCTTTTTTTTTTCCCTTTACCTCCTTTGACCGCAGTGCAAATATTCAAGTCCTTTCCATTACATTTATTTCCTGTGAAAAATGTGTGTGCTTCAGGCAGTGAAGCCAGTTGTTCTGCTATTCTCATGTCCTTCACTGCTGTATTTGTTGTGCTACATCGCTATCAAAGGAATAAACAAAAATATTGTGTTCTTGAGCTGGTGTTTCTCATGGGCTGTCAAAGAGAAGAGGTCTTCGCTCATTTTTTGTTGACTTTATTAATAACCTATTTAAAAATGCAAGATTTTGGGGTAAAATTTGTAAGCAGTCCATAGATTATGGAAGAGGTAACTGTTGAAGGGACCAGGCTGCTAATACAATGCTCTCAGAGAAGTGCCTGAAAAGTGGCAAGCACATCAAACATCGTTCAATATGGCCAAAAGGGACAATGATCCATCTGGAAATAAGACTGTGTGCCACACAGCCATCACACAAAACTAGGATTTTAGCTTGGACATCGGTAGGAAACAAAATTGAGAAGATTCAGAGGAGAAGCAGAATGATTAAAGGACATACCTTCCCCAAAATATTATCACCTTTACTCAAAAGGGTATCTGCAACAGGTAAAATTCACCCTAGGGGGTCGTTTCTTGCACCATGGCAGGGAGGTTGGAACCAGATGATCTTCAAGGTCCCTTCCAACTCAAACCGTTTTGATCCTATGAATAAACAATTCACAGAGTACCAAATGGTCTTCTGCATCTAATCTCCTACACTGGCAGAGCTCTGACTCAACTTCAGGGTGACCTTCCCAGACAGATGGATTTCACTGAGGCTTGTGTGTATCTGACTGTCAATCAACTGTTCTTGCAGTCAAGAGTACCCCTTTCTGGCACACCGACTGGCAGAGATGAGTTGCCCTACCCAGAGGTATGGATGTGTTTAAGTACATAATCTCCCAAGAGGATGCAATGTCAGGACTTAAGTTGTGCAAGGGGATGTTTAGATTGGATATTAAGAAAAAGTTCTTCACTGAAAGGGTTATCAAGCATTGGAACAGGCTGCCCAGGGAAGCAGTGGTGTCACCATCTCTGGAGGGATTTAAAAGACGTGTAGATGTGGCACTTAGGGACATGGTTTAGTGGTGGACTTGGCAGGTTTACAGTTGGACTTGATGCTCTTATAGGTCTTTTCCAACCGAAATGATTCTGTTACTGTTCAGTGCACACCCAAATCAATGACAAGGGTGCAAGTGGCTCGTTACTGCTTCTCAATGGGCTCTGCACATCATGGGAAGCAGACACTGGACAGGCTGGAGCCGGGACATGCAATGGAGTCAAGTGCTGGCAAGTGAAATGGAGTCCACTCCTAAACTGTTCTGGATCACAAACTGGGCAAATTATTTTAAAATAATCTTAATACAATTAAAAATATTGTATTAATTCTTTTGTAGGTGTTAGTTTTATTTTTTAGTGTGAAGGAATAGAATCCCATGGGATCCGGTGGCACAGAGCTGCTGACTTCTCTGCTATAAAGCAGATTCACTGTGCTTAGAATCTGAGGGAGTATCAGTCACAACTAATTAAAGATGCTATGATGGCTGAGGGAATACCACAGAGGAAATTAAAATTAAAAAGTATTATAAATATTATTTATTTGCAGTCAGTGTTCAGACAATATTAACTGAAAACATTCTCGTTATTACAGTGTAATTTGCCATTGACAATAAAAGAGAATTTCTGTCCAAAGAGCTCACAATCTGAAGAGATGGAAAAGAAGAGGAAGACGATACGAGGCAGGACATGTAACTGCCACCATAGAGAAGGGATGTTGAAGAGAGTAGGCAACTTGCTGTAGGTTGCACATGGAGGGTACAGGAGATCCCACTCAGTTGCAAAGTGGCTTAATTTCTGGCTGAAACCAGCGCAGAGGGGAAAGTTCACCTGAGCCTTGCCAGAACCTGCCAACCCCAATAGGGACCACACAGCTACAACCTTGCGACTAAGAAAAATAAAAAGCATCTTACGCTGATTTGCATGTAACGTGGTTGAAGCTTAAATAAGAAATTAAATTGTCAAGGGTAATTTATGCCTATGCCTAGTGAGTGGGATAACACAACAGTCATTGGACAGCAAAGTGCATCACCTGAAAGTATCTCCAAAGCATGTGTACAGAGGACAAAAGACTGAGCATTGTCTAGGCATGTGTTTTTCTGAGAAGGAGCCCAAGCTAGTAAGGATATGAAGAAAAATAAAGACCTTTATAAAGAAAATGTGTTGAAGATCATGAGAGACCATGTCCACACGTAGTTTCACGGGAAGCACAGTTTATGATTACATCCTTAGTCTTATGTTAACCCCAAACCCAAATGTTTCAACCCAGATTTCCTAATTGTCCACAATACTTATACTTTGGTTTCTTCTGATCTTTGCAGGGCAAAGAAAACTGGTCCATCAGAAAAGCACAAGCAGAAGCGGAAAAAGGCTCCTTCCACCAGCAGGTCACATCTACCTTGGGCTGAGGCCTCACTCCATGGCTATGAGTGACGCTCACCACCACAACCAAGGGCAACTCTGATGGGGCCCATGTAGTCCTCCCCAGTCTGTGTTTCTGACGTCTAAGGAATGGTTGAAGTGATGCTGCCAACTTCCCCACAGTGCAAATGCCTATTTGTGTCTCTCTTCTCTACCACCTTGGCAGGAATGAACCTAAGCATGAAACGTGAAGTTTGTTTTCTTCTGTGAAGTTTGAGGAAAGTCTGTAATAAACACGATCTGTTATGAAGTGACTGACAGACACACAGCACAGCTGCCTTCACCTCGCTGCCAGAGGAAGCCAGGTTAAAAAAATAATCCTTACAGAGTATAAAGCAAGGTTTTAGTCAGCTCAGTACAACTTCTGGAATACTAAGAGTTGCATTTATTATTTCATTCAGCTGCGGTAACACAACTACAATAGCACACAAGCCATGACTTATGCTGTAAACTGATCATATTGGAAGGAGTCCACTATGCTGTGGCATACCTGTGGATCATGCAGTGACTAGTTTGTGGTATATCAGGCCCCAGACATTAAAAGAAAATCAGCAGCCATTTGCCTGGCAGGTTTATAACGAGAGTATTAATTAAGAATGGACTAAGGGTAAATTTTAGCTCCTTCAGCAATTTATCTTGACACTGACAGTCTTTTCCTGTTCTCCAGCAGGTCTGTTGCTGCTTGGGCTTTTCCCTGCTTCTTGCACCAGGCGTGATGCCAGCAGAAGTTACCTATCACTGCCGTGAATAAGCTGCAGCACTCAGGTACTGTGGGTGCCCTTCATCGAACTGACCCAGAACCTTGCACAGCTTTTGTCTCTGCACGTGTAAATACTGAACAAAGCTGGACACAGCAGAGTCAAAGGCTACGAGTTAGCAGCTACCACAGTCAAGTGATCGTAACTAACTATGGCTAACTGACCATGATCAACAGACTTGGCTTAGTAGGGAGGCTGCCTCTGCTGACATGTATTTACAATACCAGCTCCTGTGAACATTTTAAAATATCCTTAACAACATTGTCACTGATGAACTATTTACTGTCTGGAGATCGTTGATTAACTGTAATTTCTCCATTCTCAACCATGAGGTTGCCACTGCTGGCTCTTGTGACACTGTCATACGAAGGAGGAAAGGATGCTGAGGACAAAGTTTCAGACTTGTCAGGACTCCTACCATAGTTTTCACCCATCATAGATGCAATAAGTCCTTCTTTTTCTGGCGCAGCATCTCCAAGAGTGTCACTACTGCAAGTTCTGCGATGGTACAGGTAAGAAGCCTGCTTTACGGAGCGCAAGAGCAAATGACTCCTGTAGGCACGCTGGATGACAGTGGCAGAAGCTTCCTCTTGTCTGTGCCTGAGAGTAGAGGAGATTGGCTCATAGGATTCTTTTGATGGATTGGCAGCCATGAACTTCTCCTCCATTTGTGCTTTAAGAGTATCCAGCACCCCAGAATCTCCTAACACTCTTTTGGTAAAAGCAAACAAGATATCCAAGCAGTGGATCCTATCTCCACTGACTATAGGCAGGTCCATTGCTATGAGTTCAACTTTGTTTGGTTTTGGTACACGTAAAGGTTCAGCCAGAGCATCTGCAAAGTCTGAAAGTGCAGAGAAAGTTATAAACTGAGTTGCCTCAGGATCAAACTTCTCCCAGATTTCATAGAAGAGATCAAAGTCATCTTCCCCTAAGGGCTCTGTACTTTCCTCAGTAGCAACATTGAAGTTCTCCATAATAACAGCTATATACATGTTTACAACGATGAGAAATGATATAATGATGTAACTTACAAAATAAATAATGCCTATGGCAGGTTTACCACATTCGCCTATAGTACCATTTACGCTTGGATCACAGTATGGTGGCCCAGTGTTTAAAATAGGACTGAGAAGACCATCCCAGCCAGCTGACGTGGTGATTTGGAAGAGACAGAGCATGCTGTTAGCAAAGGTTTGGAAGTTGAACATATCATCAATCCCATGCTCCTTCTTCACATAGGCAAAGTTAGCCATGCCAAAAATGGCATAAATGAACATGACCAGAAAAAGCAAGAGGCCGATGTTGAACAGAGCAGGTAGGGACATCATTAAGGCAAACAGGAGAGTTCGAATTCCTCTGGCAGCCCGGATGAGTCTCAGTATTCGACCAATCCTAGCCAAGCGAATGACTCTGAAGAGTGTGGGTGGTAAGAAATGTTCAAACGCTTTACCAATGCTAGAAAGCAGTAAGGCTATAATGGAAAGGATAACAAATGGTTAGAATATCACATTACTGCTTAACTGGTAGTAGGATGAAATGATAACATCTGTACAGTTGAAAAACAACTGATGTGTGTGTGCTAAGACCCTAGCAGAACAACCTTTAATAGAAGTTAAGAGTTGAAAGAATAGCTGTAGAAATCAGCAATTACGAACTACATTCTTCAGGTACCAGAAGACAGTACCCATGGCACTATAGAAGCCAAGCACTTTTCTACATACAACTTCAGATATCCATTTCAGTCAACACTTGTTGACTGATGGTTTTCTTCGACACTGTTTGCATGAATACTCCAGCAGGTGCTGGCTATGGATTTACCTTCTAAATTAGACTTCAAGTACTGATACTACAAAGCTAAACTAAGAAAACAAGATAGAATAACAATGTCATGGCCATCATTTAGATAATACAGTCAAGATACGTATAAGCAAAACCAGTGATGAACATGAAAGTTGTGAATGCCACTCTTCAATGGCTTTTAGTTCATTCAGGGACGTAGCTACACACAGATGTTATTTTATCTTTAGTTTGCAGGAAAACAATTACAGATGTAGTAGCACTAGAAGAGATTTGGCTTTTCTAGATTTAGATGTTTTGGACACATTTTTTTGGATTTTCACTCCAGGAACTTGATCTCTTGAGGAAAAGCTATATTTTTATTACCACCCAAAAAAAAAAGCTCATGCTAAAGAAACAAAATATGTTTCTTCCCCTAAACACCTTCTGCTATTTTAACAGTACTGGCCCTAGGAATAGTTAAGTTGGCAGGAGAGGTCTTCACCCTACTCTTCTTTTGCAAGCCCTTCAAATAAAAGCTAATACATTTGTGGTGTTCTGTGCTGTTACACCCTTATTTTTAATCAGCTATGCTTGAGTTTCCAGACACTGAACTCTGCAGTCTATAATCTAGTTCCAGTCTTCATATTCTCCATATATTTCAATTGTCTCTTACAAACACAAAACCCAGTAATTTTTATCTGATCGAGGATTTCTTAGTTGGCACTAAATCTGTAAGAATGGAAATCACCACATAATGTGGTATTGGTATGATGGGTTATTAATTCTGTCTTTCGGACTAGGAAAAAGCAACCTAAAGAATCATTATGAAAAATTTTACAAAACACAGCCTTCATTATCTTTTTTAGTTATCAAAAGAAAATAGTGGAAAATATTTAAAATCTTATTTCATATTATTTTGATATAAGCATGGTGGATTTTCTTGGTCACATAGTTCTTTTTCCTCAAAACTTTACAGTTTCATTATTTCCTTTTCAACATCCATTTGCTGTTGATAAATTTTAACTATTTTTTCTGAAAAGAATAATAGTTGATTTAGTAAAGAATTTTCCAAATGAATTTTACTTACTAAGAAGTGACATGATCACAACAACTAAATCAAATATATTCCAGGCATTTGAGAAATAATACTGCCTCAGAGCCAACAATTTCAGTATACACTCTGCAGTAAAGACAGCAACGAAGAGTATATTGATTTTGTAAAGTATTTCAGTCATCTTTTCATCTTGCTCATGGGTTTCCACCATCATGGAGATCATGTTAAGGCAGATGAGAGCCATGACAACAATATCAAAGGCTTGACGTGTTACAATGTCAAAAAGGAATCCTTGGTATCGGTTCTAGAGGAGAAAAATACATCTGGCATCAGTGATGAAAATAGGGAGTACTCATCTGTACATGTTTCCAATAGATCCAATCTTTATGTTGCAGAGTCACTCAACTATAGTGAAGTCAGACAAATCTAAGGCAGAATATTAAAATGACATTTAAAATCCCTTCCCATCCTGAAGTTTAAAAAGCTCCAAGGTGAATGTAAAACCCAACAATATTTATGCAGAGAACTTAATAAATATTTAACCTGTAAAATCTCTCAGTGCAACTTTTTGGTATGGAATTGACTTCAGAGCACTGTCTGAGTATCAATGTGAAGACACTATAAATAATTCATATGCAATATATAAACATATGCACTATTCAGTGAATTAACTTTTGCAATACACTTGAAGAATTCAGACAGTCTTACTAGTGGTCTTGGAATGGGCTTTTGAGGTTTCTTCGATCCCAACTTTTTCATTGCATTGTAGTATTTTTTCTGTTCTTCTGTCATAAAGATATCTTCCCCACCTAAGTATATAAAGAAATGTCACTGTTATTTGGTGAGCAAGCAGCACTATTGTAGTTACAAAGTCTAAAATGCTGGAAAATAATATTCCTTCCTTTTTTGCATCTTGCTGGTACTAGCCCTTTCCATAATTCACACCTGTATGCAAAAATTAGAGTGGCACAAACCACACGTTCACAGAGCAGAAGTCCTCGGGTGAAACCCAGCTAGTTCAGAAATCACAAAAACAAAGGACCTACCGAAAACTTGGATAGGAACAACTCCTTCCCTGTCTTCTCATATCCTGTTCCTGTTGAATACCCAAAATATTTCTCAGAGCATCTGTATCAGACCGCTTTATAAATAACAAGTCTCCTGTCATGCTTAGTTCCCAAAAATTAAGGGAATTTTAAGGGGGTGCAGAGAAGATGTCATTACCTTCAAAATGTTGGGAAAGAGCTGGGTTTTCAGGTTATAGGCTAAAAGAAAGGAGGAAGAAACTCACCCTGGGTGTTACTTCTGCTAACTTAATACTAATGCTCTTGTAAATGCCAATAGACATTTTGAATTGTATGTACAGCAAGGATCTTGTTTTTTGAAGACAACATTGCTCAAGATATATTTGGTGCCTAGGAGTACAATCAATATACTTATCTTTTTCTTTTGTTGGTTGAAGTTGTCAATAATAACACCAACGAAGAGATTCAGGGTAAAGAAAGACCCAAAGATTATGAAGATCACAAAGTAGAGATACATAAATAGACTGTATTCCATTTGAGGCTGCTCATTTTTCTGCAAGAAGCAGCAACATGAAAAATGACCACTAAAAACATGGGCACAATTCAAAATAATCTTCACATTGCAGATCCTCTCACAAATTTATTCTAGGAGGAACTAGGATTTACACCCCTAATGAAAAAATCGGTATAGTTTAAAAATACCAATAATGCATAACACAAAATACTGTATGTGTATGGTACTTTCGGAAGGCGCATGAAATGGTGGAAGAAAGTAACGTTCATATGGTGACTACTAGGTGCATCAGAACTCCAGGACCTCATGGGGACATTATTGCTCAGATGCTGACTGCTATCCCTTTTGAAATTAAACATGAACCTTACAAAATGATATACAAAGCACAACACCTGAGATAACTAAACAGAACGTACGGCTCAAAATAATAGCTATAAAGTGTTTAGACTATAACAATTTATTAATTTTATTTCTTTTGCAACATAAAATAATAGTACTACAAATTGTTTATATTATGACAACTTGTTTTATTTCTTTTACAATATTTGTTTGTGTAATTTCTGGCTAGATCATTGCAGAACAGGATAATTTAATTCATACTATACTGAAAATATTTGCAGTGAAAAACTGGTAGAGCAAAACTTAGTCTTTGACTACTGGTGAATGAAATTTACTTTTTTTTTTTTCCATAAAAGCTGATTGTTGTGGTTTTTACTTTTCAAACCTGACTTAAAACTCTGCCATTTGCAATTGATTGAGGCCCTACTAATGTCAATAGAAACATTTACTGAATTGGACGTTCTTGACATGATTTTCACAAGCATTTCAGAAACATCAGTTCAGCTTCTTCCAACAAGAATAAGGAGCTGCAAATTGCTCAGTACTTGAAAAATCAAGCAAACTATTTAGAAGACTAATTCCAAGCTCCTGCCATTAAAAATCTTGACCTAGATATGGTTTTGTCTTAGCAAAAAACTTCTATGGCTATTATGGATAAAAACAAAACCAGAACACGAAAAAGTTTTTCAAATTAAAACACAACACCCCCCTGCTTTTTACATATGGTTACTTTTAAAATTGATTCCTTGATATCATGATCAAATTAATATAGTTCTTCATTTTAAATCCTTTGCCTCCAAAGACATACCACTTTGTTTTGCAGAACACTGCCTCATATTTCTCGTAAGACAGCAAACGCTACAGTCAATATAAGCAGTAGGTAAATATTAATAGTGATGATTGCTAATATATTTTAAATAGTTGCTTATCCACAATAGCTCAATTCTTGATAAGTTTGGGTTTATGTTTTGAAGTGGACTTCAAACTATGTCACTGTAAAAAGTTCAGGCTTACTCCAAGTTTGAGTTTCACAAAAGATGTGTGAAGGCAAGTACCTCCATGTGAGTGGGAACTCTGAAGTTCCCTGCTAGCTGATTGACATCCAGTTATTAGTAGTCAATGTAGTATAAAGAAGTGCTCAGCTGAACAATGTAGATATCCAGCGTGGGCTGACATGCTCCCTAGGTCCCTCTAAGCATATTGACTGTATCTCCACTAACCATTCAGGACACTTGGAGGTGAATTCACATGGAGACCTTACAGTATAGGTAACTGCATTTAGATGAGTGTGTCTGGAGTTGAATCCTGCTGGCCATTGTAACAGATTAGGATCCTATGAGTCATTCACAGATGAACTGTTTACATCAGCTGATAACAATAATTACTGGAAATATTTAGCACAAACAGCAGATATAAAAGTAAAAAAATCATAATGCTTTTGTAGAGAACAGTAGCATTAACAAAAAAATATTGTTTGAATATAGTGACTGACCTCTCGTGAATCTACTGCCGCATACATGATGTCCATCCAGCCTTTAAATGTTGCCTATAATGAGACATCGCGGAAAACATGCTGAAATTTCAGGGTAAAATTCTTCACATCATTTGCGATATCTGAATGACACTGACTGGAGTAAGAGCCTTTGGTCTGGTCAAACACGCTTAGCATCAAACCCTGACTTTAGGGAAACTTGTCCCTGCTGTATGTGTGTCATTCTCAGCCTTATATGGATATGAAAGCTTCCTAGGATGTGACAGAACACATTGCCCTAGGATGCTGACAGGGCAAGCCTTCACTAACATGGTCTACTAAAGGTTTTACAATCCTCACAGCTGAAAAAAATCTGTGTTACAAAAGATTAGTTCAGTATTTGCCCCAGATCTCCTGAGATTGACTCCAGCTCTCATTCTCATGAACCTGCTGGAGGCTGAAACAGCAGTTGTTCACCAGACACTTTATCACCTGGAAAATCACAGCAGGATCTAATTTGTCTCCCTATTTCTATTTGTGTGCACAAACAGCTCTGGTGTTTGAACAGCCAGCTGCAAGAGAAGAGCAGGCTGTATGATACCACTTCTCCTTCACCCACAGACCTGAGTTAGGAGTTGACTGGAGGCCAAGCCCATCTGACACGGTGCTGGCTAATGAAGGCAAGCAGAACTTACCACCTGAAGAAGAGCCAGGTAGCCAGAGCCAACATTATCAAAGTTGACTTTAAGATTGACCCAGAATATTTTTCCTGTGTCATTATAATTTTTACAGTCGTCTGTGTTATTGATCAAAGTATTTAATTCTGAATCATCTTCTGTCATATTGACACACTTCCCAAACTTCCCAGCAAAGAGGTTCACTCCCATGATGCTGAAGATAAGCCAGAAGATGAGGCAGACGAGCAGAACATTCATGATGGAAGGGATGGCTCCCAAGAGGGCATTGACAACCACCTTGGACGAAACAAGAGAGGAAAAATACACTTAAAGATGGGCTCAAGTATTTGCTCAGTGCAATAAGCAGTCACTTGGGCATCTCAGCAAAAAGAAACCTGATGTTTTCCATGAAAACTCAAGTGGATTATGATTGTGTTTGGGGTCTGTAAGCATGAGCTAGGTACTTCTTCTGTGAGAGGTGCTGTATAATTACAGAAAATCTCCACATAGGTTTTAAGTATGTGCTAAGACATAACAGATGTCTTCATGGAATGGGGCAGTGTGAGGAAACTATGAGAATATGTCTTTGAGTTTCACAGTGAAGGTAACGAACTCAGCAGCCAGGTGGCGACGAAGAACTGGATGGACCAGAAGAAAAATGAATAATCTTTGTGAAGGTTTTTTGGAGACCATGTCATATACGTGCTGCATAGCAAGACACAACGTACAATGGTACCTGTTTCAAAATTTACTCCAGGCATGGAAACTTTTATATATTCTGTTAATTAATTTAATGGAATTTCTCTTTGCCTTCACAGTAACAAGATTTTAATCTGAGAGCTTTCAGTCTCACTTCCAGAAGATATTCAAAAGCAGTTCCTATCTCAGCTGCATTGAGGCTATGACAGTGATGTCATATGTATTTCTATCATCCATTTTCGCAGAGTTTTGCCCATCACACTCCTTCATATTGCAGTGTATGGATGTGTTTTGCGTATGACTGAGGGAATCTTTCTCTGCATTTACACAATGGTAGATTTGTAATTAAATGTAATTAATGTCCAGCAGCTTCACATTGTTCCAGGTGCTCCTTTGATGTGAAAAGGCAAGAAATATTCTACAGACACACATTCCTGCTTTTTGAAAGAATAACTATATTTGGAATAATAATTCAAACAAAGTACCTCTTAATAGTCTAAAGTTTTTGTAAATCAATCCAATTAAGACTTGCAGAATAAGGGCGATTCTTTCCTCTGAACTAGCTTGCCGTCGGACATCAAAAATGAGCATTGTGCTCACAGTTCTTATTCTCCATTTTATTTCTGGCTATCTCAGTGAGAAAGGAACATGAGAATGACTGAGCAGTGATGGAACAAAGTTCTGCCTAGTCCAGTTTTAGTTGCGATAGCACTTAGGATTGATCATTCAATGCAAGTCTATAAGGATCAGCCAAATGCAGAGGAGTGCAGCAAAGATGCCTTTAAAAAATTCATTTTATAAGTCCTAAACTGAACTTGGGGTAGACACAGGAACTTCATAAAGACACAGTCATGAGTTACAAACCTGTTACATGCCTGTTAGTACAGACAGACTTTAATTTGTATTCAGTCTTACCCTCATGCCCTCAAATCGTGACAATGCTCTTAAGGGTCTCAGAGCTCGGAGAGTCCTAAGAGATTTTATGGCCTCCAATGAACTGCCAAAGAGACTTATTAAAGAGACCTAAATGGGAAGACAAAAGAAAGTATTAGCAATGTCCTGGTGTCCGTTTCCTTTATTTCTGTTTAAAAAAAACACTAAACCTCCCCAGATTTTCAGTGCCCAGAGTGCAATATCCTGAATGCACAAATAAAGGAGGTAAGAGCGCTGTCTTGTCTTTGCATCCAGAAAACAGTCAGCGATTCTGATACTGCATCCTGTACAAGGACCCACATAAAAATGCAAAAGACAGATCTTACATCTACAATGAAGAAGTCCAGCCAGCACCAGGCATTGGTGAAATACTTCTTGAAGCCATAAGCCACCCATTTCAGGAGCATCTCCAGAACAAAGACGAAAGTGAACAATTTGTCAAGAAAGCCCAATATATTTTCAATGCTTTTCCTCTCTTTTATATGGATATCTTCAAATACCTGAAATCATAATATATGGATAAATGGCAAAAGTCAGAGAGGAGCTTTATAAAACGAAAGTCTGACATCATTAAGACCCCTTCGTCATTCAGTATGTGTTTTACACAGACCTAAACTCTGTCTTTTACTCAAATCTATGTCAACTGATAAAGGTATAATTCTCCCTGTCACTTCCCTTTCTCTATCTAGTAAACCCCTGTGGACATATCTGTCATACACACTGGGAACCTAAGAGGAAAGTATAAACATCTTGAAATGAATTTGCAAAAATGTACTTTCAAGAGAATCAAGTACTATTTTTTTTAACTTCCAAAGAAAGCCAGAAAAATCCAGTATACAGCCAGAATAGAAACAGCTTCCAAGAATTACATAATTTTAGCATTGTTCATTCTCTCTCATAATTTGTAATAATATTGATAATAAATTTGTAGTAATTGTAATAGTGAATAAATGATTGCTACATGAAGCCTTTTCTTTTTTCTCCTGATGAGCTCAAAGATATTCACTGTGTTTTCTGCTAAAAACAACTTCTCTGTGTACAAATTATAGCTAAAAATGCTTCTAAATAAATATATGAAATTGTGCTACACTAACCAGAGCTCCACTGCTCAGAAGAATCATGAATATAATAAAGGATTCAAACCAGGAGTGTTCAACAATCTGGTAGCAGGTTTTTCTCAGATTCCACCACATTTCTTCTCCAAACTTTTTGGCACTGCCCACATAACAACGAAAGTATCGAACACAACCTGAAAGTAAAAGAGCAGTAAATGTACAGAATGAATGTACATGCATGTGAAGAGTTGCTCGAGAAACTTCTTGCAGCAGGGGAAAGCCCATGATCACATTAACTACTTTTTCCATGTTTTGCCATGAGAAAAAAAAAAGAGGAAACACCTAATTTTGTTTGCCTTATAAGTCCTATTTATAAACATATAAAGAAGATGGAGACCCTTTGCACAGATTTCCATTGTTTCAAGATATTCCTGAAACACTGGACACACTCTCACTGACCTGCCGCTTGGGCACACTGGCCTGCAGGGCCGTGGGAAGAACCTTGATGTTACAAAAGCCTTTCCCAGTTTCTACACACTGGAAAGCAGAGATGAGATTCCCCAGAACAAAAATGCTCAGAGACAGAGAAGGTAAACAGTTGTCTTCAATATTGCAGCAATATACCCTGCCTTGCAAGGTCTATTAATTTATTTATTTGACTGTGAATGTATGATTTTACATCATATAACTTGCAAGAATATGTCATATTCTTGGCTCCACAGGAGACCTCTCCTTTCAAGCTCACCAGGTTACTTTTTACAACAGGCAATGACACCAGGGCCACCTCATATTTCCTGACTACCTCTTTACAAAGTCCTGGATTTGGTTACTTACTAATTTTGCCAAGTATTAACTCATTTTGGCTAACATTTTCCTTGCTGCATTCTCTAGGCTAATTCATGTTTTCATTATAATGAAAAATATCAGTCAGGAGGCTTCCCATGAAGATGCTCAAGGGCTGGAGCACCTCTCCTGTGAAGACAGGCTGAGAGAGTTGGGGTTGTTCAGCCTGGAGAAAAGAAAGCTCCGAGGAGACCTTAGAGCACCTTCCAGTACCTGAAGGGGCTACAGGAAAGCTGGAAAGGGCATGGAGTGACAGGACAAGGGGGAATGGTTTCAAACTGACAAAGGGGAGATTTAGATTGGATATTAGGAAGAAATTCTTTGCTGTGAGGGTGGTGAGACACTGGCCCAGGTTGCCCAGAGAAGCTGTGGCTGCCCCTCCCTGGCAGTGTTCAATGCTGGGTTGGATGGGGCTTGGAACAACCTGATCTGGTGGGAGGTGTCCCTGCCCATGGCAGGGGAAGTGGGAGTAAATGATCTATAAGGTCCCTTCCAACCCAAACTGTTCTGTGATACCATGATTCTGTCATTTACGAGCATGAAAAAAAATGTATAGATGTGTCATAGATATATGTTATACAATATAACTCATATATATAATACTATGTAATATATGCAAAATTATCATCTTTCTTTCAGTAATCCCAGTTTCCCCAGTAATGTGGATTTGGGATTTGAGATGAGACAGGGAATGACACTTGCACAAGGTAAGACCTTTTGTTTTGTGCAGAAATCTGTGTTAGGTACAGATTTGCTGCACCTTCAGTTGAGTTCTCTAATGGTTTGGCCGCAGCAGTTACACTCCAGACTGGGACTACAGAGCGCAAAACAAGACATCTCACATTTCTTCTCGAGCATGGAAGGAAAAAAATAATCTTTATTTCTTTTATTCTAAGGACTGTATTGGCAAAAAATGCCATCGATAAAGTAGTTTTGAAAAAACCCTGTAGCACAGAAATCTGACATCTGTATTATTAATGCAATATTTATGTGTTTTTCAGAGTAAGCAAACTGCAATGTAGGTATGGTGGATCCCTCTCGGGATTTATGATATATAACATAATACAAATATATATATCTTACACAGAGAATACTTGGCATTCAGGTACAACATCTCCCTAGCTTCGAATAATTTCTACATGCTTCACTGTTATTGATTCAGTCCTAAAACTGTGCATTGACCTAAAAAGGGCACAGGAAAAAAAAAAAGGCCAGCTTTGCAGAACAGGGCAATGAGGGGATGGGAGTAATTACAGCCAGATTTTATTTACCCGTGTTGTCATCAGCTAAAATATCCAGGAAGTGGTGGTTGAATGGGAAGGTGGTGATGAAAGAAAGGCTTCACCTTTGGGGGTGGAGGAGGAAAGCAGGCTCAGAGAGGTGTGGGACCTGACACTGGACTCCATGTATGTGAGGCTGGAGAAGTCCCTCCCAATCAGGTTGTGGGACAGAGAAGCTTGAGTGGGCAGTAAACAACCGCATCTAAATAAACTTGGGATATGGGTGGAAATAGTGGTGGTCAGCCAGGCCGACTGGGCAAGCAAAGAGCAAGCTGGAGCACCAGGAAGAATTCTGCCACAGTTATAAATCATTTAAGATAACACACTTTGAAGAAATGAGCCTTTAAACTGACTTGATGTAGTTTGTTCTTTCAGAACTAATACTGAGACTGCAGTGATTACCTCTGGCTGTCAGTAGTGACAGTAATTTGAGAGAAGTCTCAAGAGCTATTTCTTTCCATCTTATGAAATCCACACGTTGTTACATGTTTGGGTAGGAAGAATTCATAAAAGTACTCAACACATCCCATAACAACTTGTAAAGCTAGATCTTATATGATGATTTGACAAGGGATTCCCCTATAGAAACATAGGGGAAATATAGAAAGATATAAGGGATCACCCTATAGAAATCCAGCTTCATCCCAGCAGCATCCCTCTGCTTATTTCACTCCTTTGTTTGTTATGTAGATTGTTCATGAAATCATATTCAAGGAATAAACTTTTATATTGTTGCAAAGTATTAACAAATCTGATGTGCCAAGTGCCTCAATCCAGTGGCCATTGTCAGGTGAGATCTGATCACATACACTTCTCTTATTTTAATTCTCAAAAGCAACTTTGATGCTGCCAATAGAGTGAAATTCATGTCACTTCACTATAATAATCTCATCTTTTGGGGTTGGTTCCCAGTTAGAAGTAATTCCCTTGGCTTTTAAGAATGGGGGTTTATTTCTTAGGTGCCATAATCTGTCTGTTGACTAGAGAGGGACGATGATTTGGACTAGTTATCTAATTTCCAGATAACTAAAATTAAGTGAAAATAATCTCACCTTTTTTGGCTCAACATCACTAGAGAAACAAGTTGGGTTTTCACTCTTCTCTCTTCCCAGTAGTAAAACTATGAGAGCCTTACCTTCTGGAAAACATTTTTCTGGAGTCTTGAAGTCTTCGGCAAACTCTGGAATCTTCCTTAAGAGATCTTCAGGGTTTGTCAGATCCACTGTGCTGACTTCAGAAGAGCTGACACTATCAAACTACCAGGCAAAATAAGATCGGGTATTGACTCTTTCTGCACTCAGATCCAAATGAACAAATTCATCCACGAGAAAGTAAAATTCAAAATTAAAACTTGGCTATGTCCTAATATTTCAAGTAGTGTTGGTAATGGAACTAACTTTGTGATTTTAAAAGTATATGAGCTTAGAAGTACCAATAGTTGCATCCAAATAGGGGCCAAAGCTATATAATTACAATATCTATCTACATGAACCACATTTAACTGCCTAATAAGCTGGTAAATTGAAGAGCTCTTAAATTTCTTATCAGTATATGTAGTCCTCAAAGCGGGATGAACTACTTGGGTTAAACCATGAAGCCATAGAAATATGCATTCAAACAGGAGAATGAGATAAATATATATGGTATTTTATCAGGTACTGAACACCCATGATGGTAGAAATTGGAATATCATATCATATCATATATTCTCCAGTTGCAAAGCTTTTTACTACCCCATTACTCCATATCTAACGAATGACGAGTCAGCAGTTTATTACAAGTTACTTACTCTATGCTTTTGTTACATTTGTGTACTGTTTGTTACTTTTTTGAATGCATTCTTTATTAAAAACTATTCTAAAATATTTTTAATTAATAACTACTATCTTTAATGTTATAGTGAGAAACTAAAGTATTATGTTTCTTGAAGCTGAGAGGCTTAAGGCACAGGCAGACTTGATGGAATTTCCTACTTGAAAGCATAACTCTCTTTTTATGCCTTTTTTTTTCTCTCTGTTTTTGTGGACTCAGATTTCAATAAAGTGAAAGTAGCAGAGAATTTTATAAATTATTTATTTGAATCAAATTATATTGTGGTTTTTCAATTTCTCTTTCCTATACTTACATTTTTCTTAAAAATCAATACCTAGAAACCCAGCACAGTTTAAATTTTATTCACAGAGCCCTGGCTCTGTCTTGAACCAGCCAGACTGGCTACTGCAAGCTCAGAGCTGCTGCCTCCACTAAACTCTACTCCAGCAAATCCTCAAACGGAAACATACCCATGCTTGACTGTTATTGGAAAGTCAATGCCATAGAAAAAAAAAATGTTACCTCTTTTTGCTCTGGCAATGATGGTTCAATGTTCTTATCCTTTTCTAGGTAAAGCACACTGAATTCTTCAGAGGAAAATCCAGATCCTTTACTCCAGCTTCCTGATTTTTTCCCTCTTTCTCCCCTTTGCCTCAGGTGATTTTCATCCTGAAAATAATCTGGGGATTAGACAGGGTTTCTTTTCCCTTTCTGGGGGGTGGGCAAGTTGGAAGGGAAAGAAAGAGAAGACATGCACTTCATTTAAAGTGGGATTCCCCAGACAAAAGTCATAAGATATGATCATTTTGAGTCTCCAATTTTACCTAAGGATAGAGAAAGGGAAAATTTTCCCAATGGACATGCAGCAAACTAAGGAATTGGTATTTTAGTGAACTGGACAAAAGTGAGATTTCTTGTATATGAATTAAGGTGGAACCTTGAAGTGGGAAATCTTGAAACCAGAACAGCAATCTGCTATGGTTAAAATAGAACCAAAAATTTCAGAGAAAAAAATTGAAATAGGATAATATATGCTATCATGTAAGAATCAGCACCTTAATAGAGCTATCCATACCTTGTTCTAATAATTACTATATACTAGACACAACAAGAGCAAATATAAAGAATGGACCAGAGCTAAAAAAATCATATTAAGAATCCATGATAATATACTTTAGGCAGAACATACATTTTTCTCTCTCTCATGTAAATAAAGCCAACATATATGGCATTATTTACATACATTTTTGCATAATAAATTCCAAGTTCACAAAGGACTGCCACAATTACCTATGGACAGTCTATGGGCTATGGAACCACCTGTGTGTAACACAACGTGTCAGTCAGGAATTCCTGCAGCAAACCAAATAATTTATGGCCTTTCTTTTAAGACCATGAAACACTCTTGACTTTTAAAAGGCTCCTAGTGATAATTTACCCTCACTCTAAACACTTGTACTTTTGGTTCTAGTTCAAAATTTGTTAACTCTCTGGAAATGGATCAACTTATGCCACCCTGTTCTGTTGGGGTTCTCTCTTACCACACAGGCATCCCTCAATATATATGGACTCTACTGTTCAAACACAAATAAATGTATTACCTGTTTGCTGTATTCTGTGTCTGTAAATGTGCTCAGCTTATCGTCATCTTCAAAACCCTCACTTAAGTTCTCTGCCTCAGCAATAGGGACACAAACAAATACACTGGGATTGGCAATAAAATCTTCAGCACCTGAGCGTTTGTCCCCATTTTTCTCAGTCCATTCATTGTTGCAATTATCTTTACAATTTTTTATTTCTTCACTCTTGATCCCAAGCGGGTTCTGCACAGTCAATTTGATTTTCTTCCTGTGTGCTTTCTTTATGTGACTGAGCTTTCCACAACAGGTGTCCCACGTAATGCTCTTCACAAAATGAAACCCTTTGTGGATGCGAGCAAAGGCAATCCGGAGATTGTTCATCTCTCTGTCATCCTCTGCAGTCTGGAGGCAGTCGGCACTGAAGGAACTCAGCAGCAGTGCAATGAAAAGGTTGAGAACCTGAAAGTCATTGAAATAATAATAATAAGATTAAAACTCAGGAGAGCAGCATTCAGGAATCTAAATTCTAACTTCGAAGAACACAGATACTACTGAAGTTCAGTCTTACTGAGCAAACTAAACCAAGGTAATAATGACATTGCTAAGCCTGGTAACATCACAGTTGATGAAGTAAAGTTCTCTCTCAGGATGTCCCATGTTTCCATGACCCTTCTCCCCAAAAGAGTAATTTAAAATAGTAGCTAAAACAGATCCGTGCATGCCAAGCGCATTATTTGGCCAAAACAACTTTTCAAAGGTTAGAGTAGTAACAAAGGATATGGTCATGGCTTATCAGTTTAATACTGTCTCTTCCTTCTCCAAACCAGAATTAAATCAGACCTCTGTGGAGCTACTTTCAAACTCCTGTGTGAGAGCAGGTTCAGGCCCAGCAATTCCATCAAATCTGCAACACTGTCACAATAAAAATCAAATCAAGAGAAGTTTGAAGTGAGGTTTTCTCCCTGATTTTGAACACATTTAAACAGAATTTATAAGCCCCACTTTTTTTTAAAAAACTTTTTTTTCAAGGGAATGGGAGAACTTAATATTTTTCCTATTTTTTTGGCTTGGGATGGGTTCTATATATCGTGATTTTTATCTTGTCAGAACTGGGCAGATATCAGCCCTGAGTCATCTGGGGACCACAGTCAGCGGAGAACATCAGCCCTCCAAAGACAATTTCTGTCTTAGCTATTGACCTTAGGTTGGAATAAATCCCACTCTCTGATACCTCTCTGTTTCCTCTGATAATAAGAAAGCCTAAACAAGGAGCATAGGCAAAACACTTAATTGTTTGACAGTTAACATTATGTGACGTGAATACCACAGCATTTCATCACTGAAATCAATCATTGCAGTGCAGAAAAGGCAGGACTTTAAACCCAGGGATTTGGGATTCAGCCACAGAACAGTTATTCCCCATAAAGGGCTGCCTAAAGTTAATTCTTTTCAGCGGTTTCTTAAATGAAGGGAAGCCTGGTATATGAGTGATAACTAAGAATGACATGATAAACACAGCTACTAAAAAAGAATTTCTATGATTTGGGCATTAAGAAAGGACAGAAGAGGAGCAGGAAGGCAGCATGGGTGTGCGAGTCTGAGTAGGGTATGCCATAGCAGGATCTAGCTGTTGGGTGCACGTACTTAGAAATTGATAAAGAAAATCCTGATTTCAGGGACAGAAGTGCTGTTAAAGCGTTCAATACTTACATGAGATCTTAAAAAAAAGGAAATAAAATCGACTTTACAGAGGTACTTAAGCACTTAGCTCCATTAATTCCAGCAGGCAAGCTGTGAGCCTTACTGATTATTTACATCCAAATCCCAAAACGTGAAGAAACATAGTTGCCTGTATTATATTTACAGCAAAGATATTCCTCATCACATTGCCACATGAAAAGGTCAAGTGACTCTGTGTGCAAAGCACACAAAACGTGAGGATACGGATAGTGGCTCAAAGGTGGAAGGCAAAAGAGGCTTTTGCAGACTTTGGCACACACAGGTAACTTTTCCACCTGTGTTTAGGGAAACCACCTTTGTTAATAAAATGGCAATTAAGGAGATTCTGCCACAGACAGGATGAAGAGGAGAAAATACTGGAAGACTCACCACTAAATTTCCTAACACCATGACCAGCAGAAAGACAACAAGGCACAGTGGTTGTCCAGCAACCACCATGCAGTCCCACATGGTCTCGATCCATTCTCCACACAGAATTCGGAATATCACGAGGAATGAGTGGAAAAAGTCCATCATGTGCCAGCGCGGTTTGCCATTTTTGTTTATTTTGTAACAGTTATTCCTATAGTTTGTCCCAAAAAGTTGCACCCCTACTATAGCAAAAATGAAAACGATGATTGCCAGGACCAGGGTCAGATTACTCAGTGCTCCGAGCGAGTTACCAATTATTTTAATTAGAGTGTTTAACGTTGGCCAGGACTTTGCCAGTTTGAAGACCCTCAGCTGCATAGAAACACAGAACAGTGTTAGACATCGGTAGAGATAACCAACCTTTGCACCTGCAGAAAACACTTCACAGGTACTGTGAACTATTCCAGCAAGGCAATATTTGTGGCACTGTGACACTAACATTGTTTGGCTCACGCAGGCAGCCATCCATACAATGCAATTGATTCAAATTATGATGCCTAAACTACATATAACCCAAAGGACCAAAGCTGGGAGACCAGCTGCTGTATTATTATAAAAGCGGGTCCATCTTCTGGTAAAGCAACCTAAATCAGTCCACACTATATGATGCAAATACGCTAACACCATTTCATGTCTATTTTTAAGTACTGTTTTTTCTGTATTCGTAAACTGACATTTTTTTCCTAAGTTCCCTGTGCTAGTTTTTAATTTTTGACACCAGTTTTATAATGTGTCTACTCTGGAATATTCTTTCCTCTGAATATTCCTTGGTATCATAGAACCATAAAATGGTTGGAAAAGACCTTCAAGATCATCGAGTCCAACCACCAATCCAGGACTGACAAGTCGACCACTAAACCATGTCCCCAAGGGTCACATCTACAAGTTTTTTTGACTCCTCCAGGGATGGTGACACCACCACTTCCCTGGGCAGCCTATTCCAATGCCTGACCACCCTATCCGTAAAAAAATTTTTCCTAATATCTAGTATTATTATTGAGTATATTCAAAAGAAATATATATGTCATTAAACTCTGACTCTAACATCACAATGAGTTTAAGAGTGTGTTTCTTATTCCTAGTGCCAAGAGGAGGGGAAAAAAAAAATTAAAAAAATAAATTTCTTCATCCTAATTGCAGACAACACAAGTATTCTCCACTATATTCACAACAAAATGTTTTATACATGGAGTAAGCATGAGGCATTACCAGTCTGAAGGACCGCAAAACTGACAGGACTCCTCCTTTTCGCTTTTGTTTCTTGGTTTTGTGTCTGGGTAAACTCAGTTCAATTAAACTCAACGTGACAATTACACTGTCAAAAATATTCCAGCGCTGCTGAAAGTAATAATAGGGATCTAGAGCAATGATTTTTAAGATCATTTCTGCAGTGAAGATACCTGTAAAAATCTGTGACAAAGAAACAGTAGCATCAGCCTAAAAGTATCCATTAATTTACCTTATATTTATATCATATTCCCACAAACATCATTCGTGGACAGGTCAACACATCCCATTTTTATGAACTTCTAATGCACTTCCAATTGAAATGGGAGGATTGCTTTCTGCCTTCTCAGGAGTGTTCAAATGTATCAATAAAATCTGGAATTCTCTATATTAGAAGTTAAGAGTTTGTAAATGCAGAGTTTGATAATCTTTAATTTTTACAATTACTCTTTATGTCTCAAGTGAAAACACCCATCAATCAGTCCTTGGTATGAAATGCCACATAGTTGAGAATTCGCTTACCAAGTTGCCTATATTAAGCATCTTTTTAAAACCATCTGACATATTATTGTGCTCCAGTGCCATGAACAAAGTGTTCATCACAATGCAAACAGTGATGGTGAGATCAATAAAAGGATCCTTTATGAAAGCAGACACTTTCTTCTTGATTCTCAGCCAAAGTGGACAACAGTCCCAAATTAAATACTTTGAAGCAAAATCACGCAGGCATCGTGGGCATCTCCGCTGAGACTCTTCAAGTTCTAAATGCAAAAGAAAACCCCATTATAATTAAATCATTATCACTGAGCGAGATGGTGGGATAACAACTTCAAGCATTCAAAAGACTGGAGAAGAAAAAGGAGACCTCACACCTCACACAGACCCACAAAGCCTCCTCGCACTTTCTACCATTTGTGTAGTCCCTTCATCAGTCAATAAACGTGAAGATAAAAATCAGAGACAATTTGATCCAAAATCCATTCATGTGAACCTACTTCAAAAGCCTTCAGATCAGATTTTATTTGGCTTAGACTCAGACTTGTACTACTGTCATCTGACTGAATGCAGATGTTCATGGTGCAGAGGACACACCGCGGTCTCTCACTGTTGTAGGTCAATATAGCAGCTGAGGCACTTTTCACCTTATCCTTATGTAGATGTCTAGGACACTGGCTGTATCACACCCAACATCTTTTTGACTCCTTTGGCTCTCAAGGGAGTCTGTAGACTCAATGGCAGCTAATGAATTCTGATCATAGGTGAGGTAAATCCAAACTATGGTGCCTGAAATTTAGCTTAGGGCACTTTTACTGGAAAGGTCATGGCTACCACGTCCCAGTTGATGCAAGTTGCCACACCTCTCTGTTTTCTAGAGGTAAAAATTGGGATAGATGAAGCTGCTCTGGCTTTGTCATTTACATCCTGTTGGTCAAATATGGTCAAGCCTTTCTTACTTCACCATCAACATTAATGAGTCTTCCAAAATACTTCTGACCCTGCTGAAATCCTGTGAAAACTCATGGACAAACTGGAGCTTACCTAAAGCTAAATACAAGCACAATATGAATTAGTAGTAATCTTGTTTTCAGGGACCTGAAAATTTTTCAGACACCAGATGAGCTCATTCATATCCTCTTCTTAGCTGGACCTCTCCTTTTTTCTTCCCAGTGTTTAGTTTTCATTTATTCTCCTCCAGGCTCAAGTCTCAGATTCTACCCCACACTGCTTATTCCAGTATGATCACCTTGATCCAACCCCATCCCAGGTCTATATCTTGTCTTCTGTTCTTCAAGATCAAATGGCAGCTTCTTTATGTATACAGTGTGGATCCAGCAGAACTGGTGTCCAGGTCCCAGCAAAGACCCTTTCTGCTCCATGTTCTCAGGTTAATCCACAGCCCCTTACAGCTACAAGTCCTGCTCCATCCCAGGTCACAGTTGAAAGTATTGCAACAAACCCAGATCTTTGGTGAATTACACCGCAAAGGAAGTCTCCACTGGATGCATTGCAGCTGTGATTCACCCAAGAAAAAGATAAAGAACCTTCCTGTCACAACGGTACCCCCTGCTAAATCCCATACTTATGATCCAAGAACTGGTGATAATGCTCCTCAACAGGGACAAAACAAAACAAAACAAAACAAGATTTCCCCATCCTGAACAACCTGAGCTGAAATTTTTCAGTACAATCTGCAACAAAACTATCAGTCATCAAAATAACTGTCAGTGATAAAGCTCCCAGAAAAATTCATATGGAAAGGTAAGTTAAAGGAATAAAAGAGTGAGGTTGAGTATTCAAAACCCAGGAATTACCACAGCTGATTTTGCTTGCATAATGTTACTGTTCAATTCTGCATGCCTATGGCTCCATCAGTGACATATCACAAGTCGCAGGGTCAGGAGGAGAAAACAGTATCCCAGTCCCACACCTCAGATGCTAAAGAAACTCCTACCCACCCTCACTCCAGTCCCGTTCACTGTCTGTCCTACAAAGCAAGATCTTACAATAGGCAAAAGATGCATGCCAGTACACAAAGACTGTGTGATAATGCATTTTAATTATTTTATTGTTTTTAAAGAGTCAAATTAACAATTAAATTCCTAACTACACACCTACAAATCTCTGTTAACCTTTGAGAAATGTATTGACATTTTGGTTTTTCATGCTAGCATTACCTTGGGATTGGCATAAGCATAATGAGGAACCACTTACCCTCCAAGACACTGGTAATTATGCTGACTGCACTTGCTGCCCTTTGTCTCTGAAATGCCTCGTTAAAGTGCTCCACTGACAGATGAGGAGGCAAAGGCATCATCCTGCTCTCATCATTTACAGCTGGCTGCTTAGGGTAGTAAACATGATTAGGAAGATACCAAAGGAATGAAACAAAGCAGTATGTGATGATGTGTAACTATGAAAGTTAATGGGAACAATGACATGCAGTGAAATGAATGTACTTTTTTACAAGATGCAATAGATGTTGGGAACGAAGGTCCTACTCATCAGTAATATTGCTGCAGTAAATGGATCCTGCAATCAGGTAATAGCAACAAGGGCAAGCACAAACCTTGGAAATGAGTGTATGAGGGGAAAGAGGCCTAGGAAATATTACAGAGACTAATGGAAAAGGAGAGACATGAGGGATAAACTGGTAGCAAAGCATCTCTGCCTGCTTGGGGAACTTTCAGACAAAACTTCTGCATGATGCCAAAGGTGCTGTGATGGAGAAAGAAATTATAGGTACTGCTCAAAATTACCTCCCTGGACAGTAATAAAAAGACTCTCCAGTGACATAATTCCAGCACTAGGAACCTTCAAAAGTATGTAAGTGCAAGTGGTGCTGAAGCAATGAACCCTAGCTTTTGGCAATTCATCAGAGTATTAAAAAACACTCTGTACAACAGCTAACTCCCGACATGGGTATACTTCATCCCACACCACTGTTTGCCATTTCACTGGAATGCTAAAGACAAGAAAAACCTGCCACTTATGGGGAAACCATGATACGAACAATATACTTAAAATAAAATCTTTAACTCACCAGATTGCCCTTCCCTGTGTCTTCCATCACTGGTGAAAGCATTACTCCTTCAGAAGACACTCGGTCTAGACTGTGCGCCCTGCTGTTTCCTTCTCCCATCACCAAAATCCCTCCATTGCAGTCGTCTGTGTTAGTTCGCTTGCTGCTCTGCACACAGTTCGGGGTAGTGGGGTGAGAGCTGTGGCTCATTTGACTTGGCATGCTGGACCGTCTTCCCCTCTGCATGCCCAACACTGACCGACACTGGACTTCGTGTTCCCCGACACTGCGGGTCTCCTCATCACCAAAATCTGTTCTGGAATCAACTTCTAAAGCAGGTGTTTGGAAATTGAACACGCTCCCATGGCTAAGTCTGTGTTTCACCTTACTTGCGTTGGGACTGTACACCAGGCCAAGGAAAGACTAAAAGGCCAGGAAAAGGAACAAAGAGAGAATGGCATAATATCATAGAGAAGATTTTGGGAAGCAAAACATGTTTAGTTTCATAACATTTCTTATCAACCACTGCAAATCCAAAACTCTTATTTGATTTAGTTTTTTCAGGAAGGATTATGCTTAGATCTTAAAAGGCAGATAATAAAATCCTACCAGCTGTAGAGGCTATTTTTTTGGTAAGCTTTATATTTTAAGTAAGAAATTTCTAACAGAGAATGATGGCAAAAAAAGTTAAATTCTGATTAGACATTTTTTCTAGTTCTTGATATTATAGAAAATGTATTTTAAATGTTATCACAACTTTCCTTCCATCCTTCATTTACAACACTTCCTTTCCAAATTATTTTTTACACAAAATTCTTCGTTATCCCAAAAGGTTGTTTATTTTAAAGACTTAAGAGTGATCAGTGTTTGTAAAGGGATTTAGTCTGTGCTTTCAAGTAATTTATTGTAGTATTATAATTGGATATGTCGTAAGGATCTTGAATTCAGACAATAGATTACCAACTTTCGTTGAATGTCTGTGGACTGTGACTTGGGGAATTGTTCTTTTTCATCATTTTCTATCCCCAAGGACATATTTCTCTTTTTTCTATTGCTTCTTTCTTTGATTTCTTTGGTAGACAGAGGTGAGGTTTCAAAGGAGGCAACTGACAGGACATCAATTCCTTTAAGAGCAAATGACTGAAATTAAAACAAAAATATGGATGATATTTTTGCTGTGCACTCTGGATATAAGCAGAAAGAGAACATTCCTATCCTCTATGTTATTTCCTCTTAACAATTTGTGTTTCATAAGCATCATTAAATATCTTCCAATATGTGATAACACTAAAAGAAAGAGGAGAGAATTTCCCCAGCATATGGAGAACTGAGCAATTTGCTATTTGTGGTATGTTACATGATCGCATGCATTGGGTCTGCCAGCGGCAAAATACTCATGGTACAGATCCTATTTCTCCATATGGCAGATTTGCTTACAATAAAAATTCTCAGTTTGAAAATAATGATGTAGAATACATCCTTTTCCCCAAATAAATGCTCAAGCAGTATTCAAATTTTATCTTTTCATTAGGGACTGTATTCACACTGTCGCTGACTTCCCTTCCCATACTGAATTTAGGACAATATTTTCAAAACACAAGAGTATTTTGTTCCAGAAGCTTCTAAGCCATTTAAGTTACCAAAGGCTTTTCATTCAACTACAATTGGTTTTAGCTTAGATGATAATGCAGTTGATCAACAGAATAACTGTATATTTCTCTGCTCAGCGGACCACAATTATGAAATAGAAGAAAAATTGAAAATCAACTACATTTTCTATTGGAAACTGCTAGCTGATGGAATTTTACATTTTCTGGATTTTGAAATACTATTTTTTCTTACAGTAGCAGCAGCCTTTATCCATAACAAAATTCATTGTTTCACAGGAAAAATACACAGCTGATCAAGGAATGGCTCCTGTAGCTTTAGGAATCACTACTTTCAATAAGTTATGACTTGCTGCTGTTCCCACAAGTGACTACTCTATACAGCTGTACACATAGAGCGATATGTTTTCCTATGTGACTGATAACAGAAGACTGAGACTAATGTTTGCAAGAGAACAATTTACATACCTCCTGCTCCTTCTGTAATAATTCCATGGCTTCCCGAAATCTCCTTTCCTTTGCCTCTGTTTCAGCAATGGTGGCTTTGTTCTGGTCTTCGTATGCCATTGTTACTACAGCCAGAATCAAGTTGACCAGGTAAAATGAGCCCAGAAAGATGACCAGCATGAAGAAGATCATATGCACCTTCCCAGAAGCTCTGAGAGTCTGTAAGCAGCATACCCCAGAGATAAAAAATTACCAAATAAAACACCAAATAGGTTTTCAGTGTGTCTCTGAAATTCTATAGATGCACTCAGCTTCCTAGACACAATGTTTTAGGAAGCTTAAATGGAAATATCCCTTCCTTGGCCCTTCTTCCCCCTCTTTCTCTCTCTTCGTATACCATTGCCTATGAATCACTGATTGTATACGCTGTGACAATGACTAAAGAGGCAATGTTATATTTTTGAAGGACAATACAGGACTCTTTTAGTGCTTTATTTTATGTCTCTGAGCCAGCAGGGTGATAGGGCTATTGCTGGGAGGCACTTCAGCATCCCAATTCAAGGAGTCACAGCTTACTGGAAGGGAGAAGAGAGGATGTGGGTTCCGTGACATGCAGCTATTGCTTTTATTTGAGGTTTCTTAACCTCTTTACATTGCTTCTACACTCTTTCTGCTTCTGCTATTGTCCGTGTCCCCCGTCCGTCCCCCCCCCTTGAAGACTAGTTCTGAAACACACACAATGTTGATACCTGCTTGTACAGACGCTCCCAGTAGTCCTGGGTCATCAGGCGGAATAAGGAAAGAAAAGCCCAGCCAAATGTATCAAAACTAGTGAAACCATAATCAGGATTTGGCCCAGTTTTCAAGCATGTATAGTCTGGAGGACAGATCCTAAAAGTAATAATAAAAAGTGGACCTCTCTTAACTGCAAATTTCAAGGAAAACTTCCGCTTGTGTGAGAGTTCTAGATATTATTCAGCTCTGCATTTCATTAGATTGCAAACCAATTTTCTATTCCTGGTAGTACTGGCTGGAAAGTGGGATGATGAAAGCAGCATCTCACAATCCACCAGCAAAGACAACAGGCTGAAGTAGACCTCCAACCCAGGACAACTCCCTCATCACCAATCCTCAACCCCTGCCCCTCACTGTAAAGCAGCCACACCGCCCTCCTTGGCCAAACCTGCCATCCAAAATCCAGGTTTTATTTTCCCAGTTTAACACCCATGAGCCTTTATAGAGAGGAGACTGTCTGTCCTGTGTTATATGTGAGATCCTTCATGTCTTCAGTTCTCTCATATATCCACGGGGAAGAGAAAAACAGCACTTCTGGAAGGGCTCAAAAAACCTGAGACCTGAATAAGGCAACTGCAGCTCATGCTTTATTCTCTAAAAGTATTAAAATTGTCTGACTGTCTGCTGTTTCTTGTTGCCTGTGTTCCTGTATCTGCATCCAAGGAAAGCCTGGAATTTCTGCTTTCACCTCTTATGACTGAGCAAATACAGAAGCACTGCAGCAGAGAAAACTTCCAAACAAGAATTATTTGTAAGTGCACTTACCCAGCACTAGGACCACATAGCAAAATATCTGAGGTGCCCTCTTTCTTAGCAAAGTGTGCTATAAAAAAGGGGAAAAAAATTAAAACCAAAGCACTTTCTATCCTGAATCTTCTATCCCTTAATATAAGTAGTGATGAGTAATCAGTGACCCTTAAGTGTATGTGCACCCACATACAAATTGCTGTGTAGCAAATATGAAATGCACGCTACAGTAAGAGACAGGTTTCCCACGCCCACAGTGACTGCACCAGATTGCAAAATGCCCTGTCCTCATTTATAAACATGCATATGTGTATGTACAAATTTCCGTCCTTAAAACAGACATTTTTAAAAATATTATCACTTGACCTCATCTGCATAAAGGAAAGCAAGAAATGGAGGGCAGAGTATTAAGCACAGTCCCTGGTTTGGTAATTGTTAGAACAAACTCTGGCACAGTTTTGACCTGTAGCAATTAGCCCTCTCTGGGACCTCAGCTCTGCTCCTCATGTAAGTCAGCATGATTCAGAGCCAGCAGAAATCTTTAGTGTCAGCTGTACCGTACCATGTAAATACACTGTAAAGGAGTGAATCACGATCTGGGCTACTTTCCACCCAAATTTTGTTCAGCTCTTCTGCAAACTGCCAAAAAAAGGGGTTTGTTTTTAAGAAGATTGAGTGATTGAGCTTCAGAGAATTGTAGTAATATGTAGTTCTCCATGTTGAAGATAGGAACTTGACAAAAAATCAGGGCCATAGCAGCCCATAAAAAATATACACAAAATAATTTAATAGAGAACTAGGCTTACAGTGCTACAAGTCACAGATCCTGCAGGAAAGTCATCTAGTTTTTGTTAAACCTCTATGGGCCCTCCTGTTCCTACTGTCATCGTGGCAAATCACTGCGTACAGAATGTATGGCATGAGGCGTGAACAAGAGAGCTTGGGAAGCAACAAAGATTTATTTATTTTTGGGCCACCGTCTTTATAGAGCTGCAATGTTTTGCATTTAAAAAAAACACACACACACCAAAAAAACACAAAAATAACACATTCCACAAATAAGATGTTTTTGTTAACTGTTTCCTCAGCATGTTTTTGTAATATGTAAATTATTTTGTTCTTACGTGTGGTTTTTTGATAGGCATAAGTTGCTTGCAAACAGTTACAACAGAGAATGAGCTAATGCATGTTTCAGTTATTGTCAGATCATTCTGGAAAACAGAGCTGGAAAATCTGGGAACACTGTTTCTTATAATAAAGGGAAGGACTGCATTTCTGGGTGCTTGCAAGATGCTCTGGCAATCTGAAGGCCATTATCAGGTAGTTACTCATCATGATATCAGTCATCAAAACATCAATATCATTTACAGCAGAGGTTACAAATAGGTGTCCATACTATCATCTAAAAAAAAGCATTAAGGAGAAAAATTACCTGTATAGTTAGCAAAAATTTCATAGTTTTCCCATGTTTTGTTAAACAAACAAGATATATTAATGGACTCTGTAGTGTTCCTGATACACTTGTATCTTAGATTGCCCTTAAAAAGCTGGAGGCCTATGAGGGCAAAGACACTCAAGCAGAAAACTGTCAGGATCATCACATCAGCAAGTTTCTTAACAGACTGGATAAGTGCCCCTACAATGATCTTGAGTCCTAGGAAGACAATATACAAAGAAAAAACAGGATGAAAAACTGAGATTCATATGTCATACTTGATTAGAGTTAAAACAGTGTATAACAACCAAAGTACCAAAATTACTGGATGATATGTGGCAGATATATTTGTAATGCAAGTATAGTACAGAAGAGAGAATAATTAATATGAGAACAATATTTTTTTCCTCCTTTGACTGACCCTACAATTTCCATATGTTCTTTTAATCCCTGTGAAATATCTAGGCAAGGCTGAGGACTCAGGGACAGTCTAGGTTTTTTTATCCAGAAAGAGCAATATGGATAATTCCAATGAAATCTCCAACATCTGGAAACAATAATGACTAGGATAAAAAAAAAAAAAAAAAGAGGAGGCAGAGGCAACCTACTGGTCCTTAATTTGTATTTTTTCATGAGAAAGAATCCACTGGTTTTATAACTAAAGGAAAAGCAAAAAGGAAGCAGTTTTCCCAGGGAAGATGTAAGATGATTAATAGTAAACTCAGTTCAGTCACCAGAGGTATTTCTGTTGAACCATAAGACAGACCAGCTAGAAGAACATTCTGTAAAACTGACATTATAAAGTGTTAATAAAATCTTTAAAAGCATAGTGAAAATAAATGAAATACAAGATTGTTTCTAAGGCTTGATTTATTCTGGTTGAGCCAGGTGAACCAAGGCACTATTTCTATCTACAAATGCAGCTGTGTCTGCATTTGTAGAAGAAAGAAAAGAAAAAGAAGAAAGGAAAGAAAAGAAAAAGGCAAACCCCAACATTCTGATTGGAGCGGACAGTTGTAAGTAGCAGAAAATATTCAGCAAATAAGAGTTTCTCACCTGGGACTACTGAAATGGTTTTTAAAGCTCTCAGAACCCTGAAAGTCCGAAGGACTGACACACTCCCCAGATTATTACTAAATGCTCCCACGTACCTGCAAAGTCAGGACATGATATGTCAAGAGGTTGAACAGGGCAGTTATTTTCAGGTTGTGATTTTTAAGTGTCAATCCCTCTGAGCATATTTTACATACTAATAAACTACTTATCAAGGATTTTTCTGAAGACTTAGAAACCCATTTCTTATTAGAGTTTCCTTATGAGGTAGCTCTTGATTGTGCACAGCTGTCTTTGTATCAGCATCTTAAAATATCATGCATTTAAAATGTAAACAAAGATTACACTCAAAATTATTAATTTCAGGCCGAAACGCTGACTTAACTGGTTTATCTCCCTTATGTAGCTGCACCTACCCAATATAAAAGCTTTCTAATTACAGCAAAGTGAAGCTCAGACTGATTTTTGGAGATAAAGAGATCAAATTTAATCCACTGTCCTGGCATCTATACACATCACTTTTATTTTCAAAATTACACTTCCATTCACAGGGTCAGTACGTCTGTATTTGACAGCCCAGCTATTATATTTCACTGACTGAAATGCATCTGTTCAGATATGCTCACCACAGAGTAGATCTTGCTCTGCACAGCTCTCTTCCCTTCTTGAAAGACTGGTACATTGTTGTTACACAGTGAGTGATAAAACAAGGGGAAGAGTCAATGCCCTAGATAGTTTCAGATGCAGTTAGGACCCACAGGGGTGTTTTTTTTGTACTGTAGACAGCCTTTTGCACCACCACAAGAACTCTGACTGCAGAGCACAAGCACAAGTAATCCATATTTTATACATTTCCACTTACGCCATAACTATAACACTGAAATCCAACCAGTTCCAGGGGTCTCGAAGGAAAGTGAATTCATTTAGACAGAATCCTGCTGCCAATATTTTTATCAATGATTCAAAAGTGTAAATGCCAGTGAAAGTAAATCTAAGGAAGGGAGAAAAGTGCCAAAGGAAAATAACAATATTAGCAATCAACGGAAGAGACACAGTCAGACTGTTTAGCATCTAGGCCAACAACCCAAGCCAATGCTGCAGAGAAGTAATGGAAAGACTGCTGTTGGTTTTGGTGTATTCTATCAGTATCTGACTCAGAGTTTGAGGCAATAGTTGGCTGCAAGCTGGACTTACTGGCTATTAATGGCTATTAATGTGCATGCCTGTGATGTGGTTTTTTTTTTGCATTCAGCAGTTTTTTCAGTCTCTGTCATGTCAGTCCTGACAATTTGAGAAACACAAAAGTCCTACCTGCTTCCTAAAATAAAAATCAAAATTTCTATCTTCCCCTGATTTCAAGTGGCCAAGTGAGTACGTGATATGCTGTGCATTATTTACTTTGGGCAAATAGAATCCATTTCTATTTAGAATGTTTAAAACACTTAGAGAAATACAAGAGTACAGAATTTTCAATCTAAGATGGCAATTATTCTTATTATCAGTAAATTATCAGTAAAAGCTCTTCTGGACTTACTGAGTGCACTTATCATTTCAACAAGGCAGTGATCTCCCTACAGAATTCTAAAGGCATTCATTTTGTTGTCAGCAAATGCACTAAGAAATTACACGGATGTCGGGCTTCTCTTTTCATTTGGAAAGAAGTGTTCTGAAATTATTATTGAAATGCATCTTAACAGTAGTCTTGATGCCAGCAGCAGATACAACTCTTGTCTAATCTTCAATGCGCTCATAGATAGGGAAGTACCTTAGCATCTTCTGGAGATACGTATGTTAATACCATACAAGGTCTTGTTCCTGCTTATGTGAGGATTTGCCATTCCCAGTTGTTTCAGTGTCACGTAACATGAGATAGTCAAAAACAATTTTAGAGCAGTTTTTAGAACTAAGTATTTTGGAATTGTTACTTTGTGTTAGGTGTTAGAATTATCAGAGTTTGTATTGTGACATTCTTACTCCAAGCTGCAAAAGTGAGAGCTGAAATTGTCTTTAAAAAAAATAAAAACGTGGTATTATCCATCTTAAGTGTGACTACAAAGGCATGGATTTATTGTGATTTAACATTGCAAGTGCTGGCAGCATTGGAGATAAGAGCTTTACTTTCTAACAGCGTCCTGCAGGTCAGGAGCTTCTGACAATGTTTTATTAGAGCAAAACTCAGCATTGCAATATTATTAAAAAGAATTTTAAAAGACAGCAGCTCTTGATGTACTTCATCAGTGTCAGCAACAATGATAAATGTGTCTTGATAAAGGCAAATAATTACTGAGTAACTTCAGAAAGTGGGATAACAGACTGGAGCAGCAGGACCGGCATGAACCTATTTCAACAGCTGAACTTAATCCACACTTACTGTCTCCTGTAACACCACAATTAATGTAGATAATGTATTTAAAGAAAAAATACTCCCTCAAAGCAAAAAAAATGACAAAGTCCTAACACAAGCAACTTTCCTTCTAAATCCCCCATAAACTATCTTGAGTGAAGGCTGCAAGACAAGTCACAATAATTTTATATAACTACAGAATTAAAGAATTAAAAAACATACGTACCCACAGATACTTACTCAACATGCCTGCTCCATGAAGGAGATGAAGCATCAGAGGACTCCGTCAGAGCCATGAATACACAATTAGTTAAAATAGTGCAAATGATAAACAAAGTGAATAATGTAAGTCACGGGAGTGAAGGCAAAGAATATGACATTGATTCAGAAATGTAACTTGATATTCTGTCATAGACATGTACCTGGTTTTGAGTTTAAAGCACATATAGGAACAGCATGCACATGTATTTGCTGATTTTGAGTCATATTAGATGACAACATGCTACAGTTGTTATTTGTGCCATCTGGACTTCCATATGAGCTAGTGATCTACTGCTCTGAGCATTGCAAACTCAATAAAAGGATTCTCAAGCACTTTAAAGTGTGGCAGGAAGGATGCATTTTTAGTTTCATTTTATAGCATACAAGTTAAAAACTTGCCCAAGGTCACACAGGTGAAGCACAAGCCTGAAGCCCAAACATGACTAAATTAGCAGAGCTGTTCTCTTCTGAAGGGACAGCATGAAGACTCCCAGGATATTTGCAAGTGTCTCAAAGGACATTAGTTGCCCTTATTTAGCCAACTGCTGAGGCTGCCCAGATGCTCTCTGGTCCCTGCTGACTGTAGGAAATGAACAGGAATGTGGGCAACCAGATCAAGTGTAGGCATCTAAGCTTTAATACTTGGATCTGGAGTTGAAACTTATGCTTTGTGTCATACGAAACGTTTTGGCAATCCAGGAGGTAAATGTGCATGACAAAGACATCTAGCCTTTCCATCAGCCATCCTATCCATCCCCACAAAAAATCTCCTGGCTTTAGCTCTAGGCACAGTCAAACTGTCACAAACCTAGGAGCTGGACAGCTAGTGTTGAAATGCCAGTATCAGCCAACCTGCTGCCCAGGGAAAGCCTCAGATGAGAGGCATCACTCCTCCAGGGATCTCTGTACCCTGCTACAATGACAACTTCAGACCATTGCAGCTAACTCAGAACCACACAGCCAGAAGCTGGCTGGAAACCTAAAAAACCCACAGGGACACTGCAGACTCTGCACTGGGCCCGATTCAGCCCTGAGCAACAGTTAGTGCTCTGGTCTCATTCTCCAGTGCCAAACTGGAGCAATAGACTAGTGATTCCCATCCCCTAAATTTGATGTATGAGGTGGGATCTATATTCCTATCCTTTATATTCCAAAGACACTCCCTGCAACAGCATCCCTGAAAATTTTCCCTTTCATGTACCAAAGATACATTTTTAAAATCTGATTTCCTGAATAAAACTAAGTTTGCACAATTTTTCTTTTCATGTATTTTCATATGTGTGCCTGCCTATCTCAGCCTTTTTTGCTTAAAATTGGCCAATGGTTGATCAACTTTAGGCAAACAGAAGATGAGAAAGAGGACAGAGACCTTATTAGTCTTGTAACTGAGAGAGGCTTCAGCATGAGATTCTTGTTTATGAGACATCAGATAATTGGTCATTCTCAAAAAACAAATCTGTAGGAAATCAGGCTTCAAGACCCCCAGTAGTCACATAACTATTTATTTCTAAGTAGCACAAGAGCACCAAGACAATAATAATTTCTAAGGTAATTCATGATTAGAAGTCATCTGGAGTGAGGAAAACTACAGATTCATTCAACAGTCTAAAATGCAAAAGCACAGGATTATGTAGTTTTTATAATACAAAAGAGCGAATGGAGTCAACAAAAGGATATGAATGTACTGAAATTTTAATTGCTGCTCTTCGGATTGGGTGGAAAGGACTGAGGATCCATAGGGCAGATGTAGCAGTAAATCTGTAGATTGTTTTCTGTTTGTTCAGCACTATGAAAATCTTTGAAGAAATAAAGGAACATGAAGAAAAGCTTTTAGGAAAGTGAACAGAGAACGTATTTTTCTACTACATCCTGCATCAGTGATGAGCAAGAGCTTGATGTTAACTTCAGTCTGTTTATTCAAAGAGGAAGACTCTGTAATACTTTGCTATCCTTTCATCATAAACTGATGAAAAAGTTAATACTGATTAACTATCAAGTTGCAAAAGAATCCTCAGTATGAACTTCCTTTTTCAACCTTAAGACTTGCGAAGAGTTGTGCACAGAATTAATCTTGCTTATGACTATTCTCTTAAAATAAATTAGACCTCTCATTGAATCAAGATTCACAGAGGTGGAAGGAAGAATCGCAGCCTTTATCATTATTTGCTATTGTTGGTGTGATCCTCTGGCTCTAAGACTGTAGAAATTAGTTCAAAGTATTAATAATTTCTCAAATAATAAACTTAATTTCCAATGGATTAGTTCCCATTTCTCTGTTCTTTATTGAAAATCATATTCCTCGCTACCTCATAACTAGAATATGAAGCTTGAATAAGTGGGTTTTAAGGATTCATCAGCAAATATTTTAAAATATTTTTTTATACTTAGATGACCATTTAGTGTACATGTAAGTGAAGCATAAGCATTGAGAGAAACACATTGTTTCAAGACATAACATTTAAGAATATTTACCAAATTATTATAATTTCTTGTAGATCTGACTCAAAACTTCCTTTTCTTCCTTTATCCATTTCATTTTTTCTGCTTCCATTCTGATTCAAATGTTAATGAAGTTCATATTATTTAATTCCTATAATTCAAAATTAAGCTTTTTGTAAGAAGATTACAGCATGTCATTCAGCTGTGCCAACTGCCTACATTATTACAACCTAGAAAGGGATAACAGTTTTTCCAAGGGGATGTAAGCCAAACTGTTTGATAGATCAGTCATGTAAACACTTCTTAGAAACACAATAAAATAAATTAAAACCCAAGCATCTTGATTGGCTCTAACCTTACGATCTTTGTAGTATGGGTCAAGATCCTCCAGTGGTTCCCCGATGAGCTCTGGAGGAGGATTTCCATAGAGAGCTGGTAACTTCTGGAAAGCTTTTAGGTCAAGTTGAGGTCGTGGTTTCTCCTCAGGTTTCTGGTCTATAGTATTTCTTCGACAAGTCTTCTTGGCAGCAATTCTCTTTTCGATAGCAGCCAAGGATTCATGAGTGAGCTTACGGAAGTTGTTGGTACCTGGTAGTAAGAACTCAGCCATTTTTCATTCTTTTCCTGTCATTGATTCTGTCCAAATAATAGAATCAAGTAGAAAGGAAGTCGAGTAACTCCAAAACAGGTTAAGTTATGAAAATTAAACAACTGGTTGTCCACGCATGGCTAATAATACAAACTTTCTGAGCCATCAGCTTCTAAAAAGAAAAAAAATATGATAAATATATTTTCCAGTGAGATGTTTGTTCAGTATTTTTTTTAATTATGTGTATCTGATTGAATGTGGTCAGATCTCTATAAACACAAGAGCGTATTTAGAGCATCTCATTTAAGACACTTGTTATCCTAAATGCTCTTAAGCTGTTGTGCAGAAAAAACCTAAGGTGCTGGTTTAATCCAGTATTTGGAAATGGGACAATAAAACCCATCAAACTGCAACAACATCAAATATGTGGAAGCTGTGTCTGCAACAGAAGGACCCAGTATTACATTAACTAGAGCAGATGTACACACTCAGATGGATAACACATCCTGGTGGTGTCAGCACAGGAATGAGAAGTGTCCAAGCGTGAGATTTAATTCAGGACTCCCAGAGCCAGTACTGACTGACACAGTGGACAGAAATGCTTGATCTGACAAGTACCAAGCTAAAGTTTATATTTTATGCTCATTTGTCAGGACAATAAAAATGAGTTTATACTAGGAAAATACTTTGCATCATTTAATGGAGAATTTCAGTCAGGTATTGGATAGGAGCCTTTCAACCAAATGCTACCTGAGTCCATACCTGGGCACTACACTGAATCCAACATTCTACCTTAACACTGTGAAAAGCTTCAGAGCAAGCCCATGAAGCTCACATACACTGGCAGTGAAAAAACTGAGAACGGTATACAGAGTAAGAAGATCCAGACCTGCATCCTTGTGCTAAACCCACTCAGAAGCACTATAAGGAGATTTCTCTAAAATATTTCCTTTGATTATGACCTCCAGGAAGCCACTGTTGATTCAGTACAGAGTCACGGAACTTCTGAGCCAGTGCAGTCCCACCTGCAGGCTGTGAAATGATCCCATCTGGTCAAAGACTTGACCCAGGATGGATCACTGATGAGTCTGCATGGAAGAAGATCATATTAGAGGCGCACAGCCAGATCTTTTCATCCAGAAGCTGCCACAACCGCTTCAATGTGTCCTTCGAAGTTGACTCCATAACTAGCAGTCAGAGCTTATCTTGAAAAGTTTAGGGTGTCCTTGCTAGACAACTACCAGCTGACCTGCTCTTGCACTTTTCCTTTCCCAGCACTATATGTGACATCCCAGGAAAACACAAAGTCTGAATCGAGAGGCTTTGTTTTACTGAAAATAAATAATTTTACCACCTATGTGCTGGCTCCCTGTATCTTCCCCTGCAATACAACGCCACTTCATTTCTCCCCAAATACAATATGATTTCTATCATCCCCACGTTGCTGAGCTGTAAGAAACCATTGCCGTGAGAACAACTGGAGGCCAGTGACAAACTAACTACAGTGAAATCTCTTCATTTTTGCACTCTGCCTGCCTCTCTCATTAAACAAGCACACAGAATTATAAATGTGAAAAGTAACCCTTGCTTCTAGCACAAAATAGCAACGCTTGTGGAAGAGAAATAGGCCATTCAGAAAAGAATACTCAGTATTTTACACTTTTCAAGATCAAGCTAACCGTCTGGAAGCTGTGTGTAGTATTACAGCAAAAAGGAAAATTATAACATCCACTTCCAAGTTTTCAAGCCTTCAGCTAGCCAAAGTGGTGTTTATTTTGTTGATGCTCGGAGTAATTTAGATATTCTCAGTAATGAGAGCTGTGAGTGATGCATGAAATGACACAATTTCTGTGCAATGCACGGAGGGAATACAATAATTACTTTATTCTGTTTTGTGCCAATTCATCCAAACATGCCCATCCCTCCATGCAGCACTTCCATAAAAGTCTACCTGATCTCAGAAGTTCACCATTAAAATTCTGGGTGTGTTGCAAATTTCTTTGAGGTTTTCTTTCCTCTCTTCCATGAAACTATCTTTCAAATCCCAGAAAGGAAACTTTGATTGTTGCACTGTTCTCCCTCAAGACTATTAGAAGGCAGAGCAAAATCTAGGAAGACAAGGATGGGGAAATAGAAGGAAGCATGAGGACATGTAGAGTCAGCAGGTCCTTGGCCAGAGCTGGAGACCAAGTAGGGGATTCGTTCCTGCTGATTTTATAAATTGCTCCACAGGTAATCAAACATTAAGGAAAGGAAAAAAAGTCTTGTGCTTGCTGTGTCACACACCAGTAGCAAAATTTCCATTGATTCCATTGTAGCTACAAGCCATGGAGCAGAAGGTTAAACTACACTTTTCATTCATGGGCAATTCTGAGCTACTCAGCCTAGTCCTGAATAAAAACTAATGAGTATCAAGAATTGAGTAATCCAGAAAAAACATTCCTGATTCATTCAAGCATCTTTAAAAATATCCCCAAAATAGTTTCTCATACTCTTAGTCTCAGGGTGGGTAACATACAAAGTACAGCTGAGAGGTATTTAGATATTTTATATGACCAGGACTAGATTTAGCAATATGACTAAAGGAAGTAAGAAGTGTTAATGCAAAACCATTTTTGCCCTTGTGGTCACAGAAACAACAAAGTGCCATTTTGGCCTTTTCTCAAGATTTGAAATACCTCCAAAATAGTGTGACATTTAGTATCTCTTTAAAATGAAATGTTTTCTTATCCTTTAACTGACTGAAGATCAGAGAATAGTGAATTAAATAAACATGATTGAAGAATAATAATAAGAAAACAAACAAAAAAGCATTTATGATTTGTTCTTTTAGCCATCAAATGTATTCTCTATTAATTATTTCTCAAATACTAAAACGTGTAACTAGATAGCATTCCAAAGTAAGCTTGCTTTCTTCCAAATGTGTTTTCTTCTTTAGGAATATTCATTGTGACACAATAGGAAATGAGGTTATTGTCAAAGATGTTTTCTCTCCTTTTCTTGCTATTACAATCACCTCAATTCAATCCTCAGTTAATGAATAAAAGTTGTTCTCAATTATTTGATTTCCTGACTTCATGATCTGTTATGGAAAGGAGCAAAAACATGTTGACAATTACTGTGATCAGGTAGGATCACCTTATTGCATTTTTTTTCGTTAGCTTGGATGATTGCTATTCTTGACTGTTAAAACCATCCCTTTGATTTAAAAAGGCTTGTATAATAAGCATAGAAATTATCTCTTAAGTAACTGGAATAACGGTTGCTTAAAGACTGCATGTGAAAAGCCCTGTCCTGTTGGAAAAACTGAAACATTATTATTGTCTTCAGTATAGTTGATTTTGCATCTTATCAACTGATAATATCCAATGCCTGGAAGAGCCAAATTAGGGCCTTTGGACTGATCCAGCTGTTTGTATTCCCAGAAATTATTTTAGGAGCCAAGAACATCAATATGGACCTTGGAAAGCCATGCCAACTGCACCACCCAAAGTTACTATTGGTAGCCTTGGGCTGTGTTGCATCTTTCTAGTTCTGAATTTCTAGTAGATAAGACAAATCTCTCCAGAACTGAATAAGGAAAGATTTAATTAACAGCAGTTCAAAGCTTAGGTAGAACTATTCTTTCCTCAAAGATTTTCTATATTTTATGAGGCAGATGTTATAAGCAAACCAAATTGTCCTAATGATCTTTGAAAAAATGCATGAAAATAACTTTTTGTATATCAACACATGTAATTTTTTCATCATAGAATAATTGAAGTTCAAAGAGAACTCAAGAGGTCTCTAGTTTAACCTACTAGATGGGTCAGTTGTGATCAGGGCTTTATCCAGGCAAATCCCCGAGGACTGAGGTTGCACGACCCCTTTGAGCAACCTGTTCCGATGCTTGACTGTCTTAATCCACTTGGACCTGTTGTTGTTTCAATTTATGCCCCTTGCCTCTTGCCTTCCCACCATGCACCACTGTAATAATAAAAAAGAAATAAAATATTGCATGAAATTGAAAGGTAAAAAGCAACCCCCTCAAATGCCTGTGTATAAGGAAAACAAATACTATACCTACTCCAGCCTATGCAGTCTACTTATTTACAGCAATCTGCAAGAAACATCTTACAGGTCTGAATAACACCATCCAGTGTAGCTCCATTGAGATTGCCAAGAGAGACATTTAACAGCTTATTTGTCCATTAGTTGCCCACCTTTAGAACATCACACCTTACCTGAACTGAGCTGTGGCACCATCCTTTGAGTATTCCAGGTTCAACCCCAAAATTTGTTTACCTTCCCTAGACAACCTGGCCAAGATCTCCAGTCCATTGACTGTCCTGGCATGAAAGGAGATGGCAACAGCTAGTCTAGCCACTCCACATCTTCTTTGCAATCAACAAAGCTGGGGACACAGACCAGTTAATTATAAGTAAACATATAGGTTAAGTCACATAAAGGGTGCCAAAAAATGCAACAGATTTTTTCATAGCCTGTAAAGGAAAACTTAGCATGAGATAAATCCCACTTTTTCAGTCTGGGATTTACAGCTTACAGTTCCCAGCACTAGGGAATGAAGGTAGAAAATAGTGCGGAGATTCACAAAATGGTTCCAAACACCTGATAGAGGCTGTTAACATTCATCCAGAAAGACCCTTTGGGAGGGATCAACCTCACCTCACTGCAGACATGTCAGAGTTAGCTACATCTCCACTAGCTCTTCAACTGCCTGCTGAGACATCTATTCATATTTCTTTCAGGATGAAGTGAATCACTTCTCAGAGTGCAGTTGACTACAATGGATGACCTGAGATGTCTCAAGTGAGAAGAGAGAAATTCAACTCTTTGCATCCATTAGGCCTATTCTTCTTGCTGCCTCAACTAATGAACAACTGTTAAATTTCCAAACATTAATAATTCTACAGTCAGTGTTTAGGACTGGGCAAACATCATTAGACACCAGCAGACTGTGAACACATACAATTCTAGGATTGCCTTATATTGCATTGCTTCCTTAATGACTACTTACAGGACAAGCTTTCTTAGCAATTAGTGAAGCCTTAAGTCATATTTTCTTTTGCATGGTAAGGGGGAACTAATTTTCAGCTACTTTGCTGTCATAAATAATTTAAATCCATGCAGAGAACACTTTTTATAAGTGCTTAAAGCAGTCAATTGACAAGTTGACAAAGGGCCAGTTGCAAGCACTGAGGAAGGTAAGAAACTCTGTGGCAGTACAGGAATCTGAGAGAAAAGATCTGAAAAGCTTTTAACGACCACAGGGTGATCCATTGCTGTAGGAGACAGAATGAGTTAGATATAATCAGCATAGTTATTAGCATAAGCCCATGAACTTTGGTGTGCCCTAGGAAATAGCCAAACCATAGAAACAACCGGTTGGTCATCAAGAAAAGCAAAAGTGCTCAGAAGTGGCCAGAACAAGACTGTGAATGCCAACAGCAGATCCAACAATGACAGCAAAGTTTGAACTGAGCAATCATCCACAGGGGATTCCCCCACCCACCCCTGTAATTAAGGATAGTGGGTGTAACCAGACGACAAAGACAAGACTGGTGGGAACCTCCATGACCAGGACTCAGAACCATCTCTCCAACCTCTGAGGAACCAAGTGAGTGGAGAAGACCCTAAGAGACCCCAGAGCCCGGGACTATGCACAGCACAGCTCTAGATGCAGTACAGGAGTCACGTAACATATAAAATTGCATAGATCTGTGATTAAAGTGTGTTGGTATCCAAGTCCGTTGACACTCCACACTTTGGTTTTGTATGGTGACAATTGCATAGGGATAAAAATCTCCTTCCTATGTTGTTACCAAGAAGACTGACCAGTTGCAAGACACAGATGGCAGGGCAACACAGCTCGGGTGTGGAGTTTTAAAAAACAAAGGGAAGAGACAGGCCAGAACTCAGCCCTCTCCTAACCTGAATACCACGTCTGCTTAGAAACCCTGAGTGAAACGGAATAATCCTGATTTCAAAGTGCCACACTAAGAAATACCAGCTGGTCTGGGGGCAGATTTAAGAAGCAAGGCCAGAAAGTGTGAGTTTCTCATTTTTCAGCCTTGTGGAGAGGACGAGGAGGAAAAGGAGGCAAGGAAATTAATTCATTTCACTAAGCTTGGCAGGCTGGGTCCTGCCAAAGGGACAACAGTGGAAGGAAAGAGCATGTGATGCAGGTTACGCTTAGCAGTCAGGAGAAGGGCTGGTTGTGACTCTTAACTGTGTATTTTGTATAGTGCTGGACTGAACCATCTGCAGATTTTATGAATATTCAGGCTTTGCAGCAACAGAGGGAATTTGAATTCTTTTCACCCTTAGGGAATGAGAACCAATCTCTCACTACCCAAAATTTGCAAGAGGCTAAGGGCATCTATGTGAGAGTTGCTGCAATCGTATTCAGATGGCATTACTCAATGGTAAACAGAGTTTTTGCATTTGAGATTTAGTGCTCTAAAGACCAGACTGACAATATGTCAGATTTTTTTCTTGCCACATATAAGTAGCATTTCAAATGTGGTTAATGTGATTAATGGTTCTATAAACTTCTATCTCTTATTAATATGACTTGATTGCAACAAACAAAAGCTATAGAAACTCAGTGACATGCATGGATGAGATTTTGGATTGTCACCATTAACAGAAAGTACTAAATGCACTAAAAGTATCATAGATTTGCCATTTTGTAGTTTTCTTCCTGTACATTTTGGTACAGAAAGGTCTCAGCAGCTGAATATATGCTTTGGAGGACAAAATTTTACATACAATGTAAGAGAAATATCTTTTCACCAAGATCATAACAAAAATTAAATAGTCCATGAAATAATATCTAAAAAAAAAATCCTTGCTAATAAAATGCAGTGAGAAAACTTTTAACATGTAACCTTTAAAAAACCCTTATCTCGATTATGCATCTAAAATTCAACTTTGATTGCCAGGAGATTGGTGATTTACAAGCTGTATGGAATTTTCAAATTACGTGGTCTTTTGTCTGCCACAGTTTTCTACACAAACATTTTTCTAAATAGAATAAAATGCATCTAACCAGAAGCCAGTTCTGAACAACCCATTTACATTGGGTATGTGATTTAATAATGTCATTTAACGATGTCACACCCAATTCGGTTCCTCCTCCATGATTAGCTTCACCATTTGCCCTTTTCATCCTGCAGAAAGAAATCCAAATTTCAAAGAACTTTTCTCCATCAATAAGGAAAATAGTCTCTGGTTAAGTCAATTATAAAGTAAATCAAAATGTAGTGCAACAAAAAATCAAAAGCTATGAAACATGGTAAAGGAACAGCACCATGGCCACAACCTTCTGAGCAACTGTTTCTGTTAGGTCTCTGTACTGGTTACCTCCACAACTTATCATCCTTATCATCCTAATAAAACACCTTTGTACAACATACAGCTCTATTCCACCTAAAATCATTTCTCTAGAGGTTTACCTGTTGTCTCTGTGGTGAACTGGGCACACTAAGCCACTCCCAGCAGATAAAAGCTATTGCAGCTACTTCATATGCAATCCTGAAACGTTTAATCTATTCTTCTTCATCAGAGCAGAGAGCCCTGTTTCTGCAAGTTTCAGAAGATTCTCTTCTTTTCTATTGTCATTTCACCACCGAACATCCAAATTTGTGTTCTCCTGATTACATCGTTCATTAATTTACTTCCCCACTAATATTCACTTATTAGTTTATCTGCCCCACAGTTTATCTTAATAAAAGCATTCACCAAACACATTCCACAAATAAAACAGATTTAATTAACCCTTTGCTTAAAATATCAATTTAAAATAAGATCCATCTTTCTTAAGTCTCAAAACAAATGTTAGTCTGTATCAGAACAATAATATTAAGCATAAACCTATGAAAGAGAGTAATATTATGAAAAGGTTATTTAAATCTTTCTGTCTGTACTCTGAAATAATAATTATAACTAAAGTATCTGAATTTTTATAAAAAATTCATATCTCTGCCATTGTTATGCACAGAAGAAAAGTTTCCTTATATACCTATTTACTCTTCCATGTGTTATTTTTAACCCTAGTTAACTCATTTCAGCAAAATAGCAGTCAAAAACAGAGGGGAAACTCCTGTGCAAACACGTTGCACTGGAGGGAATCAATATTCACTCCTCCACACTTCCATTTCCTTTTATATACCACTCGCAGACAAAAAAAACCCTTTCTGCTCAGGTTTTTTAAAGTTTTTTTAGGTAAATAAAAGGTCATTAACACCTACAGAAGACCCTACCACAAACCACCTTTTTTCTAAGAAGAGAAAGTGCAGTAAACCACAGGACTTACATTATTTTCCATCCCCTGAGTGAAGGTTTCAGGAGTCACTTACTTCTGTGCAAGATAAATGTACCTCAGCCAGGTTATCTCCCAAGAAGTAGTTGGAAAAATCTCCTCGCTGCCTTTAACATCTCCGTTTCCCCTTTCAGCAATCCTCTGGCAATACTCTTCCTTCAGCAGCTGTGTTATTTGTACATGGGGGGTCTTGAGGGAGGCGTCTATTTAGCCATCAAACTGATGTGATTGTACAAGGTCTCATGAGAAAGGCTGTAACCTCAGTAAGCAAAGCTGGGGAGGTTCCAAGCTGAGCATTTCTTGAAGATAATGCTCCATTCCTGGATTTCTGAGTGTCTTTCCCAGAGAATCAGGAGTGAAGCAGAACAAATTGGATGGAAAACATGGGAGCCATTGTGGTTTTCAGCCTGCCTGTACTATAACAGTTTTTTATAAAGGGTATTGGCCTTTATATTTTATTTTATTATTTCAGTTCTCTGTTTTAGTAAAATCAGAAAAATATATGATGCTGAATCTATAAATTATACTGAAAGACTATGACTGTAGGTGGATAGAAGCAAGAAAACAGATGACTTTTACCTCTCTGTCTCTGTGTGTGTACACATATTCATATGTGCATACACACATATATACAAACATAATGCCAGTGTATATATTTGATTCAGATTAATTATATATTAAGATACATGCAAGGAGTAGGTGAGGAGCCTGTAAGAGTTGACTCACTCCTGGGACCTGCAACTCCTTCATGGCTGAAGCCACTGTTGGATAGGATGCGAGAGATTTTTTACCTTTGCAATTATGTTTGCACTACTAGAAAAATGGGAAAGGGCTTTTTCTCTGGCCCTGGAGCTAAATGGCACAGCAAACTTCTGTCCATAAAACTAGAATTTTTAATGCCTCAAAAACAGGATGGGAAAACAGCAGTCCTCCTCTCCAAGGAGAGACCTGTGCAATTTTAATGGACCTTGTCTCTCCTGCAGGAGAACCAAGATTTGTAATATTTCACCCAGTTAAAATGGGGTGAATTAAAGGAACTAAAGCCAACTGACCCCTGGATGGGATATGAGACAGTGCCTCTGCAGCATGAGGATGTATTAAAAATGCGAGCACCGTTTTGACCCAGAAAATCTGGGTGCAGGATCCTTCCCTGTACTAAACGAGGAATGGCTGAGGGAGCTGGGGGTGTTCAGTCTGGAGAAGAGGAGGCTCAGGGGGGACCTCATAGCTCTCTACAACTCCCTGAAAGGAGGTTGGGGTTCGGCAGGGTTTGGTCTCTTCTGCTGTGCCCACAGTAAAAGGACGAGAGGAAACGGCTTTAAATTGCAGCAGGGGAGATTCAGATTGGACATTAGGAAAAATTTCTTCACTGTTGGGGTGATTGGGCATTGGAATAGGTGGCCCAGGGAGGTGGTGGAGTCACCATCTCTTGAGGTGTTCAAGATGCATCTGGATGTGGTGCTGAGTCATATGGGTTAGTGGTGACGTAGGTAGGGGTTAGACTGGGTGATCTGGTAAATGATTGAAAGCAGCTTGGCAAGTTCTTTCGCCATCTCCCTCTTTATTCTGGGGTGGATTCCATCTGGGCCCATAGACTTGTGGGTGTCCAGTTGGCATAGGAGGTCACTAACCTCATGAATCATGGGGGCCTTGCTCAGCTCTCCATCCCTAACCTCTGTCTCTGGGAGCTGGGAGTCCTGAACACAACTGCCACCGGTATTGAAGACTGAAGCAAAGAAGGCATTAAGTACTTTCCTCATCCTTACATTAAGCCTTTCCTCATCCCTTGATACTATGCTACCCTCTGCATTCAGGAAGGGTTGGAGGCTCTCCTTGACCCTCCTTTTGCTACTAATGTATTTATAGAAACTTTATTGTCTTTGACTACAGAGGCCAAATCCAGTTCCAGCTGAGCTTTGGCCCTTCTGATTTTCTCTCTACATGACTTCTCAGCATCCTTATAGTCCTCCCAAGACACCTGGCCCTCCTTCCAGAGGCGATACACTCTTCTATTTTTCCTAATTCCCACCTTAAGTTCTCTGTTTAACCAGGTCAGTCCTTTTCCCTGGCGGCTTGTCTTCCTACACATGGGGATGTGTTCCTGGATATTTAAGAATTCCTTCTTGAGGCATGTCCAGCCTTCCTGGGTTCCTTTGCCCTTCACAACTAAGTCCCAAGGGACTCTGTCAATCAAACTTCTAAACAGGCCAAAATCTGCCTGCCAGAAGTCCAAGGTGGCCGTTCTGCTGGTGCCCTTCCTTACCTCACCCAGTATTGAAAACTCAAATAATTTCATGGTCACTTTGCCCAAGATGGCCACCAATCACCACATCCTCCACTTGCCCTTCTTTGTTCACAAATAGCAGGTCTAGTGGGGCATCTCCTCTAGTGGGTTCATTCACCAGTTGCATTAGGAAGTTGTCTTCCACACACTCTAGAAACTTCTTGGACTGTTTCATCTCTGCTGTGTTGTATTTTCATCAGACATCTGGCAAGTTGAAATCCCCCACAAGCACAAGGGCTGGTGACCGTGGGACTTCCGCCAGCTGCTTGTAGAATGCCTCATATGCCTGCTCATCCTGGTTGGGTGGTCTGTAACAGAATCCTACCATAACATCCATCCTGCTGACCTGCCCCGTGATCTTTACCCATAGGCATTCAGCCTTACCGTTATCATCATCTCCCATCTCAATACAATCAAAACACTCCCTAACGTACAGGGCTACCCCACCACCCCTCCTGTTTTGCCTGTCTCTCCGCTGCAGCACTCCAGTCATACCATCCCACCACATTTCTGTGATGGCGACTACATCATAACGTTCCTGCTGCACAATGGCTTCCATGGTGTACTTGC
>VZRW01013973.1:0-39385 GCA_013398125.1 Aegotheles bennettii
CTCGCAGGACCCCCGCCCAAATTTGGGTATCCTTGCTTGGAAAGCTCAAAAAACCTAGTTCTCCGCTAATGATATGCTCTACATAAACAGTAAGAGTAGATGCTGCTACTATCCAGTGAGATAATCAATAAGTATTGCTACTCAGAGAGTAAGATACGAATATCTGGGGAACAGTGACAAGAGCATCACAAGGTCACTTACTAAATTTATTCCTGGGAGATGGTCATGATGCCCTAGAAATAACAGTGTTCAAAACTCAAGATAGCTCTGACCTGCACAGTACTGTGCATCCAAAGCTCCCTACACTAGCTAAGACTCCTAATGGTGTTAGGAAGGGTTCCCTTATAGGTCTCATAGATTTATGGATTTCAAGGTCAAAAGCAATCACTGTGGCGCTATCATCCAACTTCCTGCGTAACGTGGGCTACTGGCCTCCCCTGGACTAATTAACTGCAGTGAGTGGCAGAAACAGAATCTCTGTTTACACGGGTAGCACTAAATAAATAATAAAATGCAATGCCTATAGTGGGTGGTGAGAAGGGAGTCTCATGTCTGACGCAGGACTGCAGGAGCCAGCAGACTTGAGCTGCATCCCGCTCCTCACTGCTGTGACCTTCCTACGTGCCCACCACGTGCAGTCGGGACCTTCGTTCTTCTCTGCTGCAAGCCACTGAACTGCTTCCCTCTACGACAGGACCCCCACACTCTTGAAAAGCTCATGTCAGACTTCAGAAAGAAGATGCCAGGGAGGCATTGTTTGCAGATGGTGTACCTTTCAGCATAAACTAACCTCCTTCAACCGGCTTCCAGTTGGAGATTTGAAACCTCAGAGAGAAACAATGTATTCTAATTTAAACAATGACACTTTCTAGTCACTTGCATATTACTGCAATGTAAAATATCTAGTCATATTAAAGGGTATTTTTCCCATTCAAATAATAATTGTGCATTCAGATTTGCTTTTAACTTTTTTCTCCCCTTATCCCTTTACTGTAATGTAATAGCACTGATCACTGACCTTCATTTTTGACAATGTACTTCATATCTAGCCAGCAGGCCATTGGAAAATACTGAGTAATATTTTACAGACCAGTGCCAAAGTATTTGTGAAGGTATTGGTGTCAGTTTTTAGTGTGAAATGTTCTATCCTTTGCCCAGAAGTTTCCACCCTCATAAGAATTAACTACAGAAGAGGCTTTATGAAAAATACAGGTATTTTATTATTGTGTGACAAAGGGACTGAATAAATCCAGGCAAGGAAATATCTTGTATAACCACATTTTTCTGCAGTTCACTAGCAAGAGTGGCAAGAATCAGCAGAACTGTGTCTCCCAGGGTCCTGCCTAATCCAGAGGTCTGAAACTGCATGGATTTGTTATGGTGCATCTGGGAGAGGAAAAACAGAGAAAGAGATAGAGGAGACAGACAAGGAGAAATGGAATATAAAAGAAAATCCTTTTGCATTGCCAACCAGCCCAATAGTTAAACAGATCTTGCCTTTGCACCTCAAAAAACCCCAACACTTTTTGTTTTGTCCATCAAATAAGTGACACTATTTGAGTTCGCCCTTGGCTGATGTTCAAACAATACTGCTGCTCTAGCAGGAACTGTCCTGAAGCTGCTAATAAGAAATATTTTTGAGATTTGGTCAGAAAGATCTGTAGTAGATTTCTTAGCCACCGAAAAAGCGTGTTGCTTAGTGGCCATCTATGTGTGAGATGCGTCCACTTTACTCAACTTTGAAGGAGAAACCAGTGGACATCATATCAAGACAGAGCAGGAGAAAGATACATGGCTCTCAAGGGGGTTCTCACATGCTTAAAGGTAAGCATAACACTTGTATAGTCAGCTTACAGAGGGAAAACAGTTATTTTAGATTTAAGATAGGTTACCCGTTCAAGGCTAAATTTACCTGCCACAGGGGAAAGCCAACTTTGCATGTTATTTTTGGGATGGCATGATAGCATGCCCATTTCTGCTTATTCACAAAAACTGCTTTTTAAAAATTGCAGCTGGTTTTGCATTTTCTGTCCATGACCTGTTTCATCAGTACATTCTTGCATCTCAACTCTCACTCAGAAGACTTTCTGCATTTTTTGTACCAAAAGTCCACTTAGCCCAACACAGAGTCTTCAATGGTGTCCATTGCAATAGGGAAGAGTATATAACACAAGTTACAGGAAGAAATCCACCCCCTTAGTACACTTTCATAGTTTACAGAAATTAATGGTTTGGGGGTTTCCTGAGTCTGTGGTTAAATATAAACAATTGTATTGGTGAACCCGTCCTCTAGGAGCTTGTCTGGTCCCTTCGTGAGCCAATTCAGGTCTTTGACCTTCTCAACATCCTATCCCAATATGTTCTATAATTTAACTATGTGCTAGATCAAAACATTCCTCCTTTGATTTGCTTTAGACCCAATGCCTAATAATTGCATTGAGTGCATTGTTATTACAGACAATAATCATCCTCTGCTTACCTTCTCAACACCATATGTTAATCTTACAGACCTCTACCAGACTCTCCTATTATTTTATGGGAATTCAGAGACAAGTCTTTTCCCAGAAAAAGAATCCTACCCTACTTTGCCTCTCACTATGTGGCAGCTGGTTTATGTATCTAACTAACCTTGTCTAGTTCGATGGGGTGCCAGGATGCAGGGAACATTCAAAAGATGGGAGCATCAAGATTTGGCATAATTGTGTTTTCTGTTTCTAATTCTTTCTTCACAATTGCCACCATTTCAGACCAGTCCTGGGCACTAAGCTGGTTTATTCATCTAGCAAGTGATGACTCTCAGACTTACCCCTTGACTGGTAAAATCTAATTAGAGCTTTTGTATGGAGCATTTGAGTTGTCTGTTTGGATACAGACAGTCTTTGCAAAGTTGTTTTTATCAGTCTTGCTACCAGGCATAAGACCACAATTAAAGATTGAGGCCTCATCGCTGTAGGAATTGGGACAACTCAAGAAGGGAAATGAAAATCCCTTTGCCTCAAGCAGCGAGGATATATGATAGTTACCTGTCTGATCTGCTGTTTCTGAGATCTAAGATGAAACAGCATTTTGAAGAAGTGTTAAGGTATCAGAATACATCTAAATGACATGTCTGTCCCAGTCACTCTGACATGCCATACTATTGGGAATTGTTTCCTGCAATGACTACATTCTTGAGCTTGCATAGTCAAAGTCTGTTGATCTTTGGGATGCACTGCAAACCTACTTCCTTCCTTGGTCATTTGTGGTTTTCTGGAAAGTGGAAAGCAATTTTAAGAGTAGGAATGAGGAGTATCACTGGGTTGCCTGCTGCATTTTGTAATGTGGATCTTGGTTACTTCAATCTGAATTTTTGCTGTTTTTTGCTCTTTGTAGAGGGTGATATTAGAAAATATCTAAATTACTTGGAACCTCACAGAGGTAACTTTTTTCAGGCCAAAAGAGTAGGAATAAACAAACAAACAGAATCTAGCCTGCTACCTCTCTTTGACACCTGCGGTTGGAGTCAGCAGGTACTACACCAAGTGCCTGGCCATGCTGACCACCCTGTCACCACTGGAGCCAGCATGTTGTTTCATGGTGTGCACCAGCAGAACTGGCATCAGGCACCATTACCACCTCTGCTCTGCCACATCCCCACAGGGCTCATGATAGAGTCCAATAGAAATGCACTAACATGGTGATGAATGCAAAGTGTTTTTTTGCTTGAACACTTAATCTATTATCTAAAACCTGTGTGTTAAAAAGAAATATTTATCTTGAAGGAAAAACATTTTACTGTTCCTCATCTCTTTACAAATCAACACTTACTCTGGCAAAGATATCCACTGTCATTTTAAATGAAAACTGACTGAATGTTACATCAGTTTAAAGTTAACTCATACTGCACTTAGAATTTATTGTAAGGCAGCTGGTTTTTATTCCTATTATTTGAAGAGAACATATGGATTATGACAGAACCTATTAAATATCTCTGGAGTGTATCTAGGAAGCTGTGTCACTTTACTCTGAGCTCCATCAGTGAATTTCTGTCTGAACATCTTAGTCTCCTGTAGGCTCCCATCAAGTTACAAGAAGATACAAACCAGAAAATCCTTTCTTAAGCATGCTTGAAAATATAGCTGGGTGAATGGCAGACTTTCCTCGCTGATTCTTTGTCTAACTTGCATAGGTGACATCTGAAAGTAGCCCAGGCTGTTCTTTTTCTTTCCCCGGTTAATACAGATGAAATGTGCACAGTTAAATGTGTGAGCCAGGGATCATCAACTTTTCACCTCAACTCTGTTATCTGGTACAACGGATAACCTACTACACAGCAGTATCTTTTGCAGAGATTAATGGCCTAGTTTGCAAATGCTTTTATTAGATTACTTGCTACTCCTAAAGTTTATGGCAAATATATTTCTGTCACTTTGTTCATTTTATTGCGTTATGGTAGCAGTGTTTTCATATTCAGCAAAGCGAGAGAGCATTAAGACAGAACACAGCTGTCAGCTCGTGCCTGCAAAGCCCTCCAGCAGTTTCAGTAAGAGGGTGAGTGAAAATGGCTTATCCAGGGGAAGCTGGATGGGCGATTTCTAGGCAGGCTGAGTGCAATTACCTGGCTGGGAATTTGTGGAGGAAACTGTGGTTAGTGCCCCTCCTCTCAGGAAAAGTGCATGGGATCTTTAGCAACCACAACGGTCAAGATTTCAGTGTTTGGTTTAATTACTGGGAGACACTTTGTACCTTTAACACAGGGGGGAAAGGAGAAGTAGATTTTGGTGTGTAGAGTGCGTGTGTTTTAAATGCCATTTGATAGCCTTTAAAAACTCCATGCTGGAGCAGCTCAGATGCTTTCTTGTTTAGAAAACTTGTGGAGCAGAAATTCTGTTGAAAGAAACCATTGGAATACATTAAGATCTTTCATATGTTGGCAGCCGACATTATGAATGTTACTGGTCTTTATAAAGAAGAAAATGTAATATTTCATTTTTGTTAAATTGCAGAATAAGTCTTACTTGTTGCACTGTTGCAAACTTGTGTTTTACTCTGGTCTGTTTTATAGTATACTTTGTGTTGCTATCTGGTAATTAAGATGCTGATTCTGTAAACACTGTGCCTGTGAGTTGCCGCTGCACTCCTGGCCTATGCATTTTAAATACAATATCTGCTGGCACTTAAGTAAAATATTCATTATTATGAACTGTATCATTTTTGACTCATAACAATTTATAGAGTCCTTAGTGTGTGAGAGAAAAAAGCACAGTTTGACTATGTTCCAAGCTATTTGCAAAACTGGTAGTAAAAAACATTTCCAGACTTAACAACATGAGCACTTTGATTCTTTGTGTTTCTGACAAAAAATACACCATTTCTAAAGGAAAAAAACAATTTTCTAGAATTGACCTTTAGGATACTGGTAGTAGAACAAATCATCAAGTCATCTTAAGAAAAGAGATGATTAGAGAAATATGAAGCATTCTGAAGTAAAATAGATTATTTGAATACATGAAGATTCTCTGAAGGTGAAGCATTAGTGAGGGATTGCATCACGCTGACCTATCAACCACCACTTTTAGCACTTATTATATGTTTGTGACTTGAACTGGAGACATAAATCAGACTACTGCTGACAAATCAAATTAATTTTGTGATCACAGAAAGGCAGCATGCCTTTCTGGCACAATTTGCACTTGCAAACAGGAAAGCAGAGAAACAGCATGTCTGGAAACTTTTGCAAATGTAGCAACATGCTTCTGAAGATCTACAAAGTGCAAATAATTCTTAAATTTACATGGAGAATAGCTGTAGTGAAAACTTTTTAAGGAAAGAATATGATTGTAGGAGTGATAGTCTAGGAAACTGATGTGCTAAAAAGACATAAGGGTCCTGTGTACTAACCTATAGTCAGTGGAACGACTGTGGTGAGATGAAGTCTCTAAATTGCACTGTTCACTTTTAAGATAATACAGTTCAGAGTACTGTTCATATTTCAATATTTAACTATGGTGAAAATAACTTTTTTTTGTTATGTCTGCATAAGAAGCTCATTTTCTGCAGAGATTCCAAAAGTCAGTTTTATCCTTATAATATTTCCTACTGTGCATCTTTTTTTCTCAGATGTTAGTGATCCAGCAGTTTGAATGAAAGCCTAACAGAACAAGTTTTATCATGAACACAGCGGTTGGTGAACCCCTCTCCATATGATCAGGTGACGGAAAAGCATCAAACCATTTATAATTATAAATCTTGTAGCCTCTTCCCAGAGGCAAGGGCACCACTGCATGAGATAGAAGGATAAAGGGCATGCTTCACTTTGCATTTTGCAGGACTGCAAATACATTCTGTGTTGTCCAGAGTAGATGACCTGTTCTCCCACCATCTTCTTCAATACCAGACCACCATCTTCTCAAATCAGTTGAGCTGTAGTGGAGAGACAACACTTTCTGTATTCAAAGAGCACCAGCAAGTACTCCAACCACCAAATGCATCTCCAATCCAAGATCGCTCAGGCTTTTTGCAGTCACAACTCACCTTGTTCCCTCTTCTATGAGCAGACCATCCTCCAGTAAATGAGGGCAATTTCAGAAACATGGGGAAAGACACATACTACTGCTCTCCTGAGCTGCCTTTGGACCAGTGAGAAATAGGGGGTTTGAAAACCTCCTTTGCTTCATCCAAAGTCACACAGGACAGTCATAGTCTTACCCATTCTTTATAACTTTTCCTCCATAAGGCTTTTAGTTCATAAGAATGTAAAGGCTGAAATAAAACAAGATTGGATCAAGAGATCCATTCGGATATGGATGAAGAAGCATTTTCTTTCCTCAGTAACATTAAATTAATTCTCATTAAATTACTCTCTAGATTGCTTTAACTCACCAGATTGTACTGCAGTTTTGGGGCAATTGGTATTGGTGTATAGAAATATTTAAATTTCTTTGTTGTTTGACAGCTGTGAATGAGATATTAATATGATTGTAAAAAGCACACAGGCATGTGTGAGACTATCAGTTTCTGAAGTTGCTTTTAATCTTCCCCCTGATAAAAGATCTTATGAGAAAGATACTTGGTGAAATTCAGCCTTAGTGTGGCAAAATGAGTAACTTGAGTTGTGGATCTTAATTCCATTCTAGCTGTTCTCTGAGTGGCTTTCCATACCACGATGGATGAGTGGGCAACACAGTTAAAAAGGAGTAACTAATAGCATGAATTGCTCTCCTTGTGGATGCCTACATGTTTACTGAATTTGGTGGCCACTTCCCTATTGTAGCTTTACAAATATAGTCAAGTATTTTCCTAATTGAATGGTGTGATTATTAGATGCAGTTCATCTCCCAGACTGTCTTCCCTATGTGTAGATCATTGTGGATCTCAGGAATTGCTCTGAATAGTGGCTGTGGATGGGGAAAACAGACATTTTGTTTGCAGACTAAGTTACACAAATTCATTTTTTTTTCAAGCACAGTGCATGTTTAAAAATGGTATCAATAGGCCTCTTAGGAGTTTTTGTCTCAATCCAATGTTAAAACCTAACTGTTGTACTTGCTAATTCTCAGGGCAAAATCTCATTTCTTCCACAATACTCTTTTTCTTGTTTGACATGTGTTCTCCAGTGGGAATTCCATCACCCTTTGATTTAATTCTTCCAGATGTTTCATGCATCCTATTATGAGCCTCTTCAAAGAAAGAATAGTCGCTGGGCTAGAAAGCAGTTGCATTTTCATTGTTCCAGGGAAGGTAATAATTTTATGCTAGGAAACAGGAGCAAAAAAGTGTATGGGTAGTTGAACATATATGTGTCTATATGTATATATATAAATCAGTAATAAAGAACTCCCTAGAATCTTGTCAGTTAAACCCAATGGAAATATACTACATTTAAGCAGTAAATACATACATAAAAAATACATTCTATCTGAAGGTAACATTATCCTTGGGAATGGAAGATTTAGGGCTTTTAACTTCTCCCCTTTCCACATAATGATTTGCTTTGTGTTTATAAAGGGGTGTTGTTACAAAGAGGGGTAGTTTATTGCACCTGAAAGCCATAATGCCCTCATGAAAGACTGTAACAAAATAGACATTTGTAGAACAGATTTTGAATTTTGGCATTTGAAGCGTTGTTACACTTCAAATAAAAGAAGTCAAAAGCATGGTTGAATCTTTGTGCTCACTCAGAACTTACAAGTTGCTCCTACAGTAACTATTTTGTGAATATTTCTGTATTAGCTGTTTGTAACACTCACTGTCAGCAAATTCACTGCACATATCATTCCTCTCCTAGCACATTGCTTTTTCTTCATTGGCATATAACTATTGTTTAGGGATCATTTACCTTTTTCTAACTCATTCATGACCTTTAAGGCTTGGAAGGAGGGGTTAATTAGCTACTTTTTCAAGAATTCTTTACATCATGTTGTGTATTTTCTGTTCCTTCAAATATAAGTCACAGCTTCATTTCTCCTCCTAAATGTTTATAGAGTACAACCAGCTAATACCCCATCATAAGTCACTGGCCCACACAGCCTTAAATCACTGAGCTATTGCTGAATTATTTTTCAGGACCCTCTTCAATTCAAGCTACTCTTCCTCTTGGGAATCCTGGAAAGACACAAATGGTCTCAGCAAACACCAAAATTTCTGCTCAAACTTTTTGTCATGACAAACAGTCTGAAAATAATCTTTTTCTTGTCTCTTGTCTTAAGAAAAGCCAAGCAGGCTAGATATTCAATATTGTAAGCTCTGTTGCCCAGTCCTGTACCTTTCCAGTTACAAGACTGTATTTCCAATCATGTCTCCAGGCACTAATAGGACAGATTTTGCTGTCCTGGAGTTTCACTGATAAATCAGGTGATATTGTACTGATTGCATAAGATTGCAATTAGTCTCTGGATCAGCATTCCTCAGGACCTTACTATTCTAAGAGCAGAAAAATTTCCCTTCACTTATACTTAGTATTGTGAGAGGGACTTAACTTGTAACGACTGAAGAAAGAACATGCTGGAACAGCAGTGCTCAGCCTCCATGCTGCTATCTACAGGTCATCCAGATCCTGTCACCTGGGGTACAAGGAGCACCCACCTTTCAATTAGCAATATAAGAAGGACAGAAGAGCTGAGAACCCCGAGTATGAATATCCCACACTGGAAAAACCACTCTCAAACCCAAAACATAGATGGAAGCACTCTGATTAGTCCCACACAAACTTTGTCACTTTAGCACCATAAATGTGTTGAAAATTGAACTTGGTAGTTTTGCTTGAAGTGGTTTAAATGACATTTACCAACATTTCTGTGAGATTCATGTTATGGTTATTGATCTTTCTGAAAAGTAGTATGTGTGCCAGAAATATATTTTCTCCGTAGAAATACATTAGAAAGAAGGAACATTTGGATTTAACTACACTGAATGAGCCTTCCAAAACCAGCAGCTGGACACAGCATCTTCAGACAGCCACATCTAAAATAATGTTCCCAGGTTCTCATAGCAACTCCAGCAGCAGCTAAACCTACAAGTATCAGCACTTTTTTCACCTGTAAAGATCATAGTAACTGAAAGTAGGACCTGAAACTTCTTTGTCCTTCCAAACTCTTCTGTAGCAGAAAAAAAAATGCAAACCCTTTAGAAAGCCTGAGTCCACACTGTGGCCCAGCAATAGGTCAAGGTTGTGGTTTGACAATTATTAACTTAGGTACAGGAGGAGATGACTGAAACCTTCCATGTGTAACTGGCAGTTATGTTGTTAGGGATTATTAGGTTCACAAAAACAACTAGATCACAATCTGTAATGACTTACACGTGGCAATAGGGACCTCTTTGGTCTCCAAAAGTAGAACATAATACAATCCAATGGCTACAGGTGGGACTAAAATTTCGTTTTAAGTGTGTAATTGCTCCCTGAAGCAAGACAATTCCTTATGGTCTTTGTCACTTGAAGCCTTTCAGCTGAACATCTTTCTTCTTCAGTCACAAGTTACCGAGTTTGATAAAGTTCACTAATTTGAGTGTTGATCTAATCACTGTCAGTAAGGATGACACATGGGAGAGCAATTCTTTAACAGAAAAGAATAAAAGTCTGTGATCTGGAGGGAGCTGCCAATTAGGCTGGGGTAACACATTAAGTCCCACCTGAACGTGAAACTTATGGATGCAACCCACATTCTTACTGACTTATCTGAAGCCAAGTTTACTCCCTGAGTCTTCAAAACTATGACATGTTCACTGTATATGCATGTGCATATGGGTGTGTTTACATCCTCATGTCATGGGAAAGATAAGATACTGCATTAGAGCAGGTGACATCACTCTTTAATTCTGATGTTTTTGTCTCTATTCTGAAATGTGAATGTTGATATGTTAGTCATTACTGATAGTGTAATTGTGGTGATCCAAGTGTACTATTGGGGTACAATCTATAATTAATTCTCCTTGCTAACTTCGCTTCACAATCACCCTTCACGCCTTGCCACTAACAATGCTGTTATTATTTAGCTTGTAGGAAATTATTGTGATACACCTTAAAGTGATGTTTTGGTTTGATATTGAATATCACACATTTCTTCTTTTGGCACTATCTGCTTATTTCCTTTGTCCTGTTTTCCCTCTGTTTTGAAAAAGAAACACTTTTCCAAGAACCCCAGTATCTCTGAATCATTTGTAATACTGTTACTTACAGCTTAGTAATGTCTTAAGGGCCAGAACATGTTTGGGTTCCATCTTGCCAGAATATTATTTTTTTTTTAAGTCATAGGCTGAATATCAAGTGGGTATACCACATGCTAGTAGGGTAAGAGGGGAGGGAGGAGGAGAATGCTTCTAGGTGGAGAAGAAGGTTGTATCTGTTGCATCAATGGATAGTTTCTCTCTTGAGGTATGAGCAGATCAGTAGCAGCAGTCCCCAGTCATCACCTGCCCCATGTGTACTCAAGCCAGTGACTCCTGCTTGCTCCTCCTGTGTTCACAGAGGTTTTACTCTGGCTCAGAAGGAAGCAAGATGACCTAGTTGAACTGAGTAGGGGGTAAAATGAGTGACACATGGATTCAGCAGTAATTCTGCATTTCCTTGATTTTGTCAGTTTAAAGTTGACCTCTTAACATTAATGTAGATTTTGTCATTTATTTTTTATGCCTGGTGTACCTGCCTTAATACAGGGACAACAGTTCATGCTGAGTGTTTTATACATAATTTATATCCAATATTAAAACCCTTTGTACTGTTTTAAGGGGTTATAAATTCACTGCAGCCTAGCGGATACATTAATGCAAAACTCCTGGCCTGCACATTTTACTTGATGTGAATTGACTATGATTTTCTACCCTAGACATTTTGCCAGCAAAATATAAAATAAGAGTTACAGAATGTATCCATGAGCAATAATATAAAGGCTGCTTTCCTGGGAATATTCACATCTCTAATAACAATTATCCACCAAAGTTTGGATGAGATATTCATTGTTCACATTAATTTATTATACATGAAGCAATGCTATTTCCAAGGCTTGTACAACATCCAAAGTTGTGGTGGTAGAGAAGCGTAACAACACTTTATCCAATTTTATCACACTCCATCATTCAAGTTAACAACATACTGAGAGTTATGTTGTATTTTGTCTTGTTTGTTTACACTTTGGTTAAGATGAGATAAACCTTGCTATTATGATAAATAAAAGTCATCCTAAGGGTACTCCATTGTGTTCTGTGAAATTAATACTGTAAAATAGATACACTTCATCTTCACTGCCTGTTGATTATTGGCCTTCCTATCTTTGCACAATGACATTAGTGGTTAAGATGTTTTCTGAATGTGACAAGCATAGTCCTTTCTGACAAGAACTTGCACTTTTGGGGCACTATTCTACAGACTGTGCCCTTTATACACTTTGATTTTCCACAGCTTTCAGGTCTAAACATTAAATTATGATGTGACATAAAGAAATAGAAAGGGGAAAAAAGCATGTGCAGAGCCAAGACAGACCAGTGTGTGTTATCTAAAGGAGTTGTATTTGCATCTTCAGAGTTATGAAGCATGTTGACACACATCAACATGTATGTATTGAAAATCCCATTTCTGTCATGGGATTGATATTAAAAAGAAAAGGAGATAGGGCTGAACATCTATTTGGAACCCACTGGTATTCCATTACTTTTTACATGTACAAACAAGATCTCTCATTCACCTAGATGGTGCTTTCTTTTTGTATAGTCTCCATTCTTTGTGTTTCAACAACAGAGCGCCATCATGGTGAATTTTCCAGGTGGAGACACAGTAACATTGCAGACCTAGCATGGAAATAGAAGGGTGAAGTGAGAGATATCAAGTGTAGGCTGGGGTAGAAGCAATGAAAGATGTGAGAAATGAAGCTGGGCTGCATGTAACCATTTTGGATGTGTTAAGACTCTCGGTTTGTAGTGGGGGCTGGAGGAGACCTCCTGCTGCCCTAGCTCCTGCTGCAGCTAGAGGAATGAGGATCAGAGTGCTGTTATTAAATCTCTGAGTCTACCAGTTTCCCATTCCTCCAAGATCTGCTCAATGCTGCATAGGATTATGGCCTCTCTGGGTTCTCAGTGATGGCTTGCTCCCCACCAAAAACCTAGGGGCATCCATTCTGTACCACTGAGCCAGCTTTCATCTCCTGGAGAGGGAAAAATAATGAATCCAAGAAAACTGCAAGGGAAATTCAGGAAGCCAGATCATCATTATTGATGGTATGGTTTCTTATGGAAGGCTGCAAGGGATCTTTAAGGTTTAAAATAAGCTGTCAGAGCCTCAGTTTTACATTCAAATAAAATAAAACAAAAATTAAATGAAAAAGGAATTTCCTTATGGACACAGCTACTCCTGAAACCACACAGGAGCTTTGATTAAACACAGAGCCTAGAGAAAGTATACTATATTATGTCCAACATTTCCAACAGGGCTCAAACTTGCCTTGGCAGTTTCTCATCCAGGTGCTTAGCAAACCAAACACACCTTTATTTCATTCACTCTCACAGGCTCCCAGTCCATCATGCTAAGAAATACATAAATCTACTGTCTAAGTGGCACAGAAACATGTCCAATGTCTATGTACTGTGCCTCGTAGTAATATGTGCACAGAAAAGCTGTCATCCTGTGTAGGGTTAAAATAATACTTCCTTATTTGCCAGGGAAATTGTTTGTTTGTTTTTCTGAAGGGGAGCACAATTATTCAGGCTGTTGTAAATGCAGTCAAAATAGATTTCAGCAAAGAGTTACATTTCATTGAATTATTTGTGACGGCTTTGATTAATCGCAGATGTGCTAATCAGATTTTTTCAATTTCTTATTAACTACGGTACCTTTATTTTTTCAGGACCTGATTTTTCTTCTTTGCTGCTGCTAATGTAAACCTGACCCGAATGCTGGCTTCAATCCAGCCTTGGCAGATTGCAGTCACTGCGCAAAGGAACAGGTAGCCTCTGGCTCTTTGTTTGTTTTAAAGTTTCTGTGATGATTGCAATCTGGCAGTAAGAAGACAGATCCAGGTCTTTTTTTATACAATTGTTATAACACGGGGAAATTTTGTAAAATTCCTTGAAGCCAGTGATGAAACAGGATGACGTTCCTCTGTCATTACACCCAGCCAAACACTAAAGAAGATCCGAATCTGTCCTGTGTGTTTAGGAAGAACTCCCCCTGAAAATTAATTAAGACCTAGGGTTTTAAAATGTCACCAATATATATATATTTAAGAGATAAAAGGAAAAAATGACTTTGAGGTTATAGTCAACACTTAAGTTAATTTAAGTCAATTCTGTTTATTTTACTTACAGGCAGTGAGAGGTATCAGATTTCAACACATCACACACCTGCATCTTCATGGTTTGTTTGCTTTCCATCCCATGACTGCATTCAGTAGACAATAGTAACAGTCAGTAAGAGCACAATATTTTCCAAGCTAAAATGAATGAAAATCCACCTCTCAGATTCTAGAGTTTAAGTAAACATTAGAGACCATGGGGGAAATATGGGATATTGCAAACAGCCCATAGATATGCCCTCAGGTCGCACAGAAACCGCATTAGTTAACACCAAGGCATGATCAGTAAGTGCTGATGTTCGCCATTGGGCTGCTGCTGCTGAAAGTCAAGTTGTCACCTTTAGGTTTGCGTACTCCTATTTTAACATGGAATATGCGGAAAATTAAAATTTTTTTTCAGGGCACAAAACATGTCAACAAGTACTAATAGGTTTTTGTTTCTTTTTCCTCAAATTGCTTGTATATGAGGCTTGACCTCCTGAAGTCAGTAAAAAGGACTTTGTTTCTATGAAGCTTCAAATCAGCCCATTGGGTGCACAAGGGCTTTTAAACAGGAGGGCACAGAAATGTTTTTGGCTTTTGGTTTTGTTTTGCTTTTTCTTCAAGGAGAGGGAGCTCTGTGCACTTCAGTCTGAATTCAATTCCTCAGTTCAGGTTTAAGTCACATAAAGAGTAATGAAGCTTGGGTTAAAAACACTAGGTTTTCAATGTGTCTTCTGACTATTTGTAAGGAATTAGGGTCTATTGGGAGGAGACTTCCCTTTATTTATCTTTCCTTTTTAACTTGAGGTTAAGAACATAATAAATCTCTCCAAGTAGTCCCCCTTCACCTCCTAGACATCTTGAGCAGTATCGCTGAGTTTCTGTGGCATGCAATGAGCAACTACCACCCATTACAGCTGCTTAATAAAACTACCCAAATGTTGTCTTTCAGCTTTTACTGTTTCCCCATAAATTAGTTGAAAAAAATTTAAAAACAGCTAAAAATAGAAAGAGAAGGTGCTGTAAAAATGCTGACTATAAGACTGTAAGGAAATCCCCAGGTACAGGAAAGAGTTTCCAGAAAGATACATAGGAAGCTTTCTTCATTGGGATTTATTTTTATTTCTTTAAGCTGGGGATTGTTTTCTTGGCAGGAAGGGCAGGAGAGCAAGTCCTCTAACACCCATGAAGTTCAGGGATCAGTAGGGCAAAGCAGCTCAAAACCTCCCCTGGCCTTCACATGAAAAGCTCCCTGACTCTGGACTCCCCTGACTTCTGGTATCACGGTTTTCCTCAGAGACATGCTGCCACCAACAGCTAATGGCTTGGAATAGGAGCTGATATCCCTGTCAATCGTCTGAGAGATGCTGTTAGAGTTTCCTGCTACTCCTGCTCTAAAATATTCCCTCCTCTCCCCACCTCAGGCTCATTGCTTTGTGGAGCTGCTTACAAGTATCTCAGAAAACAGCACATGCTCAAGAACAACCTTTCCTACATCTTCCCCTGTGATGTGCGTTCAGAGCTTTCCTTTTCATCCAAATATCATGTATACATCAGTCCAAGATTATAAGGTCCAAAGATAGAATTACACAACAGTGAACTTCAAAAGCAAAATTGTTAAACTATTTTTTTTATATGAACGTGCAATGACTTGTATGAAAGATATCTTCATTTCCTAAAATGCAGAGCAAAGCAGACAAGAGGAACGGTTGCAGTGGAAACATGCAGTTTATTTTTTTTATGTTTCAGTTTAAAAGCAGACTGGAAAGAAAATAGTTACCTTGGATACAGTAATTTCTCAATCTTCTCACCATAGCCAGAGTATTGCATTGCTCTGAAATTGGGCACAGGTTTCGGTTTGTTTGTTTCCAAACAGAGAGTAGGGATGTTCAGGTTTGAGGATTTTAGGTTAATTAGAAAGACAGAGCTGTGACTACCTGTGTCTGACTTCCTGTAAAACTGAAACATTTGAACAACTGATGTTCTCCGTCTCTGTTTTCCTCTCTATCTTTGATTCTGTTTGTCTAAGCCTTTTTTTTTTTTTTTTTGCAACTTCATGGCTGGAATTTAGCATTTCTTTTCCAGACAATCTTTCCATAATCTTTCCTCTATCCAATAGCAAGCACACTTCCCCCGCCCCTCACTTGTCATGATGAAACATCTTCTGCGAGCTCAGACCCAGCTCTTTATTGCTAACATCAGCTGCTCTCAACAAGAAAACTGGGTAGTTTCCAGTTAAAACGTAGTGGATTTCAGCATTGTGTTTTAGATACTGGATCTAGTACAAGTTTTAGACCCTGATATTTTGTTGAAGATGTTCAAAATGGAAGGTTGAAGAGGACCATTTATCTAAACAAAAAATAATTGCAATACTCAAACACAGGATTTTATTTTAGTCATCCCCTCTTGAAAACTCTGAGTTCTACATTGGTAATAAAAAGAATATTATCCTTCTTTTATCCCTCTTCTTTAAGATTTTACCTATAGCAGAAGAGAAAAATCAACATTCTGGACTTTTTCTCACCTATTCCACAGTTACTTAAATTTCTCATGTTGGAAACTAGCTGAAAACTAGCTGTGAAAAGACATAAAAAAAAAAAAAAGAATAACCTGGATGATGGAGGATATTGAAAATATTCAGATGTTTACAGAAAGGCAATTGTTCTTGTTGCTGCTAAAACTGCTTGATTACCACTTGATTATTAGTCTTCTATTTTTATTCCTAGATTACCTGAATGTTTTAGTATCATCAATGATGGATGATATTTTTCTGAATCTCTTCTACCTCTGCTATGCGGTGAAGTTGAGCCACTCTGTACAAAGGTTATACCCAGTTAAAACAGCCTGTTAATTATTTATGAGACAGCAAGAAGACCAATGGGACTTTCACTTGTCCTTCTGGAGAAATAATGAGACCATTACAGTCTATTTAACACCATGAAAAACAATATCCACAGGTGACCTTTCAGAATCATTGCCAAGTTGGATTTATGGCCATCATGTACTCTCATCAAGTAAGAATATCAAAGAGGGGCTTAAAGTTAGATCAGCACTTCAAATGATAACAGCGTCCTGAGGTTTGAGAAATAAAATCTCTTCATTTTCCTTTGTTTTATTTAAGTGAGTGAATGTCTCTCACAGACCAGATCTGATAGTGTTGGTTTTTTGTGTTCTGGAAGCCTACTGAATACTTTAGGTTTGTGCTGTGATATGACATAATGATAATGGCTGAGATATTGCAATGTCTGTGAAAATGGTCAAAACATTTGTACTTGAAGAAAAGCTTCAGCACTCCATTTCTTCAGTCATAAAGTCCCTGAAACCAAGGTCAGATATTGAAAGACTGAAAGCTTTTTTGGTAGTGCTTCGGCCACTGGTATAAAAAAATTGAATATCACCATCACCTCCAGGGGTGACAATTAACTTAAAAATAAAAATACATAAAACTTTGGTTCAAAGGAAAAAATATGGTTTGCCTCTCCTTTATAGTAGCAGATTATACTGAGGTAGATACAATTTCAATGCTGATCCCTAGGTGGGTTTGAAAAGACATGTACATCTATCAGAATGGTGACTATAGGAAGAAATAATAACTTAATCTGAATACTGCCACTGAAAAAAACAGCAGCATGTAGGACACATGCAGCCGTGAAACTGTAGATGGAATAACAAGGAAACAGAAGCTAACTGCGTATCTTGAAACAGATGTGAAGCAGAAGGAGCATGTTCCAAGCAGCTGATTTAAAAAAAAAAAAAAAAGTTACATTGAACTAATTATAATTGATTGCTTATCTTCAAAAAATTACAATAATTGGTGATATACAGTTTCAAGAGGTAGTCTCAGTCCTTGTCTAAATGACTGCACAACAACATGGCTGCAACTTCTTCATGTGATAAAAGAACATGACCCGCAAATACCAGTGCCATGGGAACAAACCTGGAATCCAAGGAAAGCAGAGTGCAGGCAAAAGGCATGAACGTAACAAGATGTTTATTCATCTTCTGTCATGAACATCACATTCAAATGCTTTTCTTGGCCAAAGGGGTAACAACTTCCACTTGATATCTTGTCTGTCCCTTTCTTCTCCACCAAAGCACTGATAGCAATTTTCTCCTCCCTTACAGCAAGGGAACAACAAGGGAGATGTTTTCTCCATTATAAGCCTCTGCTTATAAGAATTGTTTCTCCTTTGATGTCAGAAGCCATTTCTTCACATTTTCTCAGACTTTGGATATGGCTAACACTGACTCTTTTGTGGAACTCGACCCAAGCACTCTCCTCCCCTGTGTTAAACAAGCCATCTACCTACACAACTCCAGCTGTCATTGCTGCTGCTGGCTGTCTTGTTCTCAACTTGTCACCCTAACCCCTTCCTGCATCACCACCTCCCTCTGCCTTCAACCAGTCCCACTCAGCCTGTTGGAAAGGGTGGTAAAACCTCAGCAAACACAAGCATGTGTCTTCTCGATAGTATTAGAGCCCTGATCAGCTCCGCAATCTCCTGTTTGTGCTGCCTGATGCTGTAATCACAATGGATGCATTACCTGTAAATAATGATAGAAAGCTGAAGTAACTGCAGCTTCAGCAGAAATTTTTGTGTCACTTTTTCATATGGAGTAGTTTCAAGACCCTCACACCATGTGGAAAGGAGGTGTTTATTGAACTCCTAGTCAGAAGGCACTTCACAAGGAACATTTTGAAGATAGAATTACCAGATTTTTCTTTAGGGCAGCAGAACCTATATTCCTGTTTGCCTTTCACATTTCAGAAGCTAGAAGAACTGTATATCCTCCCATAATTCATTAGCAGTAAGGAAATTGTAGGATTAAGCATGATATAATCTTCTCCTTCCTCTACTTACTTTTAAAACCTTTCAACTCTGTATTCTGGATTTTTTTTATTTTTTTTTTTTTTTAGATCCCACAGTAAATGAACTGGAGTACATACACGAATCAAGTATTAAAGGCTGTAACGTTCAAGATCACCTAAATCCTGAGAACAATGTTGGCCACTATCCAACTCAACGGCCTATAATCACAGAATCAGAATCACAGAATTCTAGGGGTTGGAAGGGACCTCGAAAGATCATCTAGTCCAACCCCATCTGTATATTTTTTCCAGTTCACTTACAGAGCTTTGTTAAATTCAGTGTAGTCTGCTGGTCTTCTATGATTCAATATTTTAAGTAGTCATCAGGCATTTTTTAAAAACACAACATAAAGTAAAAGGATGCCTGTTCAGTTTTTGTCAGGAGCAGCGTATTTGTGGTCTGCTCTTAAAGCCCTCCCACATCCATCCTCTCCTTTCCACCCCTTAAAGAATCTGATACACCATGTCAAAAGCAGAGCCAATGTTTGAGGAATAGAATATCTGTCCAAATGGTTTCATCTGAGTTTTCACTTTAGGTCCGTAGAGCACCTGCTGACAGGGAGCAGATTCCTCATTTCCTGCTGTTCAACATACAACTGGATCGTAAATGAAGCTCTTGACATTGCCTCTGTTACTAAAATCTGGCTGCATCCTCCCATCAAGTGATCTCTTCCTCAAGTCCTCATTTATCACTTTGATATTCCCCTTTGAAAGAACCAAACTTGCAGGGAGCAAAGTACCAGAAGGGAACCATTAGGAGAGGATGTTTGGGGAGCAAATTATCCACACAGACCATCAAGTTTTGTCTATTCATTTTTATAGGTTCAAGACAAACCTTGATCAAAGAGTGTTTCCTTCCTACCCCCAACCCGCAAACTACAGCAGAAGCAATTTATAAGGAGAAACTGATTTTTGGAAGATTCTGCTGGTTTATTTTAGAGGAACCACCACAACAAGTAAGTACTTCAGAGGCCCTTTCTGTTTCTGCCTTGCTTATTCAAACCAGTGTCCTCACCAAAATAAAATACGGTGTATTTTTGATCTGCCAGAGTTTGCTTTTAAAGAGCAGGGAGCTGTTCTGACCAAGCAGAAGCAGCCACCTTTTCTTCTTGACTAGCAGATACATGCTTTTGGTAATTAAATGCAGCTGTTCTCCTTTCTGCCCCTTCTAAGGCTTTTAAAAGAAACCTTCCTCAGAGACATGCCAGTGCCTTCAGCAAGGATCCAGAACCTGAAGAAACTCCAACTGGAGTGACTAGCTTTGCAAAGGACAGGTACAGCATGACTGTATTTATAAATCATTGCAGAGAACATGGGTGTGATATCGCAGAAAATCATAGTTTCGACTATCTCTGTATTTTAAAGTCTAAAGACATAGCTGACATTTCTTTAAAAGAAGGTCTTCCTTAAGTGAGATAGCCTTCTGGTCTCTTGGCTGGAAATGTCAAATTCTTTTGCCAGTGAGATAATGCGTATGAAAAAGGCTTCTATAGGCATCTGTAGACACCTCCTCTTTTGCCTGTCAGCATGGCTGTTCTCACAGAGATGTCCAGGGACTAGAAATATGGGACTTCTAACCCTTGGATCTTCCTGGCCTCTCCCATATTATCATGAAATTATTAATGCAGGTGAGCCACCAAATACAGCCACAAAAGGAAGGACTAAAATAAACTTTCAAACTTATTGTTTGCTATTTGTAATGTCACCAGTAAACACAATTTTATGTTTATACCTTCACATTTAGATGAGACTCTAACATGGACCTTGGGCTTTCATAAGCAAGTACACATTTCAGCATTGCAAAATTTGGGAACATGCTTTTAGAACAAAAGATAGATTTCCTGTAGATACAGATGAATATACTGTGACAACTAATGGAAAATGCAAAATTAATATCAGGAATTAAGTCTCAGGAGAGTTAATAATAACAATGTCAAGACTTCCATAAATTAATAGCTGCACTCAAAATTGTGCAATTCTTCAGACATGCCAATGGAAGCATGAGTGACAAGGGCAGTGGAAGTGCTGTAACTTCTTAAAATGGATCTTAAATTAAGCAGATAGTTTCATTCTCTCAGACTACAGACACAGGATCCAGTAGATAATGCTCAAGGCATAAGCCCAGATCAAATCTCACTGCAGCAGCAGTATACAAAGGAGCAGAGAATAAGCAGTCAAAAGCATGCTGACCATGCATTGAAGGGAAGGCACTTGAAAGCCCCTATTTACCCTTGTTTCAGCCAGGGGTGCAGTTCTCTGTGTATGGGTGATGCAAAAATAACTCGAGGATTGTGTCAAGCTTCCATCCACAGCATTTTAAATAAAGATGAGCTGATGTGCTAGAGATTAACTGCGCTGTAAGCACGTCTGCAGTGCTCTGTGGAATGAGGTGCAGTGTTTCCTGAGGCAGGAAAAAAAAAGAAGTAATTACTCCCATAAAATGACACATCACCCAATTTAGTGCACCAGGATGCCCAGAATTTTGTAACACTGAAGTAGGTCTGGCTGAAGCATGTCTGTATCCCATCATTAGCTGCTGTAGACGTGCAACATGTGTCCATAGTCCTAAAGGAAAATTCTTGCACAGGTAGTTACTGATAGTTTTACCAGGTCAAAATCAGCCAGGTGCCTCACATCGTTGCTGGCAGAATTCTGCCCGCTGAATCTGAAAGCAAACTCTTCTGTAATTAGAAATTCAGGAAAAATTAAGGCAGCCTCTGAAGTATGAGCAGCTTTCACAGCAGCTGCCCTCATGCATTTAAAGACGTCAGTAAGACTGTACAGCTCTAAGTGAGGATAGCTTACAGCTCCTGAATACTTATTTATGGGAGGAGAGGGAAAATCTGTGAATATAACAGCACTGCTTGGCCACTGCTAAAATAAATGTTCTCAATGGCTGAGAAGGATGCCAAATTGCAGAAGACAGAATTTCTTGAGGAGAAATAAACATTTTTCCACTGCCTTTTTTTTTATTTCATGTTTTATAACAACCTTTGAGAATCTTTTGGCTGCAGCAGGGAAACTGTCTACAGGAAAAAAATAAATTACCAATTCCATCAGTTTACATTCAGGCATAAACTTTTTAAACCTTGACCGTCTTCATTACATTCTGAATTAAAGCATTTTTGCTGAATGTAGTGATTTATTTATATTTTTGTTGTTTCTGTTGGCATTTTATGTTCAGACATTTTTTGAAGTACTTAATATAAAATAAACTCGCATGCAGATAAATTTGGAGCAGTACAGTACTTGAAAAACCACATGTTTACAATAAAACAGTGAAAGCTTTGAAATCGAAGTTAAGCCCAGGATGAAACTAGGGAAAAAAATTAGAAAGGTTTCTGTGCTCATGAGTTTGATTCTGCCTGAGTTGGGCCAAAAGTCTTTTCTCATCAAAAATGACTTAAATCTGGAGTTTCCCCAGTAAGTCAGTGAAGATACTTCATGTATGCTTCGCTCAAGAAAAGCAGAATCAGGGCGTCTGTTCCCACTTTTGGTTCCAATAATGAAAAATCCCGAAAGCTCAAGAAAATAAGCCATATGGATAAAAGACAGCCACCTAACACTGAAGGTTTTCACTCATTCACTCAAAATGCTTTTGTTGCTTCCATCCTTGGTTTCTGTATGTTCTGACTTCATATTCTTTTGCAAGCAGTTTTGCAAGTGAGGGGAGACTTTAAATAAATGTATCTTACTGGCTGTATTAAAAATACGAAAGATATGGTATCACATCAGCTCTGAGCTGATATGGAGCAGTATTTTTTTCTCCTTACATTTATGGCAGATTTCTCTTGTGTTTTGGTGGTGGGAAAAAGACCGAAAAATGGTAAAGACAAAAATGTCATTAGTTGGTGGCCAGGTCTTTTCTGGAAAAATACAGACTAAGCTAGTGTTCCCTGAAGATTTCATCTTGCTTTAATTATACCTTAATTATGTTTTAGCAACTTCACTGGAGAAAGGTAAAAAACCGTTAGGCAGGTATCAGCTTTAAAGATGCCCCACATTTTTAAAACTCCAACTGAATAACTAAGAAAAGGCATATTTAGTGTGTGGCTCACCTCATTTTTAGTTACTATTGCCTGGTTCATCCAGTTGAGAGCTCAGTGACTTGAAGCTTGGCCTGTGTTTTCTGTTCTGGCCACTTGAGGGAATCAGTCTGTAGCTGTGGTCCATAATTTTTGTTTTTACACTAAGGAAGTAAGAAAAATTATATTTGTTGCAAAAAGTTTTCCAACTTTACTTCAACATGAAAGACATCACAAAGCACCGGCTCAGAAATAAATTACTCCCTACATACTAAATATCCAGGAAGGGAAAAAAAATGTTGATAAATGAGAGTCTTGGGAGTTGCTAAGTGAGGTCCCTGCACACAATTTATGATCATGCACTCTTGGACTTCAGAATGATTAATACAGCTAATTCTCAGTAGAATAAGAGCTGTTTTAGCCCAGGAGAGAACTGTACGCTATTGTTTATAGAAGCAGATAACATCAAAGTGGCCCACTGCTTGTGTTAAGCAAATAGAGAATTCTGGGTCAGTGCAAATTAATCCTAAAGGAGTAAGAAAAAGTTCTTAATGACTGTTAGATCAGTGTGTTATCACTTTTCATACAACCGAAAATGGTAGAACTGTTAATGAGAATTACAAATGGCCTCGCTCACCGCAGCATGCTGGCAGCTGTCTATTAGCATGATCAGCATTAAGTCCCCTGAAGATCTGCACAGGTGACATTTGCTAATGAAGTGAAGAAGATTTTGGCAATTTTCTGAGATATTTGAGCCATTTCAAAATAGTCTTTTGCAACAAACATGCAGTGTTTTACGCTGTGATTAGCTGAGTGGACTGAGCGCCTTAAAATCATTATCTTTTATTCCTATAGTAATAACTGGTTTACAGAAATAAATTAATTGAATGCACACATGAAGTAACTGGGGGGGTTGGGGCAGGGGGAGAGCAGTCTTGTTAGTTGTGCCTATTAAGCTATGTTTTCTAGTGTAAAGACAAGGAAAGCACATTGTTTAGAAGGAATAAGTTGCATTTTACAGACTGACAGTACCTCAAAGTTAAATACAAATTGCCTTAGAAGCATTATTTGGTTCCCTCAAAGTACAATTTAACAGCTAGACCACAAGAAGGTGTAGGAAATAAACTTCTTTTATTTGTTTTTAGGAGGTGGTTCAGGTTTTATTGGTAATGATTTGTGCGCCTCTGAATATAGCCCAACACATTATAATTCTGTTCCAGGCCCTCTGCCGTGATCTACTCACCACATTATGGGATGGGGCAGGGCTGTTGACAGGAAAGGAGTGGGAATAGGCTGTAAGGGTACAGTGGCCTTGTAAGCTGTGGGCTTGTTAGCTGTGCTGGTGGAACGGAAGGGCAAAAGTCTCCACAATCCCAGTTGGCAGGTCCATGCCTGTTTACAAGTCATCATGAAATGGTATGAATACACACTCTGTGGATGATTTAACTCACTCAGTGTAACCACTGTACAATTATGTGTCCATTCAATTTGTTTTAAAATAAATCATCTTGTTTCATGCAGGATCATTACACCAATTATTTACATAATTATTAGGTTTTCTGATATATTGTCCTATGGTACACTTGTTGCCACTCAGCAAAGTTCATACCCACATTTCAGTGCTTCTTGGAATATTTGGCCATGAAAGTAAACACTTTTCAGAATGCAGTAACAGCAAAAATATGCCCCCCCCCCCCCNCCCCCCCCCCCCTTGACTTACAGCTTTCCTTTCTACTAATCCATGTCTGGGGTGCACCTTTGCACATGCAGACGTTTGCTGATGTAAGCCAAGAATGTGAAATACCCCTGTGCATGCACAGAGGAAAATGTTTTTCCTGTGTGGGACACCAGTTCTTTTTTTTCCTCAACGTTGATACCCTTTTGTGGGAGAGTACTTTGCTCAGGAGATGAAACAGAGTAGAGCTGTAGCAGTCTTGTTTTATTCTAGCATCAAACTTCCCTGAAGACCTCTGAGATCTTTTTGTACATATCTGGGTAGGGGTAACACAGATCCCTATGTCTGCTGTCTGGAGTAAATGAGCCAACTCTTTAGCAACACACAGAGGGGCTCCAGGCATTTGCCAAAAAAACTAAGGTTGGTGGGAAAAGCTGCCGACTTCCGAAATCAATAGCCTCCCAAAGGAGATTTTATTAAGAAGGGGAAAAAAATCCCCTACAAATAAAATGAAAACACATCTTCTCTTCCTCTCTTTTCCTCTTCTCGCTTAGTTTGTCTGAGGAAGGGAAGCAGCTCTCCCTTTCACCCATGGTAAATCAGTTGCCTGACCAGGAGGGAGGTTACCTGGAGTTGCATAGGTAAAAATCGCACAGCCTGCAGTCTTTGTCCTAGGGAAAATGTCCATAGGTTGCTCTCATGCCCACTGTCCCATCAATTGCTTAACCAAGCCATTCATATTTAATTTTTTTTAATCTTCTCACAGGACCCTGTCCATCCTGCCCTTTAATCAGCCTTGATGTTTCTCTCTGAACTCCCTCCAGTATGTCTACATTTTTTGCTGGTATGTATCTGAACTAAACACAGTGTAATGAGTGCAGAACAGAGCTACAGTGTAATGGGCACATAGAAAAAAAACCATTTCTTTGGACTGGGGTAACGACTGTCTAGCAGAGTTAATTTACAAAGTTTGTGTTTGTAAAGGCAAAATATGTGATTTTTCATTTTCAGATAAACTTCTGAAATCTTCAACCTCCACTCTAATGCCTGGAAGAGAGGAACAAAAGGAAACTACTGTGAGCGACAAGACTGCTTGTGTTTCAGCTCTGTCTGCTTCTCAAAAAACCATGCACAGACCTGTTAAAACACTCTGCAGACTTTCTTGGTGCCTGGCTTGTCCAGGTCACCCTCTCTAGCATCATATGAGTAGTATGCTGTGCAACTGGCCACTCTGACAGCTTTCATGATGCCAAAGTTTATGGCAACTGTAAATCTATTAAGCCACAATTTGCACTTAATAAAATGAAACAGCAAGTAGTTAAATGAAAGCTCAATCCTAAACTGGAGAACATTTTTCAGGAAAAGTCATTGAGCCTGCCGTTGCTACTGCTGCCTTCCTTTGAGAAATTCAATCGTGCTGATTGAGGAAACCTGGAGAGAGCTGGCTACTCTTTCCTTCGGTTCATAATTGCCCCGTGGACCATTTAATCATCTGTAGATGAAACAAATCCTGTGCTGTGGAGTCCCGGAAGGGCAGGCATGTGCTTATCAAACGCTTCCTACCCACCAAGCAGAGCTGGGAGCTCATCCTGGTGCCTCTGAGCAGCCCTGCTGTCAAAGCAAGGAGCTGAGAGCAGACTGGCTCTTCCTGCTGTCACTATACCGGCCTTCCTGCCTGCCTTGATTTTATAACAGTAAAGTCTGCGCAAGCCAAATTTTCAGGAGTGGAGAATGAAGGCCTTTCTGCTGGAGAAGGCAGGCAGGCATGGAGACACCCGCCAGGACAAGAGCTGCTTGATGAGAAGAGATAAGCTCTGAAGTTGAATAAGAGGAGCAAGGTTTTACTAGCTCCTGTAAAACACATTTCTCTGACAGCTTTAAAATTTCATTCTTCATACCCCCAGCTCTGTCCATGCTCCTTATTGTGGTGTTTCTGGGTGACCAAGTGGATGGCCCTGTTTCACAGATGAATAGTCTGGTCAGAAACCATATGCTCAGTTTCATTAACTCGAAGCAAAAAAAAAAAAAAGCCTAAGTAGGGGAGGCACTGAGAGCTCAAAAACCTGATCCATCATACTAATTGGTTTGGAATATTAGCCTTTAGTTGAGATTTGAAATCCATTTCCTTGTGAATATAGGCAATTTGCCTAACAGCTCAGGCACTATACACAACCACGTAAAGCTTGACACTTTGCCCTCGACTCCTAGCTCATATTTTCTGGAATACACCAAGAGAATGCAGCACTTAAAATAGAGTTACAAGAACTGCCTGCTCCAGGGAGGGCATCTCTGGGCACATATCTTCCCCCCCTTCAAAAACTTTTGTTGGGAAGAATTCTTATGAGGATTTTTAATTCACAAGAAACACTCAGTGCTGACTAATGCGTGCCAATTAAGTTCAGCGCATTGAATCAACAGTTTCCTGTTACCTGTTCCTTCAGGTAGAACAGTGGCTGATACCCCTGCCCTTTCCCAGGCTTCTGTGCAGGGACCTTTCCTGCCTGAAAACAGTGGGGACACCTGTTTTCTGAGCACAGAAGGCCAGCACCTGAAATCCTAGGAATGGGCCAGCTATTGAGAAAAGGGTGCTTGATAAGGCAGCCACTGTGATAGGCAGCGGAAATTTGATGATGAAAGGAGATGCCTAATAGATTAATCTGGTGTGATTTGCCAAAACACAGGGTTTTCTGGAAGATTATCCACACTCGCAATAGGAAGCCCTTTGTCTTGTAAAAGTCCCCACTTATCATGGTATTCTTTATCTCAACAAGAAACATAATGGTTTACTTGTTTACATGCATGGCAGATATATTCAGAGCTGGGCTTAGGAACTGTGAACTCCTTTTCATTTGAAATGTTTCCAGCAGGCAGGTTATTAGCTGAGGGGGAACAAGCAGTTGGACACACATAAAATTTAAATCTGCCTTGCTTAGATTGGCAAAAATGAATGTTATTTCATCCACTGGGAAAATGTTTTACTTCCTGCTCAAATACTTTTGGAAGAAAATCACAAGCTCATTTGTAGCCGTCATATATGTATGTATATATTTTTTTAGAGTTAAGTGGTATGTCTACAGAAACGTATTTGTTACTGTATACCAGTTATTTTCCACTAACATTAATTATTTTATTAGCTTGTCTTTACTTCTTCAATTTTACTTTGCTTGCTATAAAATGTGACTGATGGCTTTACATTATTTATACTGAATGTGTGGCTGGAATCTAGCCCTTGATGTACCTTGGATAGAACTGCTTTGGTTTCTGGAATTGATTTTTAAATATCTTACACATCCGGGACTGCAGAACTACCAAAGCACTGTGTTCTTGAACTCTGAAAATAAACAAAAACTACCGTGTTAGAAAACAGCTTTATTAAAGCCCTTTTCAGCAATCTTATATCAACAAAGTTTTTCATGGAGTGCAATATTAAGCTTGCTAGATACACAACCTACATGCTACACAAAAGCGGGCACAGCAAGAACACGCATTGTATTAAAGGAGCTGGAGCACAGCAGCTTGATGGAGTTACTTTTCTGTGCTCCTCGGTGGCAGCATATTGTGTGCAGCCTATAGGCTTTAAATTTACTGCAGAGGCAGCCAGTTTCCATATCATAGTAGGAACAAGGTGGGGGGTCACTTCAAACATGACTAAAAGAAAGGGAAGGCAAGTAAGCGAGCTGCTCACCCTGATGCCACAGGATTAGTTGTGTGGACCTACTTCAGCAACCCGCCGCAGCCAGCACAACAGCAGGGAGGGAACAGAAATTAGAAAGGAGAGTGGGGGGAAATGGGGCTGGAAATCTGATAAATCCATCAAAAAGAATAGATCTCCAAAGATTTGTCTGTCTAGACCAGTGGACGGCTACAAACGGGAGTTAGTGGCTCATGCAAATAGATACAGTGTAATGAAAAATTACCATGGAGTAATGCTTGGCGCAGACAAAGGATTTTATTTTACTTGTAGGAAGTATTTTATGGTTTATGAAGACATTGGAAATTTACTTTCTGTTTTCTTCTTTCATATTCATAGTTTACATTACTTATTTTACAATGTGTTCAGGTACACATTGTACTTTTTTTCTGTCTGCCTCAAAGCTTCCTATAGTTCAAACTGCACTTAAAGCCAAGTCCCGCAATTCAGTGTAGTCAGTGCACAGCTGAAACTGAGGAGTGTGGGGAAGGCCTTCAGGATTTGCTTGGAATTAGTGAAAAATCATCACAATCTCTGCAAAATTTCTCCTTTGAACTCGCTGCAGCTCCAGATCACAGTGTCCATAAAATCCCTAAGGTGGAATCAATAAACAGAATCAAATATCACCCAAAATAATATTAATAATAAAAGAATATAATGCTTTCTAATGTCATTTCCTCTTGTTGAGTTTTATACCAGTTTCACAAAAGTGTCCGAATAAAGTCATGCACTGGAAAATAGCAGCATCTTCTGGCCACAGTCAATGGGACTACTTTCAGAGGAAAGCCCTTAGCAAAGCAAGAGTGACAGCTAGACTCTCTTAACTGCAGCAGTACAGACAAAAAATATTTTCTTAATGTATTTCTTGGCACTTAGTTCTTTCTTCACATTTATAGAAACAACTGCACTTCCAGTAATTTCTATATTTTTAATTTAGGCTGGTGATTAAAACATTCTAGCAAAGATGAGATGATTAAACATTTTAGCCTTTTAAGGCACATTGCTTCCACTGGAAAAATGAAAACATCTCTCATTAGGCTAAGTATGGTCAGCTTTATGTTTCATACCACTGTTTCTCACTCCCTTATCTTGAACGTAATAGTATAGGCTTCTAAAAGGCTCCTTGATTTTTGGGGAGTGAGGATTATTGGGGTTTTTAGAATTGTTTTGTGTATTGTTTTTGGGGTTGGTTTTTTTTAGCAAATGCATCACACCCATTTGCTTGTTATTAAAAGTTTATGGTTACGTCACCAGACACTAAAAATAGGATATTTTCTTTTGTATAGATACTAAAACATTAAGTCTAACTAAAACTTCTCCCTAAAAAGCACCTTCTGGGTTAGTCAAGTTTCTGCATGCACACTCATAGGTGACCTATGTCATTGTAACCCAGCCTCAGGGATAAAACTTGCCTGGTGATGTTAGAATATTTTCATTAGAAGCTGATTTATGCAAATAACTTTTATTATTGTTGTTGTTGTTGTTGTTATTGTTATTTTAATGTCAGAAGCAAAAGTATCTATTCATATCCCTAGTCTCCTGCAATAATAAGTGCCTCCTCAAGAAAAGGACATACAATGCCAAACTGAAGACGTACTGATGCACCATGAAGGACAGGGCCTTTCTGATGAGCTATGGTGTGCTCCAAAGTGATCTACAGCAGTGTTTTAGATCAGACCATAAGGGCATTTCTGAACAAATTTCCTGGTTGTTCCCATTCACTATGCGTTGGTTCATAGCAGGGCGGTCTAAGAGCACATTCAGTAAACATTTTTTGGATGAAACTAAGCCAGATGTGCTCCAGGACTGCACCTAATGCACTCCCACAGATAACAGGTAGCTAACGGGTCCCAGATCCAGGCACAAACTAGCCCAAAGCAAACACCCTCTGACACATATCTGGTCTTTGGCAACAACACATTTGCTCCACTAATCTGCTCATACCAGCCTGTACTACCTGCTACTGTATGCACAGCTTCTGTGACCAGCACTAACTTTGCCATATGGAAGGAAGTTTATGTGAATAAAAACATAGTGATGGATTTCAGAGCAGGTTAATATCTCCTGAGACAAACAGAAGCGTTGCGTGCTGAATGGGTGGTTTGTTGAGAGGCAGGGCTCCAGCTGAAGCAGAGCACCTTAGTAGATGTATGGAGGAAGCCCTGAAGCTTCCACACAGGACTGTTTGCTGCACGCTGCTGCTTCCCATCAAATCTGTCATTTATCATTACAACAGACTTTTTTGAGCATGACTGAACAAAAGAAAAGGTTTTATTTCAAACCAGTGCCCTGTGTTGCTGTGAATGTCCATCACAGTGAAATACCTCTTAAAAATGCATGGAAAGACTACTGGGAAAAAGAACACATATAACAATAAAGTAGCAGGAGATGGTACAGCTCTGGACAGTGATACAGGTCCTTCAGCATTTCTGGTTCACCACTACAGAGGGACAAGACAGACTATTGTTTCTGGAAGCTCATGGGTTGCTTATTTGCTTTGTTGCTCCAGTTAGGTCTAGTAAAAGATACCAGCTCTCCTTACAAGCCTTGACTCAGTTGTAAACTTAGATCATCCAAGCTACAACAACAACAGGACAAACTCCACATAGTGCAAATGTAATTTGCAGGGTCAGCATGAAACTGATCCTGGCTTTTGGATGAAGAGAGAGCTATATATGTTGTGTCACATCCACGAAGCTGCCAGCACCTGCTAAGAACCTTCAACACAAACTGAAGCCAAAGTGAGCTGAGGTCACGCTTCAGGAACGCCAGGATGGATGAAGTCATTGTGTTCAGCAACCCTGGCTAAATGCAGTGGGGATGTATACATATTGCAAAACCACAGTCCTTTGTCCATCCTCCATTCCAGTTGTCCTTGGGCCTGCATTATGGAGTATAGGCAGGAAACATAACCTTTTAGCTATATAAAACAGCTACAAAATTGATTTCTATATTGTTAGATTAGGTATAGACTTGGTATATGTGGCCAGAAATTAGCCCACCGTAAATTCATCTTTGAAACAAATGTGTGAAGTTTGTGTTATAATCTGCATTCAGTTCTATAGACCTCCCTAATGGGAAGACAAACATTGCAGAAATCTCTACTGAACAGAAGGATGATGGCTTCAGCATGTCAGCTCTCCACCACCAGATCAGAGGCATCAGAACATTTATTGTTTTCAGGTCTCTGAGACTTTTTAAAATAAAATCTTGGATTTTGGGTAGCTGAAAATCAGAACTTTCAATTCAGACAGAAGAACTGTTGTTTCTGGTACTTGTCCAAATTATTAAATACAACTTAAAAAGTGGCATACTTCTGTCTGTACCTTAATCTGATGAAGTGTGTGATCTAATTTTGTCCTCCTCATCTTTATTCATGTCATCTTTTGCTTCTTTGGTCATCTTCCCTGCACCACAAGAGGACATGGTGTGCGGCATCCCTTCACTCTCTCATTTGGCTGTACACATCCAGGAATTCACACTGTAGCAAAAGGTCATCAGACCTATAAATTAGTATGATCTTTGTGTAGAAACTCACGCGCTTTCACATTAGAGAGACAGCTTACATTATCTAGTTTGGTGTCCAACATACCATAGAAATAAATGCAGCTGTTTCATTTTGGAGCCAGTAGACAGTTCCCATCATCAGTAGCAAAATGACAACTGTTCGATTCATGCTGTCTGCTTGTTCCCTCTACGTGTCTCTCCTCTTTCCTACCCCTGACCTATCCATCTTGCACATGTCTTATCACTACCCATTAAACTGGATGGACCTATTTTCAGTTATTCTCTAGAGAGGAGTCACCTTCCTAGTTTCAGCTTAGTGAGACTCTTCACTTAAAGCCAAATCACCACTGGACAAAGAGATCCCTCTATCTCTTCTCTATCATTTTGCACAACGCACACGGCAGAAGGATCTTCTGCCAGTTCAAAAAAAGGCTGTCCAGGAGGAATGAGCATTCCCATTGCCATCCTTCTCCCCCCCACAAATGATGACCATTTATAACAATTTACAATAATACAGCCTTGGAAAATACATATTGGAGAAGAAAGTGTTGTTTTAAGAACTATGTGGGATTTTCAGCATAAAACTAAGAAAAGTACAGGCAATTTCTAGCAGTAAAATATTTAAAACCCTGCATATTTGGCAGATTATTCCACTCCAATGATAATGATTTGTTGTAAATAACACCATAGCAGCTACATATAAATATACACAGTCTAGTCTGCACTTGAGAAGAAAGCAAGGTTGGTTAATATCTGGTACGCCACCAAGAATAGAAACATCCCCTTCGTATTCTTGAGAAAGGAGACCCAAGGTTTATCTTTCTTTTTTTCTTTTTTTCTTTCATTTAAATAGTGAGAAAATTGCAATGTGAGCTAGCCAGAAAATGTTGGCAATCACACGTTGGATAGACTTGAGGGATGAAATCTGAGAATCCCAGAGACAAGAAAGAAGGATGTTGTCAGGAACAGAAACTTAGACTTGGTAGCCATCCTCATAGAGATGGTAAAAAAAGTTATGAAAATCAATTAAATTGACAAGGGATGTGCTGGAAAAGGAGAACAGGAGCAATGAAAGAAGAAAGCCTTAAGAAGACATTGAGAGGCAGAGGGAGTGGAGAAGCAGTGAAAGGAACAGAAGAAGGGAAGTACCGAGCAGATCCAGAAGCATTAGGAAATCAGAGGTGGAAGCAATTCAATTGTCCAAAGCAAGTGACCACAGAAGAGCACTGATGAAGAAGTTGGAAGAGAAATCCATTTGGAGAAGGTGGCAATCACTTCAGTGAAAGCACTGCAGGAAAGCTGGTGCAGGCAAAGGCATGTGAAAGGGTAGCTCCTGAGTCAGGGAGTGGAGAGGAGGTGGAAAACAACAGAGCCCAGGAGGAAATCTCTCTGTCCGTTCTGCTCATGGTCATCCCCCCATCTGGCCCTCTGGCATGGGCTGAACGGAGAGTGATGACAGACTGCATGACTGTTATGTAGCCCAGGGCCCTAATCACATTCCTTCACAGGAAAATTACATTTCTTTAGGCCCACCCTGAGGGGAAAAGAAACCTTTTCTTATATTGTTGTGACTGTTGAACTCTACCGAGAGCAGGGTCTGAACAAGTTCCTCCTCTGCTTAGGCTGTTCACACCATCCACCTGAAGGCATTTGAAAGCAATGCCTAAGCCAGGGAAGCAGGTCTCTCCAGCTCCCACACAGTCAGTAGAAAGAGAGAGGTTGCTCCAGCCAGCAGTTCAGGGTTCCTACCACAAGATTCTTTTCTTAACTTCCCTCAGGGAAGCTATGTTTTCTCTCCTTGGCCTGTAAAAGGGACCTGAGGAGTCCAGTCCCCAATGTGGCAATGCTCCACCACCAGGTCTCCCAAGCCAGCTCCGCATTTCTTATGCTGAAAGCAAAAGCTATAGGTAAAAAGTTAAAAGCTTAACCCTGTATGTCTACCAGGATTCTTTCTTCCTCTTTTTAGTTTTTTTAATGGGTCATTTCCTAAACATTTTTCACTCTAATTAAAAATGTGTATATCAATGGCTTGTAAACTTGAGCAACCCTTAAAAGGCATGTGCAAAATAATGGGAAGAGTTGTAAAGCTGATGCACACACTCTGCAATGAAGAATATGAACAGAAGTTTAATGTTTTGTCCTTTAAGAGAAGCTAATGTTGTATGCGTTGGTGTGGAAATACCATAGATCCTGTTTCAATTAAATAACTTCATTGAAAGGACCATAGCACGAATATCAAATGCTACTATTTATTGAAAGTAATAAATTATCCAAGGAGTATAGTTCATAAACATGAGCCTCAGTGTCCAGGAAAAATGTAATAACTGCCTTAGGTCTATTTAAAAAACAAGCTGTTCTGTGAGCAGCTAACAGAGCTTGATCCTCTGTATGTTTGCGTCTTATATCCTCTATATGTTACTGCTGTATTAACCCTGTTCATCTCTGCCGTCCCTACTTCATAATCCCTTTTGGCAAGCAGGAGTGCAGCCTGAAGCCAGTTCAGAGCTATGGGTTTACTGGTGAGCTGGCTGATACATGGCCACGAGCATCCATCGTGAATCTGGCTGTTGCCAGACAGAAGGAAAGCAGGCTTTGTCAATCAGGGGCCAAGTTACCTGGGAGAACAAACATATTTTTTTCTCTTTCATCCAACTACAAATTTTCATGGCAGTTATTGAAACTTAATGATGTTTGGGAGTTCTCCTCCTCTCTCAAATGTGGTTGAAATTGGTCTGAATTTTTGTGGGGACAGAAGGATATAGGGGGGGAGAAAGAGAGAGTGAGAAAGAAAACAGGGCTAAAAATAACACTATTTGGATTGTTCCAGGCCATTTATCTTGGAATATTAGAAAATGTAATGTGTAAAATAATACCTTTTTTTTTTTTTTTCACTAAAGACATGGAGCAGCAGACATAAATTGATTATTTTTATTTTGATCCAGTAATACACTTTCATACACATTGACAGCTGCATTTTCTTCAATTCAGAGTACACATACTTTGAGCTCTGTATTTTTCATCTCCCAAAAGGACAGGCAACACAGCAGGGAGTCATTTGGCCAGTGGGGAGAAGAACACTTTCCAGTGTGTGGATTATGGAGATAAACCCACAGCTGCGTGAGGAGCATATTGGTAGAACCACATCTGTTTACATCAGCTAAGGATCTATCACTTATCTGTAGTAGTATGTTTCCCAAGACAGCCTAACTGATTTAGACTTAATACTTGATTACATGCTTATTTCAAGGACTCTACAATGGCTCCATAAGAGAAATCTCACTGTCTTCAGTAGTCTTCTCTAATTTATACTCTAGGTCCCACAACTATTACTGATATTATCCATTAACAAACTAAATGGGACGTTCTTAAGTCTGTGCCATTGTGTTCACACGACTGATCGGTAAAGTTATTTATAATTTTGGGGAGTTAAAAACCTTTCTTTAAAGTAACTGGGTACAAAGGGTGGTCCACAGGCATAACTGACAGTATTGCAGTAGGGGTGAATGAAATTCAAGTCCTGCACGCTAATGCCAACACCCAGATACAGTAGGTTCAGGACAGCCACCATTGCTTTTGGCATTCTGATGCCATGGATAAATATCTATTATTATTTTTGAGACTACTATCCTCCCTCAAGTAGGTATTTTCACACTGGTTTCCATTTGGTTTACTGCATCTTAATTACAAATCTCTCCCCTCTTTCCCATGTCTCTCCGCGGCATCCGATTAAATGCTGCAGAGGTGCAAGATACCAGATCAACATGTGGTGGATGAGATGCAGATGCACCTAGCAAAGGCTTTGCTGTTATGTATGTTGTAAATTACAGTTTTCATCAAGTGTCACTCAAAAGAAATAAGTTTACATGCATACACATTTACCTCTGCCTTTCCTCTTACCCCCTCTCCCCCTGTTATTTCTTTACTTTCTTTTTCTGTCTCAGTATATCTCTACTGTTCTGTTGATCTTGTTTCCTTAAAGAATGACACCATTTTTTATGTTTAGATGTCTACAGTGAAAAAAGCAAAGTAAAACAGATCAGTGTAAACATTTGCTTTACAGAGAACTGTAATGAGCAATAGCCAAGGAAATCCTGCTGCAAAGTCAGAAAAGAAGCCAAAACTTATACATTTCACTGTCTCCAAAGCACACCAGCCTAGTGTTCATTCCATCAGGAAAAACATGGAAAACTCAGAAATCTAATTACATTGACCTTCAGGGGTGAATTTTACTTACTGTCACTCCAAAGTCAGCAACACAAACTCCCAGAATATGATCTTAATGCCTATAGTCCCTTGTTCCCATTTCTAAAAATTAATGACAGTGCATCTGTCCGTAGTCCAGATCTCAAGATGCCAAAATTTTCTTTTCTTTTTTTCTGTTTTTGTTCCCACAGGAATGTCGGTGGATACATGGATGGGGCTGAGAGTTTTGTTCAGATCAGCTTTTTACATGTATACTGTTTCACATTGAAAACATTTTAAGAATCATGTGTATAGAGAATGAACAATTTCATTTATAGGGAAATAACTGTTTTGTCTGTTCTTAATTTATTACACATTCAGCTGCTTTCTGAATATATCATACGGGCTGTTGTACTCCAAATACACTTTGCAGACATCTACCAACACAATAATCAGTTGTGTTTACATTACAATCAGACTTGACTCATGCCTGTAAAGTCATCCCATTTTACGTGTTTACACAACAGACTTTCTCCCCACTCTTTCCCCAACAGACCACATAAAATGCAAGGAATGGTTCATAAATTCTGAAGTCAAATATGCAAAGGTTACAAAATATCAGGACGAATCTGCTGCTTAAGATAGAAGAATAACTAGTAGTGGGAGTTAGGAGGTGGTCATCTGTGGATTGAGTCTGGAGGAAGAGCTGGGGTACTCTCAGTGCATTTTAGCACCAGAAACGGGAGAGAAAATTGAGCAGTTACCCTCTGGCATTCCAAGTCTCATTCCAGGCTGTGGCCCAGGCAAGGAAAACCAGTCTTTTACTAGACAGCAAAAGAGAGCAAACTTCCACTGCTATTATGTTTTTCATGGACAATGGGTTAAAATCACTGCAGGCAAATGTAAGGCTTGGACATGCAGCTTCAGGAGCTGAAGCTCCGCTACCTGTATTCCAAATGTCAATCAGCTGGATTTCAACATGTGGAAATCATGACTGCAACTCTCACTCTTTGTGAGCAGGTTTGCTCTTGCAAGTCTTTCAAAGATAGGAATCTTTGAACTGAAATTTTTCATGAAATTTATATGACACACCATTTGCATGCAAAAGGGTCTCAGAGGCAAAAACTGAAAAACAAAATATTACTTCAGGTACATCCAAAACCACTTAAATTACATGTCCTTAGTCCTGACACAATACCTTGTGTGGCTAATGTGGAGGAATTGATATTTTTATTAGAAAGCCCTACAGTAGCCCTATTTGATGACTTGAAAATGGTGGAAAACACATCACCCCTTCAAATCCTCCCCAGTCTACCTGGAAGGCCAAGTGACTTAATCCAAAGTACAGCAGTGTACGAAAGAGCCTGTACCATTTGAAACACAAATGGTCCCCCTGATTTGATGCAAAGCACTAGAAAGAGAAATCAAACAGCCAAAGATCACAGGAATTTATAGGTAGGAGTGTGAATTCAGTGAAAATTACCCAGAGGTTGAATTTAATTGGCAACCACGACATTGTTTTGTTAGGCCATAGTGAGTCGCAAAGCTAAAAATCTAGATGTAACAGTACAGAATAAAAAAAAAATGCGGTCAGGAAAAGCATCACTAAAACCTCACAAGGAGATATCTGGCATGGAAGTGCTAAAATAAACACTTTGCCAAATACTTGTTGGCAAGGACAAATGTTATTGTTTTTATTCAAGTCTATAAAATGGAAAAAAAAAAAAAGAAAATCACTCTGGGACCTATTATTTATAGCTGTGTTCTCTCCATAAACTTTGCCTATACAAAAGGTACCATGCACTTTGCTTATTATAATTTTAAATCAGTGAAGTTTGGATTTTGTTCCATTCTGAAGTGATCCTGGAATGTAGTCTGTGTGGGAAATACTGTAGGTGAAAAGTAAGCATAAAGAGTTTAAGAACACAAACATCGCAAAATGATAATTCATTTATGCAAAAAGCCATAATAAAAGCACATTGTAAGATTGCAGTGTTGTGGTGCATATTTTTTTTAAATTAACACTTGCAGCAGATTATCTTTTTTCTGTATTCCTTAAACGTTCTGATTTCAAATTTCAAAATGCTTTTGTATGTCAATGACAATCTTAATAGAGTCCAATTAGTTCCACAAGGCACTTTCTGATGCACAAGCCCTTGGCTTGATTGCGGTGAATGGTGGGTATTTCCTGTGTTTAAGTCCACATATGGATTGAGTAAGGCAGTGGCAGAGAGACTACTGTTTTCCTTCACTACATCTTCATTTCTTTTTCACAGGCTAAGCCTTTTTTGTTTTTCCTGGCTCTGTTGTCAAAACATTGACCAGAGTCTTGGCTCATGGTATTGGAATACGAGGCCAAAACAATCCTCTGGAAACCAGTGTGGCAAAATGTATTTTAAATCTATACATTCACCATTCAACCATGGGAGTAACCACGCCCACTGCCCCACTCTGTGGTTTAAAAACAACATGGGTTTGCCCCCAGAACGGTTTGATTTATTTGACAAGCTTTTTCAAGCTGGGTATATCAACATCTAAACTGTTCTGAGGCTTGGCTTCCTACGTCATATGTACAGCAAGTATTAAAACGCACTCTAATCATTTTCTGCCTCTATTGAACTAGACAAGGTGAATGCATTGTGCATTCTGCAGGATTTCTTTGAAAACCTCCCTGTCTTTCCAAAACCAGACAGGCTAGAGATTCTTTTTTACCCTCAAAAAAAACCACAACAATTGGGATCTTTTACATATTATCTTTGTTACATCCTCATTGGATAATACATCATTATAATAAATATGTAGAGCTAATTCCTTTTCCTGACATACAGAGGTCCAATGCAAAACAGTAAAAGATGACACATTTGAAGGACTCCATAAAACACAGCACAATGCACAAGTACCTTCAGGTATTCCAGATTATTTTTCAGTGTTGTCAGGTTCCTGGAGGGATTCTCTTTCCTTAGGGGTAACTAGGGATACAAACAAAAACTCAGCTGTAAAACTGAAATCAGGACAAGACCAATTTTGCACACACAATAGGGAAAACTAAAGCATAGAGATAACTGTGTGGTAGATTAAATAATCTATCCAAACAGAATCTAATAGTTTAAGTACTAGGGTGTAATTCCCCTGAACCAGAATTCCTGCATGATTTACTTTCAGCTTTTTTCCTTCCATTTTTTGCACTGGGTACCACGGCACTGAGCCAGGCCACTTTTGGTGCAGGTCGCGTGGACGTGCTCTACGTAACACCGCATAGACACACAGCAATACGCCTAAATTTGGGGTAAGGAACTGCTTCTACCTTGAACCATCTATGTGACATCTCTGTGACATTTGAACCAAATTTCAGTATCCCACCTGGATTTACTCCCAAACTGCACAGTGGGAACAAAGAGCAGGCCAGAAAGTGCCTTAAATGAAACATTCTCAGCCAAACCTGTTTCATTGTGCACGCTGCAGAAAGCTCGGGGAGGGGGTGGGGGGAAGGATGGCTGTGAATGTAGCAACAGGTTTTACGGTTTCTCTTTTACCTCCTCCAGCCCAGGGCTCCCCTGCCCGATTTCCACCCAGGGAGCGGGGGGGCGGCGCGCCGGCCCCCACGGAAAGAAAAGCATCAGCCATTCCGGCAGAGGCGGGCACCCCGCTCGGGGGGTGCTGCTCGTGGATGTCCCGCCGCCCCCGGAGCCGCCC
>VZRW01013973.1:51352-126702 GCA_013398125.1 Aegotheles bennettii
GCGGGAACCCCGGGGGATGGGAGGGGAAGGGTCGGCAGAGCTGGGCTCGCCCGGTGCCGGCTGGGGGTCGCCGGGCGCTGCGGCGCGGGTGCGGGGGCCTCGGAGCGCCGGCTCCGCTGGACGCGTGAACTTGAAGCAAAGGGCAAAAATCTGCGGGCGCTTCGCTGTGATGAGCGCGTCTGCCTGCGCCCCTTTCCCCGGGGCCTGCCGGCTGTGAGCACGGCAAGTGTTAGGGGAGGTGTCTAGGTCCCCAGCAAGGAGCGGGCAGCTCCTCCTCCGACGGAGGGGGACAGGCGGCCGATGCCGGGGCACCGGCGGCGATCCCATTGCCCGCACCGGACCTCGCGTTGCCCGGTGCCCCGGCACGGCCCCGCCGGGAGCCCGCTGCCTGCCTGCCCCTGGGGGCTCGGGGGAAGGCAGGAGGGAAGGAGGGATGCTCGCCACTCCCTTCCCTCTCCGCGCATCCCAGCACCTGGTTTGGGACGAGGAGAGTGCCGAGCATCGGCGGCAGGGAGGGGTGCACCCACAGGTGTCCGTCTCCTCAGCTCGCCTTCTGGGAGCTTCATTCTGGCCGTCGTCACCTAAGCCCTTGGAAAGGATTGTTAGATACGGCTAGTTAGGAGATTATTATTTTTGTCTGTGTTGTTGGTCTTGGAGTCAAAGCTTACTTTTTGCTGGAAATGCACTGTTCTCCAAAACTGTAATTATGTAGGCAGGTTTGCTATCATGAAGTCAAAGATCAGAGTTTTCTTCAATTATTAAAATACAACATCAGGCTTTTTTTTTTTTCTTTTAGGCTCTAAGGAACATAGTGTTGCATTTAAATTGCAAAAGGAAGAGTAGTTCACATTGACTTTTAGTAGGAAAACACTTTCAAGTTACATACACTCTAGCAAAATGCAGCATGAACAGCAGCACCAGACACTTGCTACTTTTGAAGACTCACACTTTCCAAAGTATTTTTAAATAAAAATATGGTTATGAGAAAAGAAATCAGTCATTCAGTGCTGTGAGAAGCTCTTTAAAAAGAGAATGTGGTGTGTGGAAAGTCCCTGTGAAACAATTTCCAGATCAGAGCCGTTTGTTCTCTGCCAAAAGCTGTGTAAGCATGAACCATAATGAGGGTGGTTGTAGGATCACAGAGTAGTCATGGAGCAGGTAGTCTGTCTGGACCAGAAAATCAGAGGCAGAAGGGCAATATGTATGGAAATGCCCCTAATTGAGGACTGCAGCTCATGGAGTTGGCTGGCATGTCTTCTGAATGCTAGTCTGGGTATGTCCCTCCCCCTTTGTCCTAACTTACAAATCTTATTCTATGATAGATTTCAGTGTAAGGTAAATTGCAAGTATCTGTGTTCTTGAACAAAATTTTAAAATGTACAGATTAGTCTTTATGAATGGTTCAGCAATCTTCAGAATTGTAGAATTTGTAATAACATTAATAAAAAAGTTTACAGCCCATTTTAGCAGAAACTAAGTCTCTGGTTCCTGACTTCTGTGTTATTTATTCCAGGCCTGATTTTTCATTCCTAATTTTCTTCACTAGCTGCATCTTTCCATGTAAACTCAATCATTACAAGGGTAGGAAGAGAAAGGAAGAAGCACTTCACCCTTTTGCTTGTTTATGGCTCTGTCCTCATTGCACTGCAAATCCTGTCACTGTGGACAGGGTGAGGGATGGACTTCTCTGGCAGGGGAATTTTAAAGTCTTCTAAGGTCATTTGAACTGTTTCTCCAAGTCAACTGAAAACTGGGGGCCTCCTGCCTTGGGTGCATTTAGAAAATTTCAGATTATTTTCTCTGTTTCTTTCATGCAATTACTTAATTATAGAATCAATAAATATTATTGCTCAAAATAGCTTTTCCTTCTAGATTTAGAGAAAGAGAGGAAGAGTGATACAAAATTAGGAGATTAAATTGAATTAAGAGGCTTGTTTTTTTCCCTTCCTCTCATTTTTACTCTATCTTTAAATGTTTAATCTGATATATCAAACATCATAAGATAATGATTTCTCAAATGCCTGGACATTTTTTAGTGCTCTTCAACTTTTTTTTTAACCTCTTTGTGACAGAGCATCTCTTCTCACTTTGTCTCAGCGTGCTAATCCTACCCATGGCCAGAGAAAGTAAGATATGAATTGACCATCACATTCTATGCCACAGGTCAAGCTACCATGAAAAGGCTTTTGTTGTTGGACTAGGACATGTTTGCCCAGGTTTGATGGTGTGACAGTGAGATGCTGCATGGGAAGGGCACCTGCAGGAGCAGTTCTTGGGGGAGCCTGGGGGGCAACTGCTGCCCATACCTAGCACAAGCCCGGGGCAGTGGGTGGGTACATGGGCAGTGCATGCAGCCAACACTCCTGCCCCAGCCCTCCCAGGGACCCCGCTGTGCTGGGCTGCCTGGAAAAATCACGGGGATGAACTCCCACCCTGTGAGGTGGGTCTGCATTTTTGCAGCTCCCCTTACAATAAAGTGAGCTAGGAGAAAGCTCTTTTTATTTATAAGAACGGAAATTGTGTGTAAAGTCCTTAAAATCAAGGAGGCCACAGCTGGGTACTTCATGTGCTTTTAAAAGCTTTTCCAACTCAAAGTTGTTTCTCTGTCCTTCCTATGCTGTTTCCATAGCGAGTCACACCTACTGCCACTTCAGGCAATTGGCTTAATTCCTGAAATTTCTGAATTTTAATTTCTCAGCTCAATATCTTGAGCTCTTTATAATCTGGATATTGAAGGGGATTGCATGGTTTTGTGTGAATAAAATTTTCTATTTTAGCTTTTAGGTTATGCGGTTCTCAAAGGAAAGAAACATTATGTTCAGAATATGTGTAGTACATTCTTTATTTTCTCCTTTATTATGAAATATTTATTATAGCTTAGTTATAACATTATTTGATAAATGAAACAATAATCCATCTTTTACAATGAATTGTAAAAATGATGCTATATGGGTAACAACAATTGTCTGTTACATTTTTCACACTTAATATATTGCTATAGCCAGTAATATATAACCATAACTACAGTTTTATCTTGAGCTGTGATGGTGAAAAAGATAAAGTATTAGGATAAGCAGACTTGTAAGAGGTGTTGCTGTTGCTAGAGGACAGGTTGCTTTAATGGCTTAAATAACTTCGATTGTGTTTTGCACTTGTGTGTTTTGTGTTTTCATAAATGTATATAAAATTCATTCTCATTCATGGATACGGTTTGGAGACATGGAGAACTGAAACTAAACACTGGCACTGCTGTTTGGCTTAAACTGGACGCGTTTTTTGCTGACAAAGAACACATAATGCATCTTTATGCAGTTGTGTAAGCAGAACCTATTTATCAATCCCAATCTGTAAGTTTTCAGTTTTTATTGTGCTAAAAATGATGAGTTACTGAATTCATTTTCATGAAAACACAGTCTGGCAAAAATCAGAGGAAAAGAATGTCATCTGTCAAGCAAGAGATGTCACAAAGTTGAACCAACCAGGATTTAAAAATTTTTTTAGCATTGTTTTCTAAGGAACTGAGAGCCCTAGAAATGCTCTTACAATAATTTCCTTCTCCTCCCCTGTAATATTCACACTAATTGTCCAATTTTGGTGAAGATTTATTGGTGAGGTTTTAGTTTCATAAGCAGTGACTGCTGGCTAGAGAAGAGAGGTCCTAGACAGTGCCTCCTCCCTTGACTCACTCGAAATGGGGATGGCCCCATGGGGAGCTGGGCAGCACTGTCCCTGCGATTGCACCCCGAGATGCAAGAGCTCAAAGGTGCCGGCAAGAAGGAAACATGAAGGAAAGTTGGCATTGTTGTTAGGTATGTTGCTAAGTACCACTTCTGATTTAAAATTAACGTTCAGTTAGTGAATTGTTGATATTCCTGGTCACCATGGGTCAGACTTCTGAAAGTATTTAGGTGACTAAAGGTGCAGCTGGGTGCTTACTGTCATTCATAAGGGTGCTTGCAGTATAAACAAACAAATAAATAAACAACTGTAAATGGCTATAGATGCTTAACCTGATGTGGTGCTGTTGAATATCCCACTGGACCTCACATCATTAACAACTTGGACAGTTCAGTGATACAGCTTTCCAATCTTCTCAGTCCATTCATTCTCTTTCACTTGAACTTTGAGAGATGAAAAAGGACTGTCTTCCTTTTTCTGTTCTCATAGATGAGTCCAAATGAAGACTTCTTGCACCTACCAGTGAAACTCACACCTACTGCAAGTAGGTGCCTTTACTGCATGATAAGTAGGAGCATTTGTAGTTGCAGAATGTGAGTTCTGGCATTTGTTCTGTTGTAAAGAGTGAAAATAAGGTTCTTGTAGTATGTGAGTGTTGTGACTTACCAAAGAAAATTTTGGTTGACCTGAGAAACAGGAAAGATTTTTCATTGTGTGGTAGGTAAAAAAGAAAGCAGCATCCTTAACTTTAGTGATGAAGAAGTGAGGAAGGCCACTGGTATGCACATTCAGTCGAACCTCAGTTGGTGGTTGATCCACTGTGGATACTGAAAGTGCCACTCACACGGAGACACTGGTGCTGTGGCTCTGTGCCACAGGAGTGCAGCTACGCTACTCCCAAGGGCAGGGTGAGTCCAGAGGCAGTTTGGTGGTTCTGACAGCACTTGGGCCCCCCTGCACTGGGAGATGCTGTGACTTTTGCTTGTGAGTTTCCCAGTTGAGTGCTAGCTTTCCACAGCCAAGATGACTCACTTACAGCCATGCTTTCACTAACCCATCCTATCTGGGTGTATTTTTCTGCTCTATGGGATACGGTGGCTTCCTCTGCTGAAAATACTGCTGGTAGTGCTTGTTACTTGAATGCTTTTACTAGCTTGGGGGAAGCCTAGGCTTTAATATAGGTTGTTACAATTTCAGACTTGAATGTATCTGATTTATTAAAAAAAAAAAAGTTTAAAAACTGATTAAAACAAAACATGATTTCACCTGGAGGAAAATTACTTTTAATTGTATCTGTGTAAAACTTAAAACCTTTACATGTGACTTGTATTAATTATACTTAGCAAACCTTTACTTGTTTGCACTGAATTAAGCAGAAGCAGTACAGTTTGTTGTCAGGCCACAAACTTTTATAGACTGCATATATTTTACAAACTACTTTAAAAGCCTGGGTAAAATAATAACTAATGCCTTACCTTTAATCTAAATTTATAATAAGCGTAGAAAGGATTCCTAGAGCACGCATATAGTTAGAAATGTACATTAGAAATGTACAGAACCACAGGGGTTGAAAGTAAACTTTGTTTGTAAAGCATCTCACACTTCTTTCCTGAGCTAAGTATTTCAGTTGCATATTATGATTCATAGCTCAACATTTTTCTTGTATGTATTTCATATTCTTTATTAACCATGACACTTAGTCTAATAGTGTTAATCTCCGGACCCCGTTGCTTTTTTTAGTGTGTTTGACACATGAAAACCAGAAAACAGATATGCTGGTCAAAAAACTCACAACAAAGGAATTGGCTGTTGTGTTCTCTTTGTTGGTGATACATAAGCCCAGGGAAAGTAGAGATTCCTGTCACTCTCTGATAACGGAGTAGTAAGAACAAAGTATTTAATCCTACTCAAGGCACAGAATTCACATTGTAAATGGTCATTTTATGAATTTTTAGAAGCATAAGTTTCCCTTACGCTTTCACCTTAAAAATATTCTTTATTTCCTATCCTGAACTGTTAGCATGTTTCTTTGCTGAACAGTTTGAACCTACATTTCAGATAGAAATAAAGTTGATCCCACTGCATAGTTTAAACATCATATTAATTTCTAAGTAATTTACAAGAATTCTGGCAAGCAAGTTGCCAGTATAATTTTAATGTTGTTTTACAATTTGACTCTCGTGTGTATTTAGTATTCAATGAAAAATATGATCCTTTGATATGTTTGGAGAGCTCTGCTTTTAGAATAACATTATTGCTTTAAAGTGATACATGTATGTGCATCTCCCACTTCAAACCTTTGTGGAGCTTCCTAACACAGGCCTCCTCTTCGTTGCCTCAGCCAGGGAGATGCACTGGGCAATCTTGCCATCACTGGCACCAGATTTGGTACCTGATGCACACAGTCATACGAGGGTCTCATTCCCATTTGCAATTTAAACCATTCCTGACTGTGGCAGATGAAGGACACAACAGAACGACTTTATCTGGATGGTTTCTGAACCAGTTATATTTCAGTTTTAGAGCTTGTAAAAGTAATGAAAAATTGTTAACAACATTTTTGCAGTTTTCCAGTCTTAAACCTTTGCCCTTTCCCGGTACTCCGCGAGTTTTTGTCACTGTTGTCAGGTTTCTTTCTCCACTTCAGGAGAAGTTTCTTTGTATTTGACCAAGTCAACATCAGAGGACCAAAGAGCTCTTCAGACCTTGCTGAAATAAGCAGCCAGCAGATTCCTGTTCTTTGATAAACATGCCAACATCTTTTGTCTTTGTTTATTTCTTCAGGTGGGATTTTTCTGTTGTTCTGTTTTCCACTTTTATCCAATAGCTTAGGTTGAATAATTGTGCTAATCAGGCACAATCATTTTTCTAGGCTGCTTCTACTTGAATGGAAGATGCTCTGTGTTAGCAATTTATTCATAAACAACTTGGAGAACAAGGTGAATAGCAATGAAAGCAGGCAGTGAAGAACTGCGCACGGACCTTCTAAGACAAGTTGCTAGACAGTAAAATGGCAAATGAAATTCTGCAGAGATAAATGTAAACTGGCAGCCCCTGGGCAAAGTGGTTGTAGCTGTACATGGAAAGTAATGGGCACTGACCTGACTCATCATTCGGCAACGAGATCTTGGCATCGAAGATTCATTCCATGAAATTTTTTTCAGTGCTCAGTAATGCCCCCCAAAAGTGAATGTTCAGAATTGTTAGGAACCAAAAAAAGTTTACATGGGTTCAAGAGGAAAATGGACAAGTACTTGAGAGACCTATACTGAGTTCGCTAGACAGATGAACTCCACCAGGCCCAGGAAGTCCTCTGTACAGAAATAGCAGGAAGCTGGGAAAATACTTGGGAAATGGTATATGCTTGTTCTGTTCAGTTATGGCCATCTTTGGAGACAGCACCAAGAGGGTTGTTGGTCTGGACCAGTATTGTGGTCCTTGTGTTCTCAACACCCCCTTTTTCTTCTTAGACTTAATTGTATATGGGAGAAATGTGATGCAAACTTGATTGTCAAATGGCTTCTTCTAGATATGCTTACAGTGTTGTAGCAATTTTATAAATACTACCATGATTCAAAATGTAGTACTGCTATATTACCCAGGGTGTCATTAATATAATTTGCTTGTGGTATGTTCTTTGAGTCCTTTCTTCTGTCTGTCTTTCTTCCTTGAGCGCTTGTGTCTCCTCTCTTAATCTGGTCCAGCACTCAGTGAGATTTCTGTGAAGGTACATGAGATCTCATGTTTCTTTACCAGAAATGATAGTTTTCAATGAGATTAAAAATATTAAGGATAACAACATAATTTTAGTTTTTGATTGCTTTTTTCTCTTTAAAATAAAGTTGGAAGAGATTTCCCTGAAGGCAAAAAAAAAAAGTAAATCTAGATATTTAATTTCTATTACTGACTTAAAAAGGGTGAGATTACTTTGGTGCTGACCTAGACATTACAGTGAGCATAATGGTTGGGCCTGATCTTTTCCAACCAAAATGATTCTATAATTCTATAAATGCCGTGGGTTTTACACGTGCCTCTCCAGGACACCAGAGTGCTTGTTCTGTATTTATAAAGGAAAGCTTACCAATAAACCAATAAACCCCAAGTTTTTCAACCTTTTTCCCGTAAGTTTACTCCAGCCACAACTTCTGACACTGCATGTATTTCTGGTTAGCAGTCTTGGGAGAAAAAAGTTCTGTTGAGATGGACATGGATGTTAATGGGGATGCAAAAGCAGTGACCTACCTCCTGTGCTGTTGTGCGGAGTGTGTTACCTGCAGGCTGTGTATCCAGAGAGGTCTGGAGCTGGCCCAGAGTCTGTGTTTAGGTCAGTGTCAGCACTGCAGTTGGTGTAGGATGTCTTCCAGCAGATGTGCGTGTTAGGTCCTGCACATCTGGGCATCTGTCCCTTTTACGGGTGTCCCTGAGGCTTGCTGGAAGGCAGAGTGCTGTATTGCATTTGCAGGCGTTCCAGGCTGAATCAGAGGTGGTCTTCAGTTGCAGTGCTAGAGTTAATTGTTTATAAAGCTGCTGAAAAGCCCCAACTAAATTTCATTTTTTTTAAAAACATCTTTCCCTCTTCCGTTTTATTTCCTTCCTCTTTTTTTTTCTTTCTTTTTTTTTCTTTTTTTCTTTTTGGTATTCAACTGTTACACTTGGCGAGTTTCTTTCCTAGCATTTGGAAAGAATTGTTTTCTAAATGATCCCAAGGTTATCTGCCAAATTTAACACCTTAAAAAGGAAGCAGGGGATGGGGGATGAGAGACCTACCTGGGAATGGAGTGAATGTTGTGAGCCTTTACCAAGTGCTAAAAAGGAAATTTCCCAAATATAGCACCTAAAATCAAAACCATTGAGTTCCCAAACATTAACTGTAAAATATCACACACTATCATCTGCATGGTAAAAAACCCCACCATTTCACTTAGCCTCATAACCTCTTTCTTTCTCTCTCTACCAAATGATAAAGCATGCGAGGCTTTTATGTTGTTTTTGTTCTTCTAATGTATGAGTATGGTTTGGGGAGATACAATTCTGTCTAGGTGTTATTAGAAAATCCTACCAGTTCCTGAGAAAGTGTGATCAGTCTGGCAAACTTTTCTCTGAAGAAAGTTAGAGCAAAGCAGTATCCACAGATGACACCAAAAGTGACTTCAACTTGGAGACTTTGCAATGGCGTAATCAGACGGGAGCTCCTAAGAGCAGTTTTGCTGGTGGCACAGGAACAGGAAAAAAAGTTTAATCCCTTCTCCTTGGTGATTGAAAGAGGAAGGTAGCCCAGGGTATTGTGTTCCTGCTGTTTCTGATCACAGTGAGCTTTGGCAGGGCTCAGTGGAGCTGAGCAGATGTTGTGGCAGCTCTGGGGCAGCTCTGAGATGCATCTGTTAGTGGCAGAGTAGGGTTTGCATGGGAAATTCAAAGCTTTTATGGAGAACAGCTCGGCAAGCGTAAGTAATGAGGTTCCTTGTCCTTAAATGTCACTGTCTGTAGGTGCTGGGAGTCAGCTGTGGCCAGTTGCTTTTTGGTCAACCTTACATTTAGTGCTGCCTGTGCAGTACATATACCCTCCTCCGGTACCTTCCAGCCCTAAAAGATTGCTTAACAGTGTCCCTGACAGGGTTTAACATCTGCTTCCCATGTAATTGGCCACTCGCTTTTGTCCGGTTTTCAGGTGGGTGCTCAGATGGGGACAACCCTTACATGACAATGAGCTTATTGAAGCTCCTGGCCACCTTCTTAGCTTGGCCAGAGAGCGGTTGGCAACCGCCTGCATTCAGGTTCATGTGTGCGGGGAAAATTGCACAGTGTTGGATAACATTTCAGAAAGAAGAGAATAAAATCCCCCGTAAACCAGTTTCTGTACCTCTTTGCTCTTTGTGTTTGTTTTGGTTTTTTTTATTCCCTTTAAAATGGTAATAGCTGTTTGGAAAGGGGGCCTGCTGGTTATCATACCTGGTATAATGATACTTCTTTAGCTGGCAGGACTCGAACTTCTACCATCGTGTATTTAATAATAACAATATTTAACCAAGCAAATTACTTCAGAAGTAGTGGAGAAAAATAAAAGGGGATATGTACTTTCATGACTTCCCGTCAATTTAGATCTTGTCTTTTTCAATAATTTGATGTATTTCCCCTCATATTCAATGGCATATTTTGCATATAACAACTTCTCTGTAATAGATACTCTATGTAATTTAGATGTAATTTTTGATACATTAACTACTCAAGGGAATTTAATTAGTTTTCTTAAAGCTTTACTAAAAGTTAAAAAAAACTTAAGATGGCAATTATAATAAGGATAACTAAGTTGCTCTTGTTTAAAAGTTGAATTTTTCAAAATGAGAATTACTTAATTACCTTGTAAATCAGCTGTTCTACAGGAACGTCTAAGCCCTTGTGTTACTTCTAGCTTGATTCTGCTGCCAGAGGTCCCTGGTGTCTGCTGAAAAAGACAAGTCTGTGCCTCTAGCAGCATGTGTGTGGGTATATATAGGATCTTTTCTTAAATCTCTTTTGCAGTAACTTGGAGGACAGAATACGTCAGAGCAGAATAAGCAATAGTGGGCTCTTTTGATGCTGGTGTTTTATAGGAACCTCTCCTGGAGAGAGAAAATGTTCGCTACAGCAGTTTCGGCAAGCTAGATTGCCTAATTACAGTTGAACTATGATATACACTAAAACATATATGCTTTTTCCTTATGGACTTTAATAGAAAATGCTTTTAAAATGTAGACGATTACCAGTCTTGGTAAAGTTTTCTTTCCATTAGTAAAGAGAGCACTGCTGATCTGAAAAGCTGTCAGGTCATCCACATACCAGCATTACATCAATTGACTTTTGAATATTTTTCCATTAGAAAAGGCTCCATTTTATTCCCTCGCTGAAGTGGCAGACTTTCAGCTTGTGCGGTTTTTCCATTTATTGAATTTTGCAATAAGAGTTTTTGAAACAGATGTCAGTCATTGCTTAGTAGTGGGGCATTGTGAGAGAACGGTTTTCTTCTGCTCTTTGGTATTATTATTTTTTTAAAAAGTTAGGAGGAATTCTTGTCCTTCCCCTCCCTAACTTTAATTGTCACTTTTTAAAGCATTGAATAATTTTCTAACCTATAATCTGGTGTCAGAAAAAATATGAGCACCAAGCCCTGATTTCATAGAAAGATTTCAGATTGGCCATTGTTCTCAGCGGGAGTGGGACTGGATTCGATCTCTCAATTGTGAATCAGAAAGAAAGGAGTGGATGCATTACAGAAGCATGGTTCATATTAGCATCTTCCTTAGGGTGTGAAGTGGACCTGTTAACACTTTCCTAATGTTTAGATTTTATAGAAGTAGCTGAGTGTGTGTAATGAGTAGTGTCCAGTATGGATTTATTGTGCACAGAACAGCTGGGCTTGTAGGGCTGCTTTTATTTATTTATTTATTTATTTATTTATTTATTTATTTAACTTTTTTTTATTTACCAAGAATCCCTTTCAGGTAGAAAGCTGCACACTCAGATTTTTGGATCCTGATCATAAAATATACGTGCTTCATATACAGAGTCATTTTAGGACAAATTGAATCTTCAGACTATCAGATCTTTGCTTGTCACAGATAAGTGAAGTTCTATTCACATTTCTGTGTATAAAAGGTGTATATATACATATATACACACACACTTAAAAAAATCAGATTTACATTTTTATTATTCTTTAACAGACTGCATTTGCCCCTGCATTTGTTGTTAAAAAAAATCAAGCCAATTTTTTAATGAGGATTTTAGTTGGATTTGTTTGAATTATTTGAGTGATTAATTGTAAATTTTAAGAAGGTCACAGCATTTCATTCTAAAGAAAAATTCGCTCTGTAAGGAAACCATATTTTGAACTGGTGTCTGTTTGGGGGGTGAGCCTTTGTTAATTCATCTCAGCTCTTCACTGTTATTTTTAACATCAAAGAACACCATTTCCAAAGGTGAGAGAACACAAAGCATCCCATATTTATAATTTATAGGGGCTAGGACTGTGACCTAATGTAATCTTGAAGAGATTTAGTATAAAAATATCCTTAGCTTGAGGGCAACGTTTTGAAAACTTTGTGGATTTTCTTTTTTATCCTGGCTCAATCTACAATCGTATTTCTTTATTATTTCCTCTTAGCATTAAAGTACAATTGACATTGATACATATCAGGGAGAGGCTGAACTTCACAAAAAAAAAATAATTAAAAAAAAAAGAAAAGATGTGTTGGCACAGAAATAGTGGTGGTGGAAGAGTTTCTGGCTGCCTTTTATTCGTCTGCCGACAGCGAGCACAACGGGGCTCTTGCTGCCTGCCTTTGGCTTCTGTGGAATTGCAATGAACAGCTCAACTATGTATTTATTTTCAAGATTAATTCAATTCATCAAGGATAACTGCTCCCAACTTGTGAATACTTGTTAGTGAATGGAAAGCTGCAGATGTAAAGATCAGCTCTTCATTTCACGCCAACAAATTAATACGGCAATGTGGTACTGTTTCTTCCACAGGTGTGTGTGTGTACTAGGACTGTCTGAACCTCGCAGTAACTAATAGCCCGTGTATAATTTGGAAGAAGAAATCTTCAATGGAAGACCCCCAGGGAATAAATGGGAAGTCTGTAAGTAAACAACTTGTCAGTTCTGAGAAAAAAAGTTATGGCTTTTAAAGTGGTAATTATTTTTGTTTCATCCAAGTGGCTGGAAAGTTTTAAAAAGCTACATGCGCTTTTCGTGACTGGAAGCAGAAATTCATTGAGAGGTGGAGGCTTATGCTAAAGCTACAGAAAGTATGTATAGATTTTAAAAGTATTCAATGGTTCATATTACAAAATGATGGTTGTTGCTTTCTCTAAAAAATATTTGGCTTGCTGCATTTGTGTTGTCAACATTTTGATCTGGTAGAGAGTTTTCATCCCATTATTTCTCTTTGCCTGTGTGAATATATGCAAATATTGCTTCTGGGAGAAGTGGGTGCAACTCCTAGCTGCAAAGTCTTATGTACACTGGCAAAATTTGTGTTTCTTACAAAAAAAATCTTTAGTGCCATTGTTGTTTCTTTTCAATGCTTGCTTATAAGTTCACAATAGTAAGAAAATTTGCAAACTATCAGACAATGTTTTGAAATAATATTTTATGTACGGTCAAATGATTAGTGTGTGTTACGGATTCGTTAGTTTAGTTTGTGATATCATTCTTGGCACTCAGTAAACATCAAAATGCTGCATAAATGTTTTTATTTGGGATTGTTTTAACAAAAGTGATGCACATTGAAATCGCCTTAGTTTTACCAGTTATAAAATAGCTCCCCAAACTACTATTTGGTAAATTTGTTTAGATTTATTTCCTGCATTTTTTCTGGTTTTCTTATTTTCTACATTTGACAGTACTCTCTATCATTTCTCACTCTTCCCCTTGTATAGCCAATTTCCCTGATGCTTGTGTTAGTTTTTCACATAGCAACAGAGTAGAAAGTATTAAATCACCCCATAATAAGCCTGTTGTGTTATGTGTTTTTGTTACACTTCTTGCTTAGTGCCATTTTTACTGTCTGGAGCAATATGGCTTTGATGATTTTCTAATGTTCATTTGTTCCACAGCCTGTCTCTATGTGTGTGTTTGGGTATTTATCCATCGCTACTACAGCAATGTGTGAAAAGGACCTAAAGAAAAGGGTGGCCATGGTTACCGACTGGTGCTAAAGAGGGGTGGTCCTCTTTCCAGTTGCAGTCCCAGAGCTTTCAACACCACCCAAGCCCAGTCCTTGTTCTGTCCAGGATCAGGCTTTCCTCTATGCATGACAAAGCTTTCCCCAGTGCCGTAGGATTTTCTGTGACTTCCACTGCAATACTGCTTCTCTATGTCTCGCTTCTCTGAATGCCTCTGACACTGACATAGCCTTGGGCTTCATGTGCTGCAGTGGGTTTAGGTCAGGTAATCGTACACTGGAGCTGTATGTAATGACAAATGTAACTGTCACTTAACAGGAGTATTCAGGGAAATACTTGTTCATGGTTTGGCACCACCAGCACTCCTATTGGGGTTATTCATTCCATGCCTTCTTTTCACCACTTAGTCCAGAGAGCCTGTAAAACAGTTCATCTGCTCAGAATGTCCCCACATTACCCAAGTGGGTGGTAGTCATGGATGCTATCAAGATTATCGAAATCTAAACCAGTAACTGCTGAATACACTTGCTGCATTAAAAATCACAGGCTTCTGTAATGGCAAGGACTGGACAGCCCAGAGGTATATGACAGAGGGCAGAAGTACCACAGTGGGGTGTGACTTGTCTAATTACCATGTCACTGGATAGGTTTAAAACTGGGGTAGTAAACTGGTGAATCAGATCCTGCAATTATGCCTCTCTTTAATTAATAATTGGACAAGCTGCTGCGGTTCCAACAGTCAGTTGACCAACACAGAGTTTTCTTAAAAGCAATAGTCAGAAGACAAAATAGTCTCAGTGAAAATAAAGAAGATGGTGTGAACGCTGGTTTTGTTTATTCTGCTCTGTGTCTCCAAGGCCAGGTTAGATGGGGCCTTGAGCAACCTGGTCTAGTGGAGGATGTCCCTGCCCGTGGCAGGGGAGTTGGACTAGATGACCTTTAAGGTCCCTTCCAACTCAAGCTGTTCTGTGATTCTGTGTGTGCATACAAGAAAGGAATGAAAAAAGAGAGGGTGAGGGCTAGATTAACACTATGCCATTACAACACAGAAACCAAAAGCTGTTTGGGTTTTAAGACCCCAAACAGATATATCAACCCCTAAAACCTGGTGGTAGTCCATAGGAAAAGAGGAAAACTTTCCTACAAGCACCAGTTGAAAGGTACTTTAATTTTGGAACTGGCCAATGCAAACTATGCTGCGGAGGCAATTTATTTCAGGTACAGTTGGGTAAGGGAGGAGCTTTATTTAGCAACTGAGAGTTGAAGGTATATAATGTGTTGGGAAAATAGAGCTAGATAGACCATGGACGAAGTATCAGGAGAAGAAGAAAGGAAAGTGAAAAAAGTTTAGCAGGCAACGCTATAAGAGAGTAGAGTAGTTACTTAGCCAATTCTTTTGGCCAAGATTTCTCCATTGAGAAAGAGGACGATGTTTCACATGGGAATGCAGCCCATCAGTGTTAACGTGCATGAGAGGATACCATAATAAGCTCAGCAGGCTAACTTCTGCTCTCTAGTATGTTCATACAGCTGAGAGGGGTTTTTAGCATCTAAGCAACACTTTCATCACCTGGAGAAATAGTCTTAATGGTACCGTCCTGTGTTTGGTTCATGTTCTGTGGGAACAGACGTGTAACCTTGGGCTTGTAGACCTAAATGCTACATATGCCCCTGCTTTTCTTTTACCAGGTGCCTGAGAAAGAAGCATAACACAAATCTGAGGCTGGCTAGATAGAGGATATCAGTGTATTGCCCTGCTTGAAAAAGTCACCGATGTTCCGTTTCTTTCTTTCAAAGTCCAAAAAAGGCTTTGAAGCTTGTTTGCTAATGATATATACACCTATTAAAGATGTTCCACTCATGTTTTATCAAGCCAAAACAAGAATTCTTGAATCTTTGTAAGCAGTGGATTATTTTTAATTTACATCTCTGTATTAATAATTTGGTTGTTGATGCCCTTAACAGCGTGCTTTAACTTTTGGTCAGCCTTGAATTGGTCAGACAGTTGGATGAGATGATTGTTCTAGGTCCCTTCCAACTGAAATAGTCTATTCTGTTTTAAGTTCCTACAATTAAACTGCCTCAATGACTGGGCTGTCTCAGTCAAAGACTGTCAAAATGCCATGCTGCTCACCTCAGTGATCTTTCTGTGGATATACCTCTTCACTTGATCAACTTTGGAGCAAACACCAACAAAGTAGTAGTATTTGGCTTGCTACTGAAATCTGCAAGTCTGATACAAACCCAACATGTTTATACTTTTGAGTGCCATGCATGGTGTTGCATCTTATGCCAGATTTGATATACTAGTGCTCCAGACTCCCTTGGAGTTTGTAAGCCCTGTTCTTCACCATGCTGAAGGGCCTTCTTTGCCTGCCACTTATTTTCCCACTGCTCACACATACCTGAGAAGAAAAAAACCCTACATCTTATTTTTGAGATGAAGAAGTAAGTTTGGATGTTAGAGAAATTTTATTGTAAGGAAACTGAGAATCGGTGACAGTACATCTTATACCAAATTGATTTAAAAAAATTGATATAAAATTATTGTGGCTTACATTTGTGGTAAGCTGAGTCTCTGTCAGTCCTCAGGTTGGCATTGGCATGAATGCGTTGCCCTAGAAACCCTCTACAAGCCCTAGAAAAATTACAAACACTGACACAATCAGAATATTTGCGTTGCCCTAGAAACCCTCTACAAGCCCTAGAAAAATTACAAACACTGACACAATCAGAATATTCTGGTGTGATATGCTTGAGGTAGATATACACCTGGTTTAGAGGTACCCTGGTGACAACACTTAAAAAAGTTTCAAAAGGGTATTGTAGAGGTAAGCAGGTATTTTATTTCATTTAATTTGACTACTGATTTTTTTTTAAATGCAGATTTTATTCATTTGCAAGATGCAGCACAAGGAAATTTTCACAAGTAAATATTAGCATGTTTTCAGCAATGACTATACCCTCTGAGAATGTTTTGGAGGGTATTTCTTCCCCATTGGTCTCTCTTTGGTAGCAATATTAGGTTATTATATAGCATAAAATACTTTTCATTCCTGCTGCGTCCCGGCTCATAGTTGAAAATTCTCAGTGCAAAGTTGTACACCAAGAAGTATTTTCAGCATCGAGTATTTTTTGATGATGGACTTCGCCCATCTGGAAAACAGAGCAAAGACTCTGAGGCCCTCAGCAGTCAGGTTAGATCCAAACAGTGTGTACCCAATGAGCCAAGAAAGGAGGTGCTCATAGTCTGCTTCAGCAGTTATTCTCTGATTCCCCCTGCAAGCCCCCAAACCTCAGCTTTTGGTCGGCACTCCGGGCAGCCTGACTGCATACTTCCAACTTCTTGCTCCTCCCTGCTGCTCGCCGGACACTGCTCTCCTGCTTATCCCATGCCATGTATTGGAGAATGGCGCTTGCACTGAAAACTCACCTCCTACCTCTGCTAATGGAAAGCTGCAGAGCAAGGAGCTGGTTTTAGCAACAAAAGCGGGGGTGAGGATGGTGGAAAAACCAAACCAAAAAACATACAGCACCTGGCTGCAGCAAAATAATGAATTTTGCAGCAAACATGCGAGATTCTGTGGAATCTTGGAAAAATGCCAAACTCCACGACCACAGAAATGCTGAGTCCATGGGGCCCAGAGGGAGATGGCTGGGGCAGTTCACATCTCTCCGTCTTTGTTTCAAGCTCTTTCCAGTCTTACTGAGGCATCAGATTACACTCTCTTCACATTTTCAAGGTTATCTTTGCTACCAGAAGGGCTAGAAAGTTAATTTTGTCTCGAGGTGAGCTGGGATTTGGCGGCATGTCTCTCCAGCCCAGGAGCAGTTTCAGAGGCCACCACTGCAGTGGTGGCATGGCTGTGCCTGCAGGCATGGCTGGTGACAGCCAGACATGACCTCCACGTTTCAACATTGTCATTGATAGCATGTTTGTCATGCTCTCACATTACCTGCTTGTCACTTTAGGGAACAAAGCCTATGAGGAAAATGGGTGAAGGTACAAGTATTTTACCTTTGGTTGAAAACTCATAGTCACCTGTGAAAATCATGTATATTGGTGCTATCAGTTTCTCTCGAAGGCTGGCACAGCACTGTGCTCTCTTCTGTGGTCGCTTGCTAGTCTGAAGAAATGTGTAACATGCTTCCTTTTTGGAAAACTCTGCAAGGCAATAACCAACAAACACTATGCAATTGCAATCTGTAACTGAGCCTATAAAATGTAATCACCCACACCCTTCCCACTCCCCTCTCCCTCTCTATCTGGAATTGGTAGGATATTGGAAACATAAGCCACAAAACCCACTCATAACACTTGGTAAGTGTCAAAAATAATGAACAGCCGGAACTAGCTGATGTATTTAAATTCTCCAAATTGAAATGATCTGCTGCTAGGTGGTCTATGGTAACTGCTCAATCAGTGACTATTAGAATTTTTCTTTAAAAACATTTTAGTGAAAATACTCCTGAAAATTGTAAGCTGATTGTGGACAGTTTGAAGAGCATACCTTATACACTACAAACTATTCATTTAACTACATTTGCAGTAACACCATGGAAGAGTTCTTGTTGCTTAAAATGTACTTTTCCTGGTCAGTGGCAGAAGCTCTACGGTGCTATAGTCAACGATGCTTGCAGCACTGACAGAAGTGCTTCTACCCACATCTCATAGTGTTGGACATATTCACAAGTCTTTCCAGAACCAGAAGCTAAATGCAGCATTCATCATAGCTCATATTTTTAATGAGTGTTTGTAATTTTCTGCCAGTGATACTAGAAAGTGACCCCACCGCCAGCGTAACTCTTAGTGCATTTTCCACACACACACATCAGTGCTGACCTTATGGTCCTGACTTTTGGAGCAAAACAGAACTTTCGGGGATTTAGTTTGGGTCTGTCAACAAATACCATCACTGATCTTACCTACAAACCCTCTTTTCCTCAGAGCTGGATCTTTGACCTTATTATGGTATGAGGCATTTTTAGAATGACTTATTAAAAAAATGGGTATATATATGGGTATATAAAAAATACACAATCCGGCTCCTTCCAGCCGCTATATATGTGTGCTGTACACATACTGTTCTGCGTGAAGTCTCTTCTTGAAAGTCTTGATGAAGTTGTAGTTTAGCCCTTAAGAGTAAAAAGCAAACTGCCAGTGAAGTTTATTTTCTTTTTTACTAGGTTTTCTGGACCATTGTTCCGCTCGAGGAGCCATGTTTGTTAGTTTTGGCTCTCTGACTTTTCTTCCTTAAGGATAAACTCTCCTTAGGCAGTTGTACAACTATGCACTAAAAGGCTGCATAGCAGTTTATTCACAGCCCAAGCTCCAGCAGAATTCAACTGTGTGACTTCCTGGCTTAAGCGGGGGTGCATCCGTAATGTAAATACCTACTTGATTTTGTGGAAAACCAGGAGGTTTTGTGTTTGTTCTTGTAAAAGATTCCTGCTGGAAGCTTAACTTTAAAGTTGGCATCCAGCCTCCTCTGCTGTGACTCGGATACTGATCTGATTTTGTGCTTTCATGGACATTTTTATATTTTAAAATTTTTAATTCAACATTAGCTTTGCTTACAAGCTACAGAGCAGAATAAAATCGCATTACAAACATTGTAGTATTAGATTTTATCACCATTTATTTCTTCTCGTCTGCCCAGGGATTTCTACGTGTTCAGTAGAACTAATTTGCAGTCAGACACTGAGGTCTTCTAGAAGGCCAGCAGGCTCCACAAACTAATTTATCCAAATAACCAATCCCTCATAGGCCAACCATAGAAGGACACCAAAATGGCCTAAGCAGGCAAAGCCCCCTTTTGAAGTCTGGAATGTTTTGACTGACTTGAAACAGGCGGCAGGAATGAAGGGATAATTTTCAGTGACCCATGGGACTTTTTTGCCATTTTCAAATATTAGGTAAAACAAAGAGAAATTGCTTGTTCTAATTTAGAAGGACTTAGCAATCCGGAAGGTAACCAGACTCAAAATTGAGTACTAAGGTATAGAGCTGAAGTTTACTCAGTGCATTGAGGGTTTGCGTCTGGATGTATAGTATTCACACACCCACACATACACACACTGTTTTACTTATACATGCACATGCCTAAACTGTTTTTTAAATTTCACCTTCATAACAAAACTTTAGTACAGAGTATATCTATGCAATATTAAGCGAACTATCTGAAACACTGTTCTTAAGTACACACTGTTTTTCTTGAAGTGATAATTTTTAATTGAAAGGATGTGTTCCTGTTGCTGCTTCAAAAGCTGAGATACTCACTCAGATGTCAAGACTTCCATGCCATACCTATTTTCTCATACCCCTTGTCCTGATACCATTCAAGTAAATGTGGAAGTTTATATAATTTTTCAGTGAGGGGAAATATTTTGATGCATATATAAACCCACATAAGCCCACAATTTTCTGTAAACAGTTCTAGGGAGAGAGTGGTAATGTGAATGTTTAGGAACAAAGTTAAAACATTCAGGTACTTCATGTTCAGCTGCTTGGATGTGTGAAGCAATCTCAGATTTCAGCAACTTCTTCAGAGATACGCTCCTGTAAATTTTGTCTCAAATTGACTATGCAGATTTATATGATAGATCCAACGCTGTATTTAACAACACTAATGACACAGACCAACTCCAGCTCTCAGTTTCCTCCACATGACATTGACTCACAGATAAGATGGAGCTTCTTAATAGAGTGTTGTCTGTAAGGAGGAATCGTAAAGCCAGTAGTGAAGCTTCTCTACCCATGCTTATTATGTTTCCTTAAAACAGTATTTTGGCAAGGGTATTGTCCACCACCTCATCTTTTCCTTCTGCCACCTTCAGTGGTTCTTGGGAGCAGTACAGATATAACACTTCTGGTTAAGGCAGAAGGTAAATGCCACCTCCTGCACACTCACAGTGAGATTACAGGTTTAGGGGTCTGCAGACCATTGCTGTGGGGCTCACACATGTGTGTATCCTAATAACTTTGTGGATAGCAATTTTAATCTGGCAGTTTAAAATTGGCACTTAAAGCTCTATGGCACTTGGTTTGCCTCTAAATTAGAGAGGCGTGAACTTGATGGATGGACCACTCGGTGGATAAAGAATTGGCTGGATGGTCATGCTCAAGGAGTTGTGGTCAACGGCTCAGTGTCCAAGTGGAGGTCAGTAATGAGTGGCATTCCTCAGGGGTTGGTATTGGGACTGGTGCTCTTTGACATCTATGTCAGTGACATGGATGGTGGGATCCGGTGCGCACTCAATAAGTTTGCTGACAATACCAAGCTGTGTGGTGTGATCGACACACTGGAAGGAAGGGATGCCATCCAGAGGGACCTTGACAGGCTCGAGAGGTGGGCCTGTGCAAACTGCATGAAGTTCAACAAGGCCAAGTGCAAGGTCCTGCAGATGAGTCAGGGCAATCCCAAGCACAAATGAAGGCTGGGTGAAGAATGTATTGAGAAGAGCCCTGAGGGGAAGGACTTGGGGGTGTTGATTGATGAAAAGATCAACATGAGCCAGCAATATGTGCTTGCAGCTCAAAAAGCCATCTGTCTCCTAGAATGTGTCGAAAGAAGTGTGACCAGCAGGTCGAGGAAGGTGATTCTTCCCTCTACTCTGCTCTCATGAGACCCCACCTGGAGTACTGTGTCCAGTTCTGGAGTCCCCAACATAAGAAGGCCATAGTGCTATTGGAGCGAGTCCAGAGGAGGCCACAAAGATGATCAGGGGGCTGGAGCACCTCTCCTATGAAGACAGGCTGAGAGAGTTGGGGTTGTTCAGCCTGGAGAAGAGAAGGCTCTGGGGAGTACCTGAAGGGGCCTACAGGAAAGCTGGAGAGGGACTTTTCACAAGGGAATGTAGTGACAAAACAAGGGGGAATGGTTTCAAATTAAAGGAAGGTAGATTTAGATTGGATATTAGGAAGAAATTCTTGACTGTGTGGGTGATAAGACACTGGAACAGGTTACCCAGGGACGTTGTGGCTGCCCCCTCCCTGGCAGTGTTCAAGGCCAGGTTGGATGGGACTTTGAGCAACCTGGTCTGGTGGGAGGTGTCCCTGCCCATGGCAGGGGGATTGGAACTGGATGATCTTACAACCCAAACCGTTCTATGATTCTATGATAGCTATCGCTGGTTTTAGTTTTAGTTTGTTGAAATATAAGACTCTCCTGATTCCAGATTTCTCTGAAATTACTTTAGTATTTAGTGTTTAGTATTGTCCTATGGTAATAGACAAATATGATAGAAAGACAGAGAAATCCTGTTTAAACACAGTTTTCAATCTTATATATACTAACTTCAGATTAGTGGATTTCAGAAACATGATGTTTAAATTAGTTATTTTGGTGTAAGTGTATGTATATGTGTCTGTGTGTGTCTGTGTGCATGGAATGTATTAGATTAAATTAAGTTATGTTCCAGCTTTTACTTGAGGAATATAATTTTGTTAGTAGTTAATAATGTTAATGCCAAGATTTTCTCATGTTATGTTTACATATATGGCTTCAGTAAAATCAAATTATATTTGCTGGGGGTAAGATTAGTCAGTCAGGGACCTGTTTACAACAGGAGAAATTAAAATTCAGGGTTTGTAGGAAAGAGCTTCTCTGTTTCTGTCTGCCTTGCTTTAACTTTGTTGTCTAGACTATCCTGGAAGTTGTAGACTCACTGGTCTCGTGGTACGTGTGCATAGCAAGGCAACAGTGCCTGGAAGCGAGTGGGGAGGCTTCGTAGGGATTTCTCATCAATCACATAGTATTTGTCATTCTGACATTTTTGGCGTTCAAAGCCTTATATTCTGCCACCAGCATTCGCATAGGGTGAACTTTCCATCGTACCAACAATGCACCTACACAACTGTGCAGTGCAGCAGATGGGAGAAAATTTCTTCTCAGCTTCTGTGGTGATCAGATCATACCCTGAAGCACAGGATTTGATTATCCTGATTACAATTTACAGAGCTATAAATGTTGTTAATGGTCATGAGTCAATGAATGAAATTGCTTGAAGATAAAAAATTGCTTTTTTTCCCTCAATCTGTTTTGAAAGTGGCAAGTAGGAGGGTAAGTAATTTCAGTCACACTTTCAAATTGTCCTTATGCAGGGGAGTGATTATTAAATATAATCTAAATGTTACATTTGGGTAAAATGAATGGGGATTAAAAAAGAGATAATTTTTAGAGTAAGCAGTGCTTGGGTGCTTATAGATTCGGGCATTTGCTCTTGCTGAATGTGTGTTTAGTACTGTAGATATTTTAGGAAAGTAAGCAAGTAAGCATGATCTATTTTTTATTTTATTTTTATTCTTAATAATTGGACATATTTTTCATGTTTGACCATCCTTTTAGGCCTGTAAATAATTTAAAAGATCTAAAAGTAACTCTATATTCAGAATCAACTAGTTAAACGCTTACATGCCTTGCTTTCACCTTCAGCAATTTGTACATGAAAACATAATCTAAATTTAAGTATAGCCTATTTAACTTCTATTTTTCTACTCTAGTTTGAAGCATTAGGGTTTTGGGGAACAAGGCATATTTAGTGGTAGGCTGATAGATACATCAGATTTCTGCAATTTGCAACAATATTTTGGAATAGGAGAATGTGTAAGAGCTGTGTTTTATTTTTCTCTGGTTTTAGTAAGTCATTGTAAAAGCAAAGTGGCACATCAAGCAGGTTTATATAGTGCAGACACCGCATAAATCCTCTGCTCAGTCCCTGGGAGGGCTGTATGCTGCCATTATACTTTCTATAAACAGAAGAGAAGCACACTGCCAAAACCTTGCAGCACTGGACACCAGCTCTTTCTGTTCTTAGCTTGTCTTGTTTATTGTTGCTCAAAGAGTGTCTTATTTGCCAGTATTGCATCCGCTCTTGATTGTCAGGAGCAAATAGTATCTTGCACTTCTTGGTAGCCGGACTCTCCATCTTCTCAATTTCTTCTCCATCTACAATTTTAAATTAAATAATTGCCTCTGATGAGTGTAATTAATTTGGTGATATTTTGGTCCGACTAAGGAGTGTTAAAGACAATATCTACTCAGAAGGAAACGCTTTTGGACCTGGACAAGAAAACAGGAGCCTTGTATTACAGCTTGAAGAACATTTCAGATTTCCACTGGCAGAGGAGAACAAGAGGTATGTAAGTGCCACTACACTGGCTTAAACAACACAATTTAGCTTGCTGTTCTGCTTTTAACAGGGACCAGCAGCAGTTAAAGAGAGTAGGAAAAATAGAGCAAATCCTGCTTTTGATAGGATGGAAGTTATGTCCAAACCGTTGAATTTAATGCTGTCCTTCATGAACTTGCTTTTATTTTGACATGTATATTCTTTGAGCCTCTGTAGTGATGAGTTACACAAATTAATTATGTATTTTCTGAGAAAGTATTTTTTGTCATTGTACACTTGCTGCCTAATAACTGCAGCAAAAACATGGGGGTGTTAGGTTTTCCTGACGTGAGAACTAATGAATTGTCAATCTCTGTTCAGTTCCTGCAGAGTCATTCCTGATTCTGTAGACTTCTGTTGTTTTCATGGCGCCAAGGTGTCTCTTCCAAACTGAAGAGCTGAAGAACCAGCTGAGGCTGGTGATGAGCTTTGCGTGAGAGCCAAGATGTGAGCACTCTGACTTTATGATGTTTACTGTTTTACTCTGTGTTTCCTTCCTAATACATTTTAACATTATGTACACCCTTTTGACTGCCACTGGCTACTGAGCCATTGTTTTCAGAAAATTGCAACAACTCCAAGATCACTTTCTCATGAACAGTAGTTAATTTAGCACTTATCCTTGCCCATCCTTAGTTTGAGTTGTTTGGGTTTTTTTGCATTTGTCAACACAGAATTTCACTGGCTGTTGTAGTGTATAGTCACCATGATGGCAGTTCTTTGTAGGCAGCTTTACTTGGAGCTGGCCTGAGTAGTTTAGCAAATTTATAATCTTGCTGTTTGCCGCCTTTTCCAGGACATTTATGTTTAACAGAGCAGGTTGTTTTGGAATTCCACTAGTAGATTTGTGAAACTGCTCGCTTGTTCTGTTCCATCCTTTAAATAGTAATTAATGACAGACCTTTTCTTTTACCTTGTAACAAATTGTTTAAGAGTTTTTGGCTTGTGAGAGTTTTTCAGAAATCTAAATATACTACAGTAACCGAATCATCCTTATCCAAATAATCATTAACTCTTTACAGAAATGCTAGTAATCTTGAAGTTACGACTTCTTTTTACAAAGCCATGCTTTCTCTTCCCCATCACATCACATTCCCATGTGCCTCTCTTGTTTATTATAGCAGCTGATTTGATCATTCTTCCATTGTTTTAAGAGCTCTTGAGTGAACCCTTGGGTCTGGGTGTTTTGGGCCTCTTCGTTTTGTTAATCATCCGTTCCATAGCTTCCTCTGCGAATACTTTGGTTTAGAGCTGTCAAGGTCTTCTCTTCTTGCATAATGACTATCATGCAAATAATTAATTTATTAATTATAATTAAATAAATAATAATAATTAATTTAGCTTTTCTGCAATGGTCCTGTCTTGACTAAGCATTCCTTTTTTACCACTGTTTTTTCACACGTTTTTCATGTATTTTTTAGATTACTCTGAGCCAATAGCAAATGGTTCTTCAGGGTTTGGGTTATTTTGTCCTGCATCCTCCTGAGTTTGCATTTGAATCTACAGAACTTCAGAACTTTTCCAGTTTCAGGTATTTAGTTGTAATGTATGGATCTCAGCCTGTGTAATGTCTTTGGATGCTCAGCATCTGCTCCAGTGAAGCCTTAGACTTCTGCAGCTCTGCACAGGTCAGCTAGTCCTGTGCAGATGTCTAGGACATCTAAAATTGCAGTAGGGGCCTTGTCTGGGCACTGGAATTGCTTGAAGTGTCATTTTATTAGTCTTCTATCCTCCTGTTTAGTAAAATTTTGTCTTTTTTGTGCTCTTGTTATTCTTGCACAGTACAGAGTGAATGTACTGTTGCAGATCTTTCACCTCTTACAAGTGTTGTTCTCTATTTTGTATATGTAAATCCTTGTTTTAGTGAGATCTACAGATCACCTATATTATGTATAAAAAACCAGAAGATATGGGAGATGAATTGCATGTTGAGTTCCAGGTAATACAGTTATAAAACACGAGTTTCATAACTTCCAAGAAATTATGTATTTGAAACATACCTACCATGCCAACTGGTCAGTACTGTGAGCATGTCTGGTAGCATAACTGAATGCATGCTTGCACCTTTGGAATCTCTTCTTATTTCTTAGGAAATGAAAAAAAGTTTATGGTGTTAGAATATGATAGTTGGTTAGTAACTTTTCTTGGTTTATATGCTACAGGAGTCCTGGTATTCAGAGATCTCCTAATGTGACTATTGGTCTAATTTTTTTTTTTGTTTAATTGTATGTTTCAGAAAGTCATCTCCCACACGGTCTTACAAAAAAAAAAATAAATAGAAGCCTAAAAACCTCTTTAGTTTATCTAGCATGCTGTTGAAAGATTTTGGAGATTTGGTTCCTGTAGGTGGGCAGCTGTAGTCTCGCTCCTGCCTAAGGCAGAGAGGGCGGTGGAGTCTCCTGGTGGGCAGATGCCCTGCTGCTGCCTCCTCACTACTGACTCTGCTGAACATGCCATCTCTTCAAAACGGAAAGCTGAGCCCCACAGGAATGGGACTTCTCTTGCTGTCAAAGCTAAAACAAAACAACAACAGGATATTTCAGTATCCCTGAAGCATTTTTAAAAACCCAGGATTTTTGAATTTTATCCTCCTGCCAGTTTTGTTGAAGGTGAACTTTCCAAACTACATCAGGGAGAATTAGGTCACCAAACCCTGGTATGTAGACAGCATTTTTGAGGCCATTTCCTTACAACATAAATAACCATGGAAATGAAGCTGCAAAAGAAGCGAAGTATACTGTTTGTTATTATTTGAAGCAACAGGTTCTCTTTATGAATCTCCTTTATCTGTGTGAGATTTTCTAGTTTGGGTTTTGTTTTTTTTTTGTTTCTCAGAAGTGTTCCACATGAGACCAGGGTGCCCTGTGATGATGTATAAAGCTTTTGTATTATGTGCCAATGACTGAGAACAGAATTTATTATCCTGCGGTAACTTTTACAGTGAGAGGTTTTATAATCTGTGCAGTTGTGACAGTACAGTGCTACGGTGAGATCTGAGTAAAGATTTTTGTTGTTGTTAGAAAGAGTTGTTTGAACAGTTAAGCTGTACAGACTGTTACCAAAAAGAGCTCCCTTCTCCAGCTGAGAACTGAGATGATAAAAGTTTGCTTTTTGCATGGTATACATGAGTTGAATAGCAGAGCTCATTACAGTAAGTGTTGATATAGCTGTGATGAACTAAAGAGGTAAATGAGGTAAGATTTGCAGGAAAAAGATGTGTCTTTTTATAAGATCAAAATGATGGAATAAAGGGTTGGAAAAATAAATCAATTTTAGGTGCAAAAACATTCAGAACCTTTTCCACTGAATCTATCCAGTTTAAAAAAGAATAGCTTTGAAACTGAAGCTTTTTGTGAATTTGTGCTGAATTGGGGTTAATAGTTTTGACCAAAAAACAGAAACTGGGGGCACTGGCATCAGCTGAAAGTCTGGAAGATGTGATTCTACCTTGTCTTCGCTCTGTTCTCTGGTGATGATGCTTTGGGATGCATGGCCATGACTGACAGCTTGGATCAGATCAGAGATCAGTGACTGAACACCTCTCCATCACGAGTTAGTGTCCTACCCACTTGATTGCAGGTAGTCAGGGGGAAAGGTTTGAGAGCAACCTGTTCCAAAAGAGCAACAGGGAAGATGCTTTCCTGGAGCAGCAGTGTGAATTCCAGCTCTTACCAGACAGAAGTGGGGTTCAAGCTCTATTTTGCATTCTTTGGATTGTGAGATAGGGTGTTAAGAAACACCTACTCCAGCCACTGTTGTAGTGTTGTGTCCTCCCCCTTCTTTTGTCATCTAATCTTTTTGTTAAAAGCTCTTTCTCCAAAACTTCCTTCTCCTCTTGCTGGTGAAAAATTCTGGAAACTTAGGATTTTTGGTCTGACTCAGAAGGATTAAACAGATAGATTTTGGGAGACTGGAGACAGTCTTTCAGCAAAACTCTGTATTCACAGATGTATATTTCATGTTCTTTTTGGAACCTGTGGCTAACTGACCAAGAAAAGACAATGTTTGGAAGGTATGATGGAAGGCTAGATGTTAGAGTTGTAAGCCCATCTGTTCTAAAAGCAGCTTCTGAGAGCTGAGTTACTTAATTTATTTTTTTGAAAAAGGTTTCTATTAATGTTTTTTATGAAAAATAAATATAATCAATACCCTTAATAAGCAAGTATTTTTTTCTTTTCTTTTAGTTGAATAGATGCATTAATTGAAGATTGGCTCTATTACAGGGGTTTATTACTGTTGTTAAAAATCAGTAGCCAGTGTGATCTATTGACCCTCAAGCCTCAGGTAGTTCAGCTGCCCTGGCTTCAGAGTGCTCTTGGAGCCAGTGCCTGCTGCAATGTTGCTGAATAATTGGAACAGAAAAGAGAGTCTGCATCACCACTCCTATCCACTGTAGCTAGGTCCCAAGCAAGTCACTTGGAATGCAAGATTCTGCTCTTACATTGTGCACTACTTTTCTTCCTCCACTTTATTTCTCATGTTTCACATTTCTCTTGCCTTCTGTTGAAGAAAAATGTGTCCTAAGTAACCAGCATGATTCCTTTAGCAAGTCAGTTGTGGATCCTCAACTGACGAAGCTGCTAAAAACTAAGCCTAATATTGTGGTGCTCACATAGTTTGACTGAGCTGAGAATGGGTGATAAGAACATGAGCTCAACTTGGTGAACAAATTACAATTAAAAGTGTGCAGGAGGCACAGAAACTGTCTATTTTAATTATGCTTCCCTCTCATTTTGTATTTTCTTTGTCTTGTATTAAAGAATGGAAGTCCGGACACCAGTAATATGGCAGCTAAAATTTCTCTTTTTTCTGCCTTATCCTAGTCTTCCTCCAGAGAAGGGTTAATCCAATGACAGTTGGATTATTGTGACATCACAAAAAGATTTTATTGCCCTCTTGACCTCTCCCTTGAAATGTTTTGGCATATAAGTGGGAAGAGAGTAAGAAGTGTTATCAAAAGAAAAGCAGTATATAATACCTGAATATTTTGAAAGCATTAACTGCTCTTCTTTATTAAAGATTTAGACTGTGTGGGGATCATTGTCTTAGGGTTGTGTGGTGGCTTCTCTGTATTTGCAATGCCAAAGTGTATTGACTGCTTGTCACTGCATAGTGAGAAAGGGTAATGCTAACGCCTTTGACTCCCTGGGCCTCTTAGTCCATCAGACTTACCATATCTAACATAGTTTCAAGAAACCTCTTATACAGAGCATGTCTATTCTCCAATGTTTTACAGCTGTTGGCCACATGTTACGGCATTCAGTGTGTTTTGCTGGAGGAGGCAGTGGTGAGCAAGTTGAAGGTGAGGACTGCACTGTGTGGTGTAATGCAGGAGTGGGAAGCAGAATGCTGTGGATGATGACTCTGAACTGTGAGAGAAGCAAAGAAATTTGGAAGAAAGAAGGACAAGTAATTTACTCCTTCCTTTTACCTCCTGCTGAAAGGGCTTCTCCATTCACCTGCCTTTCCTAGCCTTTGACTTCTTGTCTTTGCTTTCATTTTTATCATCGTAGAATAGTTATTTTTCCAGATGAGGTTAACACATGACCAAGGATCATACCAGATCATGCCTGAAAAAAAATTTGTGCCTCTGAGCTATCAAGTCTTATATGACCTGCCATAAAATTAAAAATGCATGTTAAACATTTTCCGAGAATGACTTTGAGAGGTATCAGTTATATACCTATCTTCTGCTGATGAGCATTGTGACTATTTGCTTACTTCACACTAATGCCAGATTTACACCAATGCCTTTTAGGTCATCCTGAGTCCTTTCCTTAAGCTCTGGTACACCTTTGGCTTTCTTCCCATTCACTGTCAGCCTGTGCTAATAATAATCTGTGGATCTCAGCTGTTTTTGTCAAAAGGCCAGTACTGTTTTGGGGATATTTTTTTTTCTACACTCAATTTATTCAGCCACTGATGTTTTGTGCCACTCTAGTTTCTCATTGTCAACGGCTAAGTAGGAAAACGTTATTCTCTCCAAAGCATGTATAGGGCATTTGGCATTAGAGACAGCTGCTAGAAATAGAATTTGTCTCCTTCTTGGTTTTGCTGAGCAGTTGTGGATAGGGCATGTTGAACTGACTCCTCAGTGGAGGACTTTGTGTAGCTGTTACTGCTGTTACCTAGAAAGGATTACAAACTTTTGCCATGCTCTTTATTACAGATGGCATTTACTGTCACAGAGTTCTTGTCTCAGTATTTTTTCTTTTTACGGGGTTACTTGGCAAGTGTTCCACGCTTAGGTATCTCTAACCCCAAATCTTTGTGAGATACTAGTTTAGAGGATGTTATTCTACTATAAGTCTTGTGCCCTACTGAGAAAGTGTGAGAGTTAAATTTATAAGTCAAAGAGAATTGTCAGAAACAAGCGGTGCTGACAAACACGATGTGTTTTGTACTTTGACATTTGTTCCACGAGTCATTTGTAGGTATAAAAGTAATATTTGAGTGAATTAAGTGCTAAGAAGTGTTATACAGGACCTGTGTAGGTCTGCCAACAAAAATAAACATGACTGTGATGAAGTGTGTGACAGTGGTGTTAGCAGAGCTGTAGAGGCTCTTGGAGGGACACTAAACAAGTAACGTTAGGATCACAAACAGGCTGACTGTGGGGAGTGCAGGTGCTGGGCTTCTGAACCAAGGTTTATCTTCTTTCAGCATAGTCTTTCAGTTTAATTTTAATAAAGGAGTTTTAAATCTTTATTCTTTTTAACATTCCTGAATCTGTCAAAATTGAAGGATTAGGTTAGCTGGCTGTAACATCCAATGTGTGTAATCCAAAATCCTTGTGTTAGCCCAGCGTGCCCAAACTCTCGCTAGAGGTTTCATGATTGCTCTGTTGACACTTTGTAAAGGTCTAAGACTTCAGTGAGGAAGAAGTTGAATTTCTCTGCTTTGAGATGTCCTTATCTAATTGGATGTAATGTTTAGGTGGCAAGGAGGGTTTTGTGATTAAGACACTGACCTGACATTGGGATATATGAATCCTCTCCACGGCTGTTCTGCAAATCATTTGCATGACTGTAGTGATGCCATGTAGTCTGTCCCTGCAAAATGGGATAATGCTTTCCTTCTCATCATGTTAGTCTAATTAATTTGAGCTAGTTGTAGTAGACTTGTGTTATACATAGAAGTTGCACTAAGCACTGTGTCTTGCAGTCCTGGGTATTAAATTTGTGTTTCCTTTTGAAAGTTGAGTGAGAGAGTGCCAGGCATGAAAGCTGAACTGCTCTAAGCTTTTACTTTCAGTAATGAAAATTATGAAGCTCAAAATAATATTCCTATGAACATCTTTGTGTAGATGCTTGTAGCAACTATATGCCAGTGGACAAATCCAAACCACTCAGGTTCTGACCTCTATGCTTTTGCAGTGATAAAGATCTGATGTCTAGGTTTGAATGCTGTATAATGTGTCCCTGTGGAGGGGAGGGGGGATTTGTGTGTGCACTGATGAAGCCCAGAATTTGATCCAGAATTTTCTCCTATAATCTTTCAATACAGTAAATTCTCATAAAGCGTATTCTTGTGTGGTTTCTTCCTCTTTGTGAGTGCACACACATTTTATCATGACTGTTATATACAGTCTATGAAAAATTGTATTCTTTTGAACTATTTTATTTCTAGAGCAATTATTTTCTGTAGCAGGCTGACATTTTGAAATACTGAGCAGATATTTAAATGCCACTGTTCAATGCTTTCACATTCTTTGTTCTCATCTTGTCAGAATATAGTATGGGAATATTTTGTGATAATTCGACATGGTAGAATATATTTAGTAGTTTCTTAGTCTGTGGAGTAGTTTGCTTAATTAATACAAAGTGGTACTGAGAGACAAGGAAATGTCAGGATAAATAAAGAAAATTTTAAACTTGTTCTTTAGCTCTTTTTAAAATAGGACAAAGTTAGTGTATTTACTTTTAGACATCTGCTGTTGCTACTGTGCACAAATGATGCTACATGAACAGAGGACTACGTGATGCAATTTTAATAGCAGCAAGAATCTATTATCATGTAACTTGATGGGATTTTAAACAATGCAAATTTTAGAACAAATATTTTAAAATTATAAATATAAAAGTAGTTGCCACATATATTTCTTATACTTATTTTATATTTAGCTGTGGTTCCTCTATTAATCTTTGTTTCAAACTTTAAATGCCTTCCTCATGGCAGCTGTCCATTCGCTTGTACCATGACTGGCATGTTAAGTTCAAAGTGGAATGTCATGGAGAATGCAGATAATATATTTAGTTCCTGTCACCAGACAGCACAAGGCACCAGTGCGTCTCGTTCTCAGAGGGAGAAGCTAGCTACTTTCACTGTAGTGTTCACCTTCAGTTAATATAATTTGTGGTTGGTTTTTTTCAGAGCAAGTGTTATTCAGGTCTATCAGTGCGATTTTTACTATATCTTCAGTGTTATGGGTACCTGAAAGAAATGCTTTAAACAAAATGATTTTTAAAGCAGTGTCAGAGAGAAGATGTAGAAGAATATATGTTTGTTTCTTAATGCTTTGATATGTTCATGCCAAAATATGAGTTGTAGCTGGAGCAGATGCAGGAGAACTCTGGGTCTGGGTGATCAGAAGCAAGCCATTTTAAAACAAATCGTGGAAGCTTATAGAAGAGAAAACTTTCCCAAGAGCATAGTGAAAGGCTTAATCCATATTTCTAGAAAATTGCAGCTGTCAGGCTTTCTTTTATTACCCTAGCAAAATGCTGTGTCAGGTGCTACGAAGAAGTTTGGCCATGCATTTAGAAAATTAATAGCTTCCTTACATCAGATGTGTTAAATAGAAACATGTCTGGTTGTGTAGACAGTTGTCATATTTTTATGTTCCAATTGAAAGTTATTTCTTTTACTGTATAATTTATGTTCAGTAATTAAGCTATGAGGAAAGAGACATTTTGTTGAAGGAGTGATCTTCATGCACATAAAAAGCACTTATGGGATGAGGCTTACATTTGTTATGCCACTCTTGCTGTATATAATGTCAGGTACTCCTGATAGCAGTTACCATTCAGCCACAGCAAATTTCAGTGTAAAACAATAAAGAAAGGCAAACTTGCCACAAAGAAAAAAATTCATTTGTATCCCTGATAAATTGTGTTCAGTTTGTCAAAAGAACAAAATGTAGAAATATCTTACACTGATGCTCAGAGTTTCAGTAAGCTCTACCTTTTCTGAATGGGTTTTCCAGCTTGCCAGTGCTTTCATCTAGCCATAGTTTACTCCTTGCGTTAACAGTTTAAACCTCAGATTTTATGGGGTTGTTTTCTTCATTCTATATTATGATTAGCATACTGAAAACCGGTGCTGCACTGCTCTCATGGTAAATTTTTTCCCCTTGTGTGTAAATTCCCATGTTGAACCTGGTGTTTGTTGTCTCTTATCCTGTCAGTGAACACCTCCAAGAAGAATGAGACTTCATGTTCTGCTTATCTTCCTACTAGGTAGTTGCAAAGAGCAATAAGATTTCATATTAGCCTTCTCTTCTTCAGGCTGATCTCACCCAGTTCCTTCAGCCTCTTCTCATACAACACGTGCCCTCTAATATTCCTTATAGCCTTCTGCTGGGCTCATTCCAGTACAGCAATGTCTCTGTTATACTGGAAAGTCCAAAACCAGACACAGTACTCCAGATGCAGTCTTTCAAGTACCAAATAGAGGGGAAAAATAACTTTCTCTGGTCTGACTGTACTTTTGCTGATACAGCCCCGTATGCTTTGGCCTTTTTCACTTGGGCTAACTTATGTTCAAATGCTCTATTAGGTACCCCCATCCTTTTCTGTAAATCTGCTTTCTACTCAGTCAGACCCCAGCCCGCACTGTCACCTGGGACTCTTCTGTCCAGGCATGGGACTTGGCATGTTCCTTTGTTGAACTCCATGAGGTTCCTGCAGGCCCATTTCTCCAGCCTATCAAGGCCCTTCTGATGAGTAGCAGCCCTGCCTTACCAATTTGGGAGGGCAGGGTGTCAAACTTGCAGACTTTGAAGTCTAGAGATTTGTTGATAGTACACACCGTCCATCTCCCTGCTTGATAGTAAAGATACTAGACAGTACTGGCCATATTATCAATGCCTGTGAGATGACACTGGCATCTGGCCTTTATATGGCTGATCACAAACCTTTGAACCCAAAAGTTCAGCTAATATTCCACTCACCTTATTTTCTACTTACTTGTCTGAAAGGATATTATGGAAGACCTGGGGACTTTTGTCCATAAGAGCCAGCCATTTCGTCATGAAGGCAAACAGGTCAGTTAAGCACAGGTTGTCCTTGCTAAATCCATGCTGTCTGTTCCCAGTTATATTATTGTCTGTCCTGTGCCTGGAAATGGCTTCTGAGAGAATTTGTTCCATAATCTTCCTGGAGACTAAGATCAGGATGGCTGGCCTATATTTTCCCACAATCTCCTTGTTCTTCTTGAAGATGGTGCAACATTTGCCCTTTTCTAGTCTTCAGAAACCTTCTGTCATCATTATGACCTCTCAAAGAGGGCAGTGGTGCTGCTTTCCTAACTCTATCCCTGTACGCTCAGGCCATGTGTCTATACTACCTCATGAGTAGCCTTTTCCTGCCTCTACCCTCTATGTACTTAATTTTTGTGTTTGAGTTCAATCGGAAGTGCTGGCCTTCTGTCCTTCCCACTCAGATTCCTGCATGTTGGAAAGGACAAAGTGTTGGGGAGGTTGTTGCTGAGGGTCAACCAGCTTTTCTGATCCTGCCAAGCAGGTTCCATCTGCTCTTCTGAATGATGAGATTTGAATAGATGAGAGAGTGAGTCTCAGTCATAGTCTGTAGGATGAGATGGTTCATGGCAATGTGGGGTTGGCTTCTCTCTGTGGGATAGAACAGGAGTGAAGGGAGAGGATGTAGATCTGGACTCCCAAGTGGGCAGCATTGTGAGGGAATGTGGAGAGGAAGAAACAGAGGTACATGACTTCCATTGAGGACTACCATTGGTGATAACAGAGCTGCTGCTGACGCCAGCTAAGGCTGTTAGCAAGATGAATTTTAGAGCTGTGATTTAGATAATCCAAACACGGCAAAGATGGGTGCTACGAAGAGCATGTGGAATTTGTAATGTGTTAGAAAAGTTCTTTAACATTGGAATCCATACTCTTATAGATCAAATCTAAAAAAAATATTGAAAGATTGGCCAAAAATGTTTCCCTTCCTTGCCTCTTTTCTTCAGAATAACTTACTTTGTAATACACTCCAAATACACAAATGTATAGAGCTGCTGTTAAACTTTGTATAACTAGGAGGTAATGCATATTATGTAACAGTAGCCTATCTTATCACTGTAAATTTCTTTATACGATGATGGCACACAAGATCCCAACATCAATTAATATTTCTAATGTATCAATACTTACTGACAGTACAGAGGCCCTTAAAAAAAAAAGAAAAACCAACAGAAGAGTGTGTAGATACTATTAGGCTTGTTCTATCAGTGCTTCTGGAATAATACATATATAATTTTTCCTTACTTGTGAGGAAAATTTGATGCTGAATCCAAATGCATGTGCCTGTTTTCCATAGAGGCAAGGTAGGTTGGAAAGCTCTGGGTCTTCCAAAGAAATAGGACCTCATGTTAGTTTTAATTTACTGCTAGAGTCGGGAGACATTCTAAGCCTTAGAGAGTAATTGATTTGTTTCTCTCAGTTTTTCATGAAAATCAGTTTGTTTATTTGAATGCAAACTAGCTAGGAAAACATCACACAAGAGACTTGATGACAAGAAAAGGAAATTCAGTAGTCTTTCTGTTTTAGTTACTGCTGTTGGATTATTAAATCAGAAAGAAAAAGAAAAAAGTATTTACAGGCACTATTTATGTTTTGACTATAATATTATGCAATGTGAAAAATCTTCATATTCTGTTTTTACATACTGCCTCATTTGCTGGTTTACTGCTTGTGTGAGGCTTGATTCTGGCAGCACTTCTGAATGTGCAGCTATCTGAGCAGCTCTTCTTTCAACAGACTGACGTCCGTGCCAGCTGAGGAAGAAAAAAGGCAGTCTAAGAGCAGTATTTGTAATAAGCAATCAAACTTTCTTGGTGTTAGGATACATGCAGATTTATTGGAATCTGAAAGATTTTATTAGAAAGTAAAGTGATTAAAATGCTGTTTGAGGTGACAAAACAGATGGGAGCCACTCCAGAGAGCAGCCTGCACTGGTCGGCCAGAGAGGTACAGCTGGGAGGGAGAAGATGAGTGGCACTACAGTTTGAAGGCGTTGGGAGTCTCTGAGGAGTTGGAGGCAGAGCAGTGAGCCACAGATCATCTGAACAGTCATAGTAGCAGCGATGTGGCTTTGCCATACTTTTGATCTCGCCCGTAACTGTGCAGTACTCATTGCTAACTGCACTCGGACCAGAAGGATTCTCCCTGCGGCAGCCTTATCCCTGCCGTGGTAATGGGTTTGATACATATTCTTTTCTCTCAAGACGAGGGAACAATTTTTCAAGGCCATTTTTATCTGTAAGCTTCAAAGGAAATAGCTTTAAATAAGTGGGCATTTGCCTAGAAATTGGCAATATTTAAAGCTGGCTGAATGCCCATTTAAATAAAAAAGAAATCAAATAGTAAGACATGAGTGCAGATTGTGGATGTAAACCGTGACTGATTAGGTTGAAAGAGGAAATTGATTTAAGTGTGCTTTTTTTTTTTTTTCCCCTACAGAAGAATGCAAAGTAATTATGATATTTTGAATCACTATTGTTTCTGTGTAATGCTTGTGGCATAAACACAGCTCTTGATTTCTGAGAGCCTGATAGAATTTTATCAATTCCTGGGGGAAGTTCTTGCTTTTGAATGACCAGCAATTTTATGTCAGTTTATCTAATTGATAATGTTTATGCCTGTACATTGTACAAAGCAGAAAACAGCTTTTGTGGTAACTTTTAAAAGCTGAAGCTAGGCTACAAAATTTGATAACCACAAAAACTATTTAATGCAGCTAAACTCCAGGGCCCAAATATTTTCCCATCATGTAATGTACAAAACAAATTCAATACCCGCAACATTAAAACAATACTTTTCCCTACTTCCTGGGATGCTTACAGTTATTTGCCTTTTATTCTGAAGATTTCTGCAAGTGCTTCATTTGTTGCACCTGTCTGCAGAGAAAAGCAATAATCACTGAATGAGTAAATTTACTGATAAGTTGACAAAAAGCAGTAATTCTTCAGTAACTGTCAGTGGACTTTTGTAAGCACATTATCATAAGGTATAATGAGGAATACAATATTGAGTTCCTGATTGAGAAAAGGCTGAATGTTGAAGAGATTGAGTTATATAGATATAGACATTAAAATGTTAGCAGTTCTTCTGCCTTTTCCACCTTAGCCAGTTTATGTTACTGAATGCTAAAGACAACACAGTTAATTTTGGAATTGCCAAGGAGACTTCAAGTACAATTACCAAAAAATAGTTAAAATTCTGTAGCCCCTTCCGACTTGCATTAAGGGTTCCAGCAAGCGAACTGTTGCCCTGCTGACCTTAAGCATGGGGATATCCTTAACACAAAATGCTATTTGTACTAAATTATGAAATCTTAGTTTTGTAATGTAGCTTATATTATCTAGGGACTAAACTGGGACTATCACAGATACTTCCCTTAAGGTCCCATAATTGTTGAACCTAGATATTAAGTATCAAAATAACTTCTTCTTATTTCTAAAATGTGCACAAAATAGTGATAATTAAAAAAGGCCTGAAGTTTCATCTTTTCTTGATCCTTTAGTGGTAGGAGTTAGACTTCCTCAGTGTAGTCACGGTAGTTGAAAATCCATCAAGCAGCTCTAAGAGCTTAATAAATGGGCAGGTCTTAAAAAAATAGTTAAGATACAAAATGGTGTTACTGAGGTTTTTTTAATTAAAAATTTTTTATGCCAAAAAGTTTTTTGTATCCCTTACAGCTGCTAGTGGGTTTCTTATTAATGAGATTTCTGTAAGTATTCAAAAAAAGGGGAAAATGAGACACATAGTTGACTATTAGTGCAGTTGTTTTCAGCTGTGATGAACACAGTAGTTCAGTAGTAATAGTGATGATGTGGTTAGTTTTAAACTTCATGTAATGACATGTCTTTTTCTGTAAAACACACCTGAGTAAAACATACATATAATGCAAATACATATATATTTATGTTATGTAAATATATATATAAATATACTATACTTACATATGGATTAAGCAAACTCGGAAGATGTGTAGAGAGCTTCTCAGTAGTACTGGAAGTGTAACTGTTGTGAATGAATCTAAAGTTTACATACATAAAAAATGATCTATTAAAGTAAATTTTGTTCTAGATGCTAATTGAATTTTTGAATTGTTTATACTGAATCCCGCACTTTCATTCCTTCTGTATTTGTCTTTTATTCTCTGCAGAAGCGAAGTATTGCAATCACTAGAAATCTCTGTCTTGATTTAGTAGATAGATCACATCTCCCAGAGGGGGACTTGTAAGGGGGAATTTTATACTTAAATTTTCTAGATATCTGATTGAAAGAAAATTATTGAGAAAATTCTGCTAGTGCCAAGACTCATTTTTAAGGTGTCTGATATTTCTGAACCCTGGCCAAGCTGATGGTTAGGCAGGTTGTTTGTCACACTGTTTGATTTTCCATTGTTGATTGATTTTTGTTTGTGAGCATTTAAGTTTACAGGGAAGATCTTGAGTATGAACCAAGTGTAAGTAGAACATTTCAGTGCTACTATAATTGGTCCTACCAACAAACAGTTCTTTTGCAGACCTTCTGCTTCTGTATTTATGAACTATTATTGGTTTGTCGTAGTACAAACAACATTTAAATAGTTCACTGTAGTGTCTAGGGACCTAATCACAGACTATGTATTCCTAGGTGAATGATGAAATGCATAATTATTTTTAATGATTGGGTCTAGTGCAAAGATCATGAGAGAATCTATGACCATGCTGAAGTCAGCAAGAGGAATACCACTGATTTCAGAGGGACTAGCCCCCCATTTTTTTATGCGAGTGGCATTTTTTTCTTATATGAGATAATTCCATGGCCCAAATTCCTACCTTTTTATAATTTCCAGAGTCCCACTGTAGAGTATGCCAGTTTCTACCACTTGATAATTAATCTATAGTGGATTAGTCTATTAGTCGACTGTGCATTTCAAAGACTATTATTTTGAATTATAGCAGATTAGAAGTAGACCCTTGGTGAAATTTATGAAGCTCAGTTTTCAGTACCTGTCTGCTATGAGGATTTTCTATTATCTGAAATCTGAGTGAGGTTATAAGGCAGACTTCCCCTTAATGGGGAAGAGCTAATCAGGATTTCTCTTCCAGTTAGGCTTCTCTGTCTCTTAGCACTGTAGAAGCTGCCCTCTGTCTCCCAGGTTCCTATGTTACCAAGCAAAAAGTGAGAGACACGTGGCCTGCACAACAGTAAAATACTTGGTGTTTTTTTCTTTGGATGTGAAATTGGACTTTTATTTGCTGTGAAATTTTTAAAAAAAAAAAGCAAAATAGGGGGAAAAAAGTGAGTTTTAAACATATCTTCACCTTTAGCTCATGTAAATATTAAATATAAGTAGCAGGTGTGTCATTGTGCATGGTAAGTCCTTAAGCTTCATCCTATGTTGAAAATACGCTTTCTAGTAAGTGAAATTAGATGCCAAGTAGCATTCCACAGGGTGATTTAAAAAGTCAGATCACATGTTAAAACAAGATTTCAGATCTTTTGCACAGTCAGGGAAGCAGTTGATAGTTATTTAAGATCCTGAAAGAAGTGAGATGGGGGGTGTGAAGAAGCTTAACAGGCAAGTGTAACCTCTACTGTTTGGCTTGTGTCCTACATGTTTTAGTAGGAACTTGTGTAGTTGTCTTATGGGTACCACACCATCTTTCAGAATTACCTGTGTAATAGCAAGTTTTAATAATAGATTAATTTTCTTGGTGTTTACTGGCTGAAAAGTGACTAAAAGCAGGTTTATTCATAAATAAAAAAAAAAAAAAACCAAGCAAGAGTTCCTGACCAAGACAAAAATGATACAGAACCATAGAACCATGGATATGTCTTTTAATATCTATTTCCATTTTTGTTATACTAAACAGTGATAATAGACCAATAGTCATCTGCAACTATCTGTAACTCTCAGATAATTAAAACTGATGACACCTTATCCAGATATTCATGGGCCATATTCTCACTTGCCAGGTGCCACATTCCATCTTGTACATCCCCGAAAAGGAGTATACCACATGACTGATTGTCTTCAATAGGATCTGATATTCCTTTAGAAACACTCTATATGTAGGTAGATGACAATGCAAAGTCCAGGGGACTTAGATGAATGTGCCTGGAAGATAGTTTTAACCATCCTATTTCAAACTAACCAGAAGGGACAGGCTGACTGTCTTGAGGACCAGAAAAAGTTTCTATGTCTAGTCAAGACATAGAAATTTAGAGGGATCAGTGACCTAATTAAAGAACATGAATTCTTCTGGTGTTGACGCCTAAAGTTCAAATGCTCTTTTTATACAGGAAACTCGCCTGCCTGGCTGCTACACAAATATTAAAACAACTCAGTGTGAGACAAGTTTTTTCAGCATCTGGTCTGCAGCATCATGAGACAGTAGCTGAATCTTTGCTATGCAAGACCTCCTTGTCAATCTTGAGCCTAAACATAGTAGCCAGTGGAATAAGATGTTTATTAGGGGAAACAAATAATTCATGTCTTGAGATAAGCTCCTAACAGAGACCACAGTCCTCCTGCAAGTTACTGTAAAATGACTACTGTGTTTTCTTCCGAACTATATTCCTTTCAGGAAGAGACTCGGGATGCCTGCTAAAGTAATTTGTAGCCTTGCGCTCCATATAAATGAATGTCAAGGCTGAATAAGATAACTAATGAGTTGGATGACTTCATATTTGAACACCAGAAGAGAGGTAGCTCCAAGTTTCCTTCCTTTAGTCCTTGGTGGGTTGCTCCTATTCTCATCACTTTTTCTTCCTAAGAACTTCTCACTGTGTGTTTCTGGAAAAAAATACCTTATCTATGGCTTATCCAAATTACATCTACTTTGTTACCACATTCACCTTGGGACAAAAGCCCTTAATGCAAGACAGGGGTAACATATGAAAACAATAGTTTCTAACTGTTCAAAATCTTTACATTTTTATAACTAAATATTTTAGTGTCAGAAATGTAACTAATAAATTGAAAGCTTTCAAAATCTCAACCAGGAGGTATGCTGCACCCTATAGCACATGTTTTAAAAAGGAAATGACTGAATAAATTAAAACATGGGAAGACAATCCGAGTTACATAATAGCTATATGTATTAAATCATTCAGGAGAAGTTGCAGCTGAACTAACACTCTGTAAAAATGAACTCTCTGTGGTAGACTCTTCACTCACTGAACTTATTTAAAATGTAACCGAGAGGAGTGAATGGTTCTACAAAATGGAAAATTGCTGCCATGGAAGAGATATGTTCAGATTTATTAAAGGAGATGATGATTCAGTTACATACAAGGGAGAAGCAATTAACTGTATCTTTCAGTTTAAATCTGATGCTTACTTGAAATTATGTTTAACCCTGCACCAATTCTGTCTTTCTTATCTAAATGCTCATCTATAAAAGGAAGAAAACATGATCTATTCATAGAGAAGACTTTATGGATGTAATTAGAAATTGTTTACGGTCTGCATAAACACCAAGTCTAAATACTTTCCCCATAAATGCTCATATAAGCACCCCATTGACCATTTTTTTCTCAAAATGTTCAGTCATGTTTTCACTTCAAGCACATGACATAACTACAGCCCAGCTAAAATTAAAGCCTTAATAGCCTAATATACAGTTCCTTACAGGGGGCCCCTTACAGACCAACCAGCCTTACAAATTCAGATCTTACTGTTTTATCTCAATTAGGAGCCAATGAGCTGGAACCCGTAATTTAATTTTATGATGCACTGAAAGTATTTCGGTAAGTAGTCATACCAGACTGCTACAACACGCAATCTCAGAAGGGTATTTTACAGATTGTCCGTCTAGTAGATATGAGTAAATATAGAAGTATTTCTGATCTGTAAGAAAGGTACCTTTATTGTTTTTTAAAGAACTGAGTTTGAAAAATACTTTGCCATCTATCAGATCACAAAACAGTAATATTAATTGGAAGGACTCCATTGTATTTCCTGGCATGCTTTCCTAATCAGTGATTTAAATAAAATCAGAGATATTGTGCTGAGATTTCAGGGGAAGGACTTTAATATACGAGTATGCTTTAGTGGTTGCTCTGTCTTTTCTCAGCTGTATTCCACAGCAGTTGGGGCAATTTCAGTGAAGGAAGGCAGCGCAAATTCAGTGTGTCCTGTACTTCCCAACATCTTTGAGGAAGCAACTGAGTTGAATCCCTTGTAGTTAGGCTGGTGAGGACTTGTAAGCAGGTAAACTGTGAATACTTAAGTTCATTTCATTCAACAGGGCTGTAAATTTTAAACCACAGGTGGACAAACCTCCTCACTGTAGGAGCCCCATTCTAAAATCCTTATGGATAAAAGCTGCATGGGGTACGTTGCATACTTAGGAAAATCAAGTATAGGGATGAGTGTGATTTAGCAATAAGAAGTGACAGAAGAGTCCCTCTGCTCCATCTGTCTTGCTTCTGAGTCCCAATGCAGCTGAGGGATGTCATCTCTGGCAAGCTGAACCTTGCTGAAAATATGGATTACCTGGCAGCCTGACTAAATAAAACCTTGCTGCTGCCCTTCCTATTTAGTGTTGCTGTAGGAAAATCCCTTTGAACATCTACTTCTGTCTCTCACCACATTTTGGTGAGCCTTATCTGATTGCTTTAAGAATCTGAATCAGCTTAAGCATTAACTTGAGGAGTAAATGGTCTCATTATAATCAGTGCAGCTACCAACAGGGTAAACTTATGGTTCATGATTTAGGACCCTCCATTAATAGATAAATAGAATGGATTCTAGTGGTTCCATATGTCCACTCATTTTTCATTTAGTGAAAGGTACTTCACCAGCCACAGTTCAGGCGAAGCTGCTTTACAACACGTTATTATAATCTATTTGAGGGTGGGAGTATGCAGTATGTAGTGAGGTAGGACACAAGACTTGTTCTTTAGAAAAGATACAGTCCATATAATGGTGAAGTGAAAACATGTTTATTTCGTTTGAAACACCTGTATGCTCCATTCATGGATCATAGCTTATTTCTTTTGCTAAATTTCTGGGAGTTTATTCTATTAAAGCCAGTGCTTGAAGCTGGGAGTTACTATTTTTAGAGTTATAGAAGAGTGTTTTTCAGAGACATTTACCAGAAGTGGAACTACTCTATTTTGTAGAAGAGCAAGGAGGATGAAGTCCATTCTCGGTTGATACAGTAGTCTAAGTGGTGTTACTGAAAATGATAGAAGACAACTCCTACTCTTGTTATCAATAGTTGCTTTACCATTTATCTATAAAGGACATTTCTTATACATATAAACATTTGAGGCCCATTGGAGACTAATTTTTATTGATCTGTGAATAAGAATAAAATCAGCCTTTTTAGACTTTTAATAGAATTTTCCACTACATTACATATCATCGTAATATTTTAAATATGCTGACTGTAAATAGAACAATATTAACAGAAACATAAATGAGAGAGAACATAGTTCAACAGATTGTTTCATCTATTGCCATCTCTGAAGCAGGATCAAACACCTTCACTGCTGTTGTAACAGTGGACGCTTATCTAATGCGCTCTTTGAAACCTGTGATGCTGGAGTTCCCTCCATTCTCCAGTTCACAGTGAATTCACTGCCCTCTGTGAGAGACTTTTAAGAATCAGAAGTGATTTATCATTCCTCTTCTCAATTTTCTCTTTTGTAGATCCACCAAGCTCGGTTCTTTAAGTCATTCCTGATAACTCATGTTTCCTCAACTTGATTGTTTCTGTTGCTCCTTGCAAGGTTCACCTGCTATTTCACACTTTTTTGGGGTGTGTGTTATCTAAAAGAAGCTGAGGCTGTGCTGGAGTAGAGATGTGTATGAGGATTACTTTGCTTGTCTTGCATTCGGTGATTCAGTTTATCTGTCACAATAGGTTGAACACTTTTTTTTTCACAGATTGCTTGGACTTGTTTTGTGGTCTGCTCCAAACTCCTTTCTCCAGAGCTGCTACTTATGCAATACTTGCTTTCTCATGTCTATGCAGCTGCCTGTTTAGATGTTGCAGTTGTTTTACACATAAAGTATAATTTTAGTTTATTATAATTAAAAGGAACTACAAATACAGGCTCAATCAGTGAAGAGAATTCTAGAAACTTTCAGTGAACATCTTTAATTCCAACTCCTGCTTTTATTTCACTGATTTTTATACTTTATCCTCACTGTTCCTGAAATAAACATTCAGTACACATTGAATTAGAGCTATACCACAACTAGAGTTGTCACTCAGTCTGCACTTTAAATGGTTAAAACTTGCATATATATTTTTTTGTTGTCTGGGTACTGAAACTATAATATTATCAATCCCTTTTTCTTATTTTTTTAGTGGAAGTGTTGGAAGGACATTTAACTTCTGTAAATTAATTAATATTTTTTTGTCAGATGCCTAGACATAAACTGTTGGTTTTGATTATGTCCCATAGCACTGCTTTCCTAGACCATGGTCTTGCAGACATACATTTGCATGTAATTAATGTCATTGAAGTTGAGGGGACTGCTTGCAGGGCATACATTTAAACGTGTGTTTACATCCTTAGAGTATGGAGTCTTTAAGTTCTTCAGGGAAGCAACTCAGTCTGCTTTACTCCCTGGAGAATGTCTCATGCATTATGGTAACAGCAAATAATATGAAGAATCGGTATATTTTCTTATTCCAGCATACTACTATACACAAAGAAAGCTAGGATCTTCCAAATTCTCAAGTGCCTGCAGATTTGTTTAGCAAATACTTTTGCTGTCTGGTGACTTTTCCTTCATTAGTATGAATTTCCCTTCAAGGCAGGCATTTTTCAATCAGCGGTAATTTGCATATAATTTATCAAGAGAAAAGAAAAGCAAAATAATTTTATTTAAAGATTTCCCTTTGTTTTAAGTGTCATTAGCAGTTCTGACTAATCAGATTTTTACAATCTCATCAGGCGCTTTTAGAAAATCTCTATGAACTCATCTAGAGGATGCATTTATTCCTAAGTGTCCTGTATTGCATTACAGCACAGTAACAAGTCACCGACTGCTACAGATGTTTATGTGAAATGCAATTAACACTCTGCCAATTTAGTTTTTATAGGGACACAATCAATTTTTATTCATTTTAAAGCTAGAATGCTTTCTTTTATTGTGTGCTGCCTCTCTGCTGATTATATAGCTAAACAAATTATTCTTCTGTTTGTAGTAAATGGGAGTGTTTAGGCAGACAGGACTGTGGCATATTACATGGATCACATGTAAGACAGGAATTAAATATTTGGATTATGTAGAAGAACTAAAAGCTCATTTAAGAATATATTTGTTTGGTTTATTAAAAAAAATGTAGAAATGTGGATGATAGTATTTAGAGATGTTTAATCATGAGCTTGGTCCTGTGATGTTCTTACTGTCCTCAGCTACCGTGGCTTTCATTAGTAGGGGAACAGAGAACTCAGCCTGTTCAGGATCTCCTTTAATAATGACATTTTCCTGGGACACTTGACCTAGTGTAATTGCAGTGAACAATATAAATTATTATATGCTAATCTTTGCTACATAAAGAGGCTCTGAATAAATGGTACGTTCAACAAACAGATATTGTTATAGGTAAAGGCTGTCAAAGGCTTGAGAAGAATGGAGATTTCTGGATGGTCCCTGTTGAGTAATATTTTTTGGATATTAAGGATGATATTAATTCAAGTAAGCAGTACAGGCAGAAAGAAGAGTGGAGGTGGCATGATTGTGAATTATTAGAAAAAAATTTGCTTAGAATGAACCACCTTCTTCACTTCACAAAATTATTGGCTTGTGCTCATGCAGAAGCCATTTTTTTCTAAGTGGTTCCACCTTAAATAAATATGTTTTCCTGACTTCAGTGATCACACTCAAAATCTGTAAATACAGCTTCTGCTCATTAGTCTTTCTTCTCTTTAGAAACGTGACCATATCATTTCATATCCCTTCCTTATGCATTTGTTTGCTTTTCTTCCTTGACTGTTGCGCTGTGTTTATCTGCTTTAGTAAAATCTTATCAAAGAGTTGCTCCCTACCTGTCCTTGGTGTATATAACTGTACAATCAGACTGGCCAGGGAAACACTTGAATGTGACTGCACGTGGGCCATCATGCACCAAAAATATTTTAAATATGGGTGGAAATATTTTCTTTTTTACTGTTCTCAGAGATGACTGAACAATTTTGATTGAAATGTTGCCTGACATGACATCAATCAGCTTGATATTGGGGAAGCTGTAAACACCTAAGGTGGTATATCTAAGTGCATAGGTTTGACAGGAATGCTGTCGCATCATCCTAGAAGTTAATTTTATTTACTTGCTAGTTTAAAATTGAAAAAACAAATGTTAAAAACTTGTGTGGAACATCACATGCAGTAACACGCATTTTTTCTGTAGTGGGTAATAACTTTTATTTCTTTATAGCTCTGTTTTTCAGATCTTTGTTAGGGTTTTACCGTGGAACTTGTTTCCCTAGTAGTTAAAGCACATGTACCTTTACATTTTGTATGCGTCTATCAGCCAATCTGGAAAGCTGAAAAGCCATTTCTTCTGCAACTGCCTTGCTGCCCTTTTGTGGTCACGCTGCAAGGCTTGTGTTTTTATAGCCCAGGTCACTCAGAGAATGCCTAGATTACACCTACTGACTGTCAGAACCACCTCTGTATAAGCTATGCAACTATTAAAATACTTTTAGTTCCAGGGAAAGCAGTGAGAATGTGCATCCAATGTGTGTTTAAAGCCCACATTTACATCCTTTTAATTTTTGCTGCACACTTCAGAGTGATTTCAGTCCAACTCCAGATATATGAGTGCTTAAAGGCAGTCTTGTCTTTATACTTGCCTGTCAAGTGTCATGAATGCTTATAGTTTTGTTATCCGTACCAGTGTTAATTTACTTAGGATGCAGTTACAGCACACTGCTGAATTTTCTTGACCTCAAGCACAGAGACACAAACCTAACTTAAACCGCAGTAGTTTCCTTACGTTTAAACTGTGACTATAAATAATGCACACACTTTTGTGTAATGAAATAATTAATAATTTTCCAACATTTTAGTTATAAGCTAGTAAAACAGTTAATATTTTATTTTTTAAAAGAAGTTCAGCTTTCTATAAAATGCATCTGTTAGCTTTATAGAGCACCACAATACAAATCTAAAGAAAATATTTACAGATTATAATAAATGCTTTAATTGGACATGTAAGGATGATCATGTATTCAGAGAAAACCTATAAAGATTTTGTTCTCTTTTTTCGGATGGCTTTTACTTAATCTAGCTCACTGTGGCAAGTAACAAAGGTGCTGATACTAACAGCTCACAACCTAACACAGAGTTTTCCAAGGCCTCCCTGCAGACAGTGTGAGGGCTTCTTGTTTCACTTCTTAAAATTTATTAGTATTCAAGTTCAGTGAAGCCTAGATGAATAATTGCAGAAAATAAACACCCCTAGGAAGTATGAACAAGGTGAACTGTAGAAGCTGCTCTTACACTGCAATCAGATGAGATCCACATTTGGTTCTCTTTCATGTTTCTCTTGCAGTTTTTCAAAGGAAATGGTACAATGACAATGACCGGTTTTAGTAACACGCTGCAATTGCCACAGTGTTAGGAGACAAACTGTTGTGAAGCAGGGTAAAAAAGGCTGAAAATGTCCAGCAAGGACACTTTAATGAACACTTGAATGCATCTCAAATGAAAACCAGATGTTCTTTGTTAACTTCAGAGGTAAGCCTTCTGTTCTGATGGAGAAAACTGTACCTTCATCAAGGACAGAGAACAAGGAGAGCTCTTTCCAACAACAATGCATATCTTTTGTATGTTTAATAGATAATACTGCGAAGTTATGTTTCTGTACCTTTCTGAGCCTTTATGGGATATTTTAACATCACTGATATAAATAATACCCAATGGCGCCATAATTTTATGATTTGAACAGTACAGTTCTTTGAGAAAGCACTGTAACACTATTTGCTTAGCAAATGGAAACTATTTCTGCAAAATAACTACTGAAAACCTTTTTTAAAATACTATTTCCTTACCATTTCACTGCACCAGAAGGAATACTGCGAATAAAGTGATGCTGTAAATAGACTTTGATTTTCAGCGTATTTTTGATTTAATAGATCGTAAATACCGTTTTTTTAGCTATCCGTTCTTTAAGTTCTAGTGGGAACTGCCTAGGTCTGGCAAGTCAACCACTGACAGGAAAATAAAAATTCCTGTGAGAATTAGTCACAGTGTTTATGGGCATATGTGTATCAATACATACCTAGGCATTCAGAGATACATAGCATTGTATATAAACTCTAGACCTTAAAAACATACTGGCTTATAGAACACCTACAGCAGCTAAGTCAGGTATTAGATGCTTCAGTTACCCATGCAGACCTGCAGTCCTGCAGCAAGTAGAACTTCATGGACACTGCTGCAGCCTAACAATGGTAAATTGTCTCTTTAGACTTTAAGGAAGGGGTTTACTCTGAGATGTTCAGAAGGGATTTTGGAAACCTGTAACATTTTGCTTTAGCACTGATTTCTCCAGGTCATCAGGCTGTCCTGCAGCCCATGGTGTGTGGCCAGCTGAATCTTTGATAGATAGTGAGAATCCCGGCTCTGCCCTGGAAAGCATACTGGTAACTTTCCTGTACCATTTGTCCCCTTTCCTGTTAGCAGAAGTGGAACTGGAGGCAGAGACAGGTCATGGTGGAGCTAACCGCTCTGCGCTTTATTGTTGGACAGTGTTAGTCGATGTACAGGTGAGCTCCTGGTTATTTTAACTGGAGATGAGGAATGGGGAGGAATAGCTAGCTTCTTGTAGCTGCCCTCTCCACTATGTCTGAACATGCTTTTCGGATTATGTATATTGTATTATTTTGTGAATTACTAGTGTAATATGAATCGTTACAATCTGTCACGTCAAGGCCTACTGAATGGAAATGTAGCGTATCATGCCAAGATCTACTTGAAGACAATTTAATTTATGGCTTATTGACTGAAATTTGTGACCATTTTCTTCTGAGCTTTTAATACATGCCGCATAAGGTTTATCAAGACACTTGTTCGGTTATAAGTGATGTAGGAAATCGGAAAGACTAGCATGCAGTGGCTAATGCTAAGCATTATAGTACAGCTACAAGTTTTTCTTGCTTTGTGCATTAATACTTCTGTAATTAAAATTTAATTATTTAGCCATTTATCTGCTGAGATAGTTAATAATTTAGGATGTTAGGATTATAGGAAAATTCCGCTTGGAAGACACCTCAGGAGGCCCCTGTCCAACCTCCTGCTCAAAGCAGGATCACCTGTAGGGTCAGACACAGTTGCTCAGAGCTTTATATAGTCCAGTCTTGAAAAACCTTGAAGTTTTTCACCTCGGGGCGAAAAAGATTTTCCTATTATCTACTCTGCAACTTATGACCATTGTCCCTCATCCCCCACTATGCATCACTGTAAAGAGCCTGGCTCTTGTATTCTTGAGGACCTCCTTGCAGGTACTGGAAGGCTGCTATTAGGTCCTCCTTAAGCCGGCCAAACTTGGTAGAGTTGGCCTAATTTAATCCATTGTCCAAGCCACATGTTATTTTCAGGAATAAAGGCCAGGCTTTAACCTTTAAACAACTCCCAACAGCTCACTGTTAGCACATGTTTAGGTCCTTCAGACTTTTTGCCCTCTTCTTTCTTTGTTAGTACCATGCATCTCTGTGCTGTCTGAATGTTGGTCTGACATCAGTGAGCGGTTCTCAGTGTTGTGCCCAGAGGTTCAGAATGGGGAGAACTAAAACGTTGGTGGGGATGTTTACATTGTGGATACTCAGTGTTCTCTGTTGGCTGCAGAAGGGTTTTGCTTTCAAGTGCCTCTTCACATAATAGGAGTAATCTGCTATTTACATTAGTCATGCAAGGTTCCTCCGAAGGTCAGTGGATCGCTTCTCTCTTGTGTTGTTTCCACTTAGTCTATTCAGAAGAACATACTCTCTTTGCATCCTTCTTGCTTTCTGCCCTTTTGCAAAGATTTCAAATGCTAAAGTGAAAGTCATATCCACAAAGCTACTGGGAACACCAGTTCATCTTCAGTTTAGCTCATCTTCACCAGATTATACCATTTATCCTACTAAGCAGTTTTCATAAAACTCTTAGGACATCTGCTCTTTTTCTTTGATTGTTATCTGGTTTACACTGCATCTCTTTAGCACATTTAATTTTCAACATGAAATGGCTGAAAATATTCATACTATGAAGAGTGGTTTCACCCCCCAAGTCACAGAAGGTAAAGACAGGGACTGGAAGAATGAAGAACCACCTGCAGTAGGAGTAGATCAGGTATGAGACCACCTAAGGAACCCAGTGGTGTACAAGTCCATGGGACCTGATGAGGTAAATCCACAGGTCCTGAGAGAAACTGGCAGATGAAGTTGCTAAGCCACTATCCATCATATTTCACAAGTTGTGGCAGTCCAGTGAAGTTTCCACTGACTGGGGAAATATAACCCTCATATTTAAAAAGGGAAAAAAAGAAGACCCGGGGAACTACAGGACAGTCAGTCTTAGCTCTGTACCTAGTAAGATCATGGAGCAGATCCTCCTGGAAACTATGCCAAGACACATGGAAACAAAGAGGTGATTGGTGACAACCAGAATAGCCTCACTAAGAGCAAATTGTGCCTGACAAATTTTATGACAGGTTTGCAGAGTTGGTGGATAAAAGAAGAGCAATTGATGTCATCTATCTGGACATGTGCAAAACATTCGATACAGTCCCTCATGACATCTTTGTGTCTAAATTAGAGAGGCGTGGACATGATGGATGGACCACTCGGTGGAAAAGGAATTAGCTGGAGGGTTGCACTCAAGGAGTTCTGGTCAATGGCTCAATGTCGAAGTGGAGATCAGTGATGAGTGGTGTTCCTCAGAGGTTGATATTGGGACTGGTTCTCTTTAACATCTTTGTCAGTGACATGGATGGTGGGATGGGGTGCACCCTCAGCAAGTTTTCTGACAACACCAAGCTGTGTGGTGTGGTTGACATGCTGGAGGGAAGGGACGCCATTCAGAGGTACCTTGACAGACTTGATAGGTGGACGCATGTAAACTGCATGAAGTTCAAGGCCAAGTGCAAGGACCTGCACCTGGATTGGTGCAATCCCAAACACAAATACAGTCTGGGCAGAGAATGGATTGACAGCAGCCCCAAGGAGAAGGCCTTGGGTGTTGGTTGATGAAAAAATTGACATGAGCTGGCAGTGTGTGCTTGCAGCGCAGAAAGCCAACAGTCTCCTGGGATGTATCAAAAGAAGTGTGACCAGCAGGTCAAGGGAGGTGATTCTCCCCCTCTACTCTGCTCTCTTGAGATCTCACCTGGAGTACTACATCCAGCTCTAGAGTCCAAAGGAGGGCCACAAAGATGATCAGAAGGCTGGAGCACCTCTCCTAATGAAGACAGGCTGGGAGAGTCGGGGTTGTTCAGCATGGAGAAAAGAAGACTCCTGGGAGACCTTATAGCAGCCTTCCAGTACCTGAAGGGGCCTACAGGAAAGCTGGAGAGGGACTTTTTGTGAGGGCATGGAGTGATAGGACAAGATAGAACAGTTTCAAACTGAAACAGGGTAGATTTAGATTGGCTATTGGGAAGAAGTTCTTCACTGTGAGGGTGGTGAGACACTGGCACAGGTTGGCCAGAGAAGTTGTGGCTGCCTCCTCCCTGGCAGTGTTGAAGGCCAGGCTGGATGGGGCTTTGAGCAACCTGGTCTACTGGGAGATGTCCCTGCCCATTGCAGGAAGGTTGGAACCAGCTGGTCTTTAAAGTCCCCGTCAGCCCAAACCATTCTATGATTCTATGATCTATTTTTATGAACAGTTGGGGTTTCTTTACAAATGAATGAATCTCAGCTTCCTGAGAATGTGTTTCAAATTTACCATTGCCATGTCTTCATTACTTTGTTTTCAAAATTGTTTTGTTCCTGCAGCTGGATGAAGACTAGAATGGAGGGAGTAGGTGGGGACATTTCCATAGATCCTCAAAGGGAACTCAAGGTTGTGTCTTACATTTGTTTCAAAGTAAACCGCCAAAATTGACCAAAAATATGTGTTGTCTATATCAATCCTATTCTTCACATTTTCCATTTGAAAGAAAAGATCCTGTGTATGCCTAGAGATAAACATGAAAATCTGTTAGTGGCCAGTAGTTAAAAAATACAGAACTGACTTGTACAGCTGTATTAACAAGTTTGCTCACAGCAGTTACAGCACATCAGAAAGTACTGCATGTAAAATGTTGGAAAGACCAGATTCATAGATATTTTCAGAGCCTTGCTCATCTGTCACAGCTTTATGCTTGGCTCTCAGTGTTTCTGTCCTTGCAGGAGAGCTGTGGACTTGTGGCTGGGTTGCATGAAGCTGAAGCTTTATAAAGCCTTAGTGAAGAATAACCAACAGATCATTTGGAGCAACAAACTGTTGGCAGAAAACATGAGGAATTCCTTGAGATTCTCTGACAGTTTTATAATTGGTATTTGGAGATTTTTTTTCTACATTATATAGTATTTCTACTGTAAAGGCCCGATTTACTTTGGCTAGAAGTAAAGGTAGAAAGCTTAGAAAGCTTTTGGTTTTGATTTCTGCATTTATGGAAATGAGTGGCAGTTTAGCTTTTTGTTCTCCTCCTCAGAAGATTTATAGGAGATTTAGTGCCATATGAGACTGTGGAGCAGTGTCCTAGATGGTTAGATAGAAAAGCATGGGCAGGGAGGAGAGCAGATTGCCAGGTCCTTCTGAATATTAAAAATTGTGATCTTTTAGATTGGGTGATAGATGCTGATGAACAGTATCTACATATGGATAGATGGACAGCTTGCTCTTTGAGCAGATTTACTGACTTTTGGTTGATAGCATCCCTGCAGTGTGTTGGAAAGGTTTTAGCTAGTGAGATGTACCCAGTCCAAGTTCTACAGATTTTGACCGGTTCTATCAGAGCATCCCCCCTGTGCTGCAAGCAGGAAAAATACTAATGTTTTGGTTTCTTTCTATTTTAAGTAGACTTTCTCTCCAGTGTAACTGAAGTTTTGTTGTTCGTTATGCCAACTAGTATGTCTCATGGAGAACTGAGGTCATGGAAATCAGCTGGGGAAGGACTTCACAGCAGCAGGAAGGAATTCAGAAATGGCAGTAAAACTGTTTTTTCATTTGGTTATTGAGGCCTATTAAATATATGTTCAAGTGAGCAAACTTACGAGATATGAGAAAAAAAAATAAATTGGGGGTAATTTCTGTATTTCAGGCTTTAACAATTAAGAGTGTAATTTCATGGGCTATTGCTTGTTGTTTGATATAAACGCCAGGCTGGGATACTGATTAATGTGATCAGTGGAAATAGTAAAATATATACTCATTTGGGAAGTTATTCACAGGTTTAATTCTTACATTTTTAATAGATCTTGCAAAGTTCATCCCAATGTCATCATAAAATAGATTCACTCCTGCTTTAAGTGATAGTAATACAACAAAGTTATGTTTACATTAGATTTCCAATTAAATATTAGACAAACCAAATAATCCCCAAATGCACAATAACAGGTACAAATGCGGTTTTAAATATGAGTTTTGAGATACATATAACAGGGCAAATAATACATGTATTTCTTCTGTTTCCTCCTAGTTTCTGTGCATTAACATTTGGTAATGCATGTATGCAAAAGCAGAGCTTTATGAAAGCATTAACTGGTGTACTCGTTAGTGCCAGATACCAGCTCTTTACTAGAAGACGTTGACATGTAGAGTCACTAGTTACAACAAAGTGGATTTGTAAGCTGAAATTATGCTATTTCTGTACTGCACTGTGGTTATTTTACTGTTTTAGAATAAATGGAGTCGCAATTCAGCCACATGGCAGTGTTGAATTTTGCATATACTAAAGTATTGCATGAAACCTCTGACTGCTAAAGTTTGGAGCTGAAGGTGGCTGACAGCAATTTTCATCAAGAAACCATGAAAAAGGGAATGATATTGCGTAGATGTACTTTCAATTTCCCACCAAAATGTTTCCATGTTATTTTCTCATTTGAATCTTCTTTCCCTTTTATGACTTACTGGAATTTTATCTTACAGTCTGGGAAAGCATAACAGGGAGTAGAAATCACAGATTATAATTTAAATCTATGGTATGATCGCTATTGCAATGTTGGATATAGCTGTCTGCTGAGGTTTCGGTGTAAAAATACTGGTTCCTGGGGGAAATTGAGTTTGTAACTTAATAGGAAAAATAAATAGAAGGTCCCACTCTTAAATAAACAAAATCCTTCTGGCCATAACCCCTTAAGTAACTCAGAATTAAAGTTATACTCCAGCAAGCCATTGTGGAAATGCAACCTAAAAAAGAAAGAAAGAATTGTCTTTTATATTTCTCCTGTATTTTATGTAAAGCAGACAAAGTCTTCATTTTGTAATGCCTCATGTATCTTAGCTTGGTTTACTGGATTTCTCATTAGAGAAGCAGAGAAGTGGATGGAGAACTTCATTAGTACTTGAAGGACAAAAGAGATCATTGAATAATCAACAGAGATCTTACCTCCCAGCTGTTTGAATTAAATAAGCTGTAATAAAATGTACACAAATCCTCCCAGAGATTTAAGTAGATGACTGTGCCTGAGGAAGTTGAATTATAGAGAAGAACAGCTTAATTTCAGTCTACCGTGTCTGAAACTCACTTCATAGGCATTGAGAATATTGAACTCTCCTAAAAATCAGGCTACTGAATTCTGGGCACCCAAGTCACAAAATACAACCCCTTGTGTTTTCCCAAGATGTGCATAATTTGGGGAGGGGGTTGTTTTTAGAGAAATAGATTGAAGGGGTAATCTTCTAAATAACAAAAAAAAATTTGTGGTAGTTTTTCTTAGGTTCCTTTTACTAATTCCTACTAGAATAAAAAACATCCAATTACTCATTTTGTAAAACCCAAAACATTAATCAATCAGGTTATTAAACTGTAAGAAACTAAATATAGTGGTCAACAAGGGAAGAGATGCTATATAAGAGCTCATTAAGATTAATTTATGCTAGTGTAAAATTAGACACCTACTTTTTATACAAAGTTGAGGAACTGTTTGTGTTTACAGTGTTGAAGGAGGTGCTAAACCAAATAAAGAAGCAGCAGCAAGAAAGCCAAATGGCATTGTATTTGTTCAGCTTAAGAAGGGTTTGGTTAAAAAAATGACCAACAATACTGGAAAGCACTGAGACATATTTTTGTATGAGGTAACCAGTGAGTGTGGAGGTGTAAATCCCTCAGAGAACATATGTGAGGCACAATGAGGCTTCTGCATTCTTCATGTGGGTCACTGAAAAGGTGAACAAAACCCAGGAAAATATGGTATATTTGGATTTTCAAAAAAACCTTTAGATTCTGACAAGAAGTAATTGAAAAAACCCATTACTGCTGAACTTCTGTGTGAATTGAAAAGTGGCAGGGAGGATAAAGAACGAATAGAAATAGGATTACAGCAAACATTCAGCATCTATACTACAAGTACTTTGATAAATACACTTATTAATCAACTAAAAATATGATGAGTGGAGAGATGGCAAATTTAAGACAAGATAATTTAGGTGGAAGAAATTAAAGCTGAAGAACTCTTGTGGGACCTGGTGCAACTGGCAAATATGATGCAGACTATTTGGAAGGACTGTGTGAGCTGCTATAGCCAGAGCTCCTAGAGACATTCGAGCATCCTTTTGTGTAGCTCATTGCCACTTCTGCTCAGAGCACAGCACCAATCAAAAATTAAAGTGGCTACATTGATACTAGAAAATGTGTTCTTTGTACAAGTAGTAAGCCTGTGTTACTCATAAAAGAAAAATGCCTTTTAAAGTTCAGAAAGATTTAAAAGGTTATTAACAAGGATAATACAGAGCAAGAGCAATCATAAAAGGATTTTAATTTTTTTTTTAATGTTACATAACCCTTATGCTTCAGAAGGCAAAACTGTGGGCAGTTGTGTATCCCTCTGTTGTTATTGTGGAAGAGCCATCAACATCTCTCTGATAAAAGTGTCTGGTATCACCAGATGGGTGAGACCCTCTGGAAGCGACAAACCACAAGGCTGTGGCAGTACAGCAGCCATTGTGTTCAGAGTTCACTGATAAAGATAAAAGTTTCTAAATGAGAAAATGCTTGTGCATGTACAGATCATTAGAAAACGGAAGTTCAGATTGCAAAACCGCTCCATTAAGCTTTTGGGTCTTGCACATTTACTGTGTGCAAGATGACACTTTTGTCTTATCTGAAAAGATATAACCTTTACCATTCATATTAATTCATAACTGATCACCTGCAAATGAGCTAACTACTTAGACTTGTATGGTTTTAGTATCCTAGCCTAGCTAAGTGCTTCTGGAGACTTAAAGCTCAAAACTCAGCCCACTCAAAAAGCTTGTTAATGGGTCCCACATGACACAGCTATCAATTTTTTAGTATCAGATATACATGCTGTATCCATTATAACTTTCACTTAGGGGCAGGCTTGCCCTAACTGTACAGGAGCATGTAAGGCTTTGTTCTTACTTTTGGTCTGAAAGACGGAAAAAAATTAACAATGTTAGATGAGAGTGAAGCTGTGCTGCAAAAGGCAACACTGACTGTGTGTCTGATAGAGAAGGGCCTGATGTGTTGCAAAGGGTAGCAAGATTCTCTCTCTGTTTTTAACATTTCCCAGGTTGTTTAAATGTGCATTGTAAGCAATGATAAAATGACAAGTTATCATTGATCTGTCCTTTCCTCCATCTCAGCGGGATTCATTAAATAATGCATGCACCCATGTGAATTACCCTTCTTCACTATACTGTCCCCAGACCATTAGCCAAATATAGCAACAGCAGCATCTTTCAACCCGTAGAAACCCTTTGGCTTTCATTTAATTAAATTATCCCATCATGAAAACTCTTATAATGAGATTAAATTTAATTATTTATTAGACACTTATTTGCACTAGGGAACCTATCAATTATGCATGGTTGTGCTAAACATTTTTCAATCCATCACCTTTTCTTTTCATGGAAGGTGCAATTTATTAAGTGCATCTGAAGTACTGTAACAGAAGAGCTCTAGCAGAAATGCGCATGACATCCTAGCTCAATTAATTGCAAATGTAATAGGAAAATAGAAATAGGAAAATTTATTCTCTCTGCTCTTGAAATACAGCATGCTGATAGAATTGCACATTTTGCAGTTTATTGTTGTGCCTCCTTTTTGCATCCTACCTAGTTAAGTTCATGGACAATGGTATTAACTCATGGTTTTTTGTTGTATTTTGTGTGTTAATGGTTCCTAATTGCACAAAAAATCAGATGTAATGCCTAATTAGAATTGTTCAAAGAAATATTTGTAGCATACTGTGGCTTGTAGCTATGTACACAGAAGGATTTATTATTAATTTACAGAAGATATTAATATTCTCTTAATGTAATATTTTATAAAGATTAAATTTTAGGCAAATTGTTAATGCATATAACCATAAAACATCATCAGTGACATATCTTCCTGGTAAGAATTTGGACATGCAGACAAAAACATATAAGCTACTAATAATTGTTTGAAGCAGAATGACATTTTCTGATTAATGTTAAGAAGATATAAATGTCAATACAGCTCTGAGTTTTTCTTTTATAAGACCTTGTCAATATGTAATTAATTATTCAACTGGAGTTCTGTGTGTCTCAGGGCAGCATTTCAACGAGCTTTCTTCTATAAATTGCAAAGTCATCATAAGATTGCTTTTACTTTTTTCCTTTCCTTTTTTCACATTTAGAAATGGCTTATGTGTAAAAGCTCATTGACACCTGCAAGGTGGCACATGCAGTGCAGTGATGAAGTCAGGAGCAGCGAATTTTTAGTAGCAGTAGGCTTTAGCAGATGCTTTTAATACATTACAAAATTCTGCCTTGCTTTAAAAGTGCTCGTGTTTCATGTTCAGATGTGAATGAGGGTCAAACAGAAAGATTTATGTCCTTTTCTCCCTCACTTGTGCATGTAAGAGGATGTTTGCTTCATTAACTTTGAAATTCACTGGCCAAATAGACTGCATATTTTAGAGGATTTAAGTAAAAGTGCTCCAAAGTTCACACAAATTACTATAGAGTATTTCAATCCTCATCTTGAAGGAATGAGACATGATGCATCTGTTAATAAAAACAAAGGAGTACTGCTTGTATTTGGCAAAACATTCATATCTTGTACTTACGACTTTATCAATGTCACTGGTTGTTATTATTTGGTACTTTCTTCCTGAAAGTTAGGACTGTTAATTAAATTTCAGTGTACCCTAGTGGTCTGGTTCGGATGGTTTTATTCCTGTGAGGGAGATTACATTCATTAGGAGAGCTCTCCAGACGATATTCAGAACTGAGGTTTACTTTTTGGTATGCTGCTTTTGCCAGCTAAGGATTTAGCTCTCATTTTCCAAAAGAGCCACCCATCTTCCACTTGGATAGATATGCTCGTATGTAAGCCCCATATGTAAGATCAGTGCATAGTCACACGCAAGTATGTTTCTCCTGTTGCAGTACTAAGATCATATATGAAGCCAGTGATGGTACCATAACTAGTAATTTTGGTCTCTGACACTTCCACTGCAGGGTCAAACCTCTGCATGAAGCTAAAGAATAGTATCTAGACCAAAACTTTTGCAAGATGACATTGCAACAAGATTATCATCTGCAAACACTTCAATGATGAAATGTTGAGTTACATTTCACATCTCAACCAAAAAGCAGCAGTTTAATATATTTTTCAGTAAGTTATAGCAAAAACTTCATTTTAACCTTGACAAAGATGTGGCAATTGCTGTATTTTGTATTCTGAAACCTCGGTGCTGCAGTTAGCTGTGGAGCAGCCCATCTTAGTCTGTGTTGGGGGTTGGTAAATTGGCAACGATTATTCTCATTTTTCCCAGTGTATAATCAGTTGGCAGCTTTGAACTCTGCTTTGAAATCTTAAGGATCATGTAGGCTGTGCACTACAATATGTTAGCAAATAATTTTAAATGCATACTTGAGACATGAAAATGAGATTAAAATGAAAATGAACATGAACATGAAAAAGCATGCTTGAGATGTGACATCTGTCAGCCACCTGCTTAAATTATAGCTATCGTCAGGCCAGATGCATTGGTAGGTGTACTCAATTTTTACACCTATATTACATGAAGGTTTCAGTGTTTGCGAATTGGTTGCAAATCTCCATATACTGGTCTCTTCTTTTTACACGTGTTAATATCTTTTTTTTTTCAAGTGGTACAAGAAAGGTGAGCCTTCTAAGAGCTTCAGATGCTGAAACATTAAAGAATCTGTACATCCAGATTATATTGTGAAGCAGATTTTTTAGATACACCGTTTCAATACGGAGCGAGTGACGGAGCACTGGAACAGGCTGCCCAGAGAGGTTGTGGAGTCTCCTTCGCTGGAGACATTCAAAACCCGCCTGGATGCGTTCCTGTGCGATGTGCTGTAGGTGAACCTGCTCTGACAGGGGGGTTGGACTAGATGATCCTTCGAGGTCCCTTCCAACCCTAGAATTCTGTGATTCTGTGAATACTTTGGATACAAGTTCTGACAGATTCACCTGGGCAAAGACTTGATCTGTGAGGAAAAATAGAATGGCAGTGATAATTTCATCAGTACCAAAAAATTGTCAGTAGGCTTTTCATTTACAACTTGCTAACAGCTTGTGAATTTTCATCAACATCCTTTTGCATTCAAACCAGCAGTTAATAGGATACTGCATAGGTACCAATATGTTAAAAAGCTACTAATTTTGGCTGTGTACCTTTTCAAGCTTCATTTTTAACACTGATGGTGAAAACACACAATGTGGCCCAGTCTAGCTTGTTACAGTCTTTGGTCTCATCTCTTTATTAATAAAGAACAACTTAGTATGGTTCTGAATTAATATAATTGTAAAATGTTTTAAAAGACAAATCTAAGTTTAATAAAAATATTACTTAGCAGTGTGGAGTTTCCGCCTTTGTTGCTTTTTTATTGCTTTCCCTTTCCATAACTGTTTAACTAGAAACAGGTTTTTGCGGAGGCGTTAAGATAGGAGTAAAAATAATGTTGTATTGGGGAAATTATGTTAAAGAGAAAAAACTTGTTAAAAAAGGAGGGAAACGTGGGTTTTCAGAAAATTGCAGGATACAGTAAAATTTTTAGGACACTTCAAATGCGAAGGCCTTTCAGCATTTTTATTCTTACAGCTTTTAAAATATTTTTAGACAAGTGAGACTGTTTAGTTTGGGTGAAAAGGCTTCTGGTTTGGTATTTTCTTGTTTCAGGAGAAGATTTCCTTTCAACAGAACATTGATAATTTTCCCAATACAGATAACTATAGTTGGAATTCATCAAGGCATAGAGTCATTAAGCCATGGAAAAAGACTCTTTCCTCCCCTATCCCTGATGCAAATCTTTTTTCCGTCATTTTAGGCCCTCAAATTGCCAACACTCTTCCCATTTTCCTTGAAACAAGCTGACAGCCTAAGGCTTTCCAGCAGACTATGTAACAAATCCCTTTCAAGATGATGTAAAATCAGGTTCATCATGAGCTCATACATGGTGTCCGTTCTCGTGGCTTTTACTTCTTTTCTAGTGGTCTCATCCCTCACTGCATTCCTATGCTGCTTTTGATTTTATTTTCTAGTATTCATCAAAGTAGACTGGATTAAAGGCTGGAAAAGGAAGATCCTCTTCACTCATATCACTCTTACTCATGGCCTGCTGCTGCGTGGTGAAGAAGGCAAAGCCAGTCTGGCCCACCTATGAAACAGGACACTCCAGCTGTGTACAGCCATCAGGTCTGAGATGAAAAAAAGTCCAAGTGATCTGTAATATGGAAGAAGTGACTTCTTGATTGCAGTCATAGCTGGGCCCTGATAGCAGGCAATGCACAGCCAAATTGGGGAAGGATTTGGTGTCTGCGATATTGTTTTCCTTCCTTCAGCAGCTCTATAGGATGAACCTGCTTTCTTGAGGTACAGCCTTGCTTGTATTGCTAGGGACTGAAAGGATTTCCTGTGACAACTGACAGATCTTGCCCTCTGGGGAACTGTCTTTCTACGTAAAATGAAGTTACTCTGTCAGCAAAATGAAAAAGTTCATTAAAATAACTGAACAGAACTGTGAATGAAGATCAGGCAGTTTCTTGTTATAACCTGGTTTCCTAAAAAAAAAAGACTTTTGCAACCACATTCTTTGTACATGTCTGTCTAGCTGTTTCTCTCCTAATAATAACTTCTCAATTTGCTGGGAAATCTCAATCCAGTCTGATAGAGAGATAGCAGCCTCAGAAATATCACACTCCTTCAAGTTTTATGAAAAACAGGCTGCTGGGCTGTGGAGAACATCCTTGGCTGATGAAAGGCTAAAGACAAATGTATCTTTCACTAGACACCTGTGAATCTGTAGGATAGGGATGCACCATACTGAAGATGGAAAGGTTGGAGGCGTGCTGGTCTTTGATAGGGGCGCTGCTAATGCACACAGCTCATTGCATCTCTTTCTCCCCAGACTGGTGTTATGGTAAGAGGCGCATGGTTGGTCTGTGTAAACCCTAAGCCATACACCTTCAGTGCTCCCAAGCCCAGAGATTGCATTTTTAAGCAACTTGCACCCCAGAAGCCAAACTCTTTTCTCTTAGGAGCCACACCAATCTCATTAGCAAACCTTCTTTTCTTCCCTGGCTCTTGATTCCCTTCACATAAGCAGCCCAATGATCTATTTTACATTTCTCAACACAGAGCCTTCAAACCCATTGCAGCAGATTCACCACTAGATTCCAGCCTGTTTTAAGGTGCTGCTTTGAGCTGGCTGTGCTCCCACTGCCTGCCCATGTTAACTGCCCCTGCCTCCATGGCCACTGAACCTCTTGGGGTTATCTGTGTGAGGAAAAAAAGTCCTCCACCTACTCTCAGTTTCCAGGAGATGTACAAAAATTGGTTAGAAGCAGCAACTGTGAGAAGTGAAGCCTATGAGCTATAAAACAGGGGAAATCTCTGGCAAGACACTGTAAGTAACTCTAAGCCTGTAATTCTCTCTACTCACAGCCTGGCTCTAAAATACCCTGGCTGACCTTCCTGGCACGTTGTGGGGAAAGTTCAACTATAGTCAAATGACAAAAATCTTTCATTTATAACTTGCTGTCATTAGCTTCTAGGGGAGGAATGTCAAAGCACAGTTTCTGGGACTGTTTGATGGGTTACCAGGTTGATTATGTCTTACTCTGGTTTTAGCGGTTCTTTTGATCCTACTTTTTTTTGTAATTGTAATTTTAATTATGTCAGAGGTTCCCAGGATATTAATTTTCTATGTATCTAAATAGGCATTTCAGCAAAGGAATTAGTGGAAACGTCTTTAGAGATGAGGATTAGGAGCAGCATGAGGAGTTCAGTAACTGATTAGGCTGGGGTCTTTTTCCTTTGGGTATAAAATGCCACTGGAGCATCCTGAAGTATCTATATGAAAATACTGCATGTCCCTTGCGTATTTACAGATTGTAGAGTGGGGGATGAAGACAGTGCATACTTGGAATTAGGCAGTTATTTTGGATGGTGGAAAGCAGGAGGGAAATTTTCAAATTAGAGTGTGAGAACGTAACCATGTGACTCATTAAAATTAATAGGAATGCATAGTGTAGTCTCTGTGCACCACTTTGAAAATTTCCCTGGGTGTTTCTCTATGAATATTTATGCAATCAGAAATAAATTGCAGACAATGAAGCAAAAGCCAGTGTAAATACAAAGTGAGCACGTAATTTACATGTTTTTAATTATTGACATAAATGCCACTTTTGTCCAGCAATAAAAAATGCATATGAATGAAGAAAGTAGTTAAACACGAAAGAAAACAGTTTCATCAGTTACTTAAAAGGGAAATACTTTTCTGATTTAGTTTCTAACAAAGTCATTAAATCTGCTTGCACTTTTAACAAAGATATTTAAAATCTATAGTTCAGTTTATAAATCTTTTTCTAAAAAAAAGATAGATGACTGCATCACTCAAGAGGAGAGGTTTATGTCAATCGGATCACCAGATATCAAACAACCTTCTGGTAGTGTACCAAGAGTCTTAATTTGATCTCAGCATTGGGTTAAACTTGTTCTTTATGTTCTGAAGACTGTACCTGCACTGAAGGATGATGTGAGAAAGGTGCAGGAGGTGAAAGGAAAGGGGCATGCATGCATTTGCTTAAGAACCTGCTACAGCGTCCTCTGACCAGTTACTAGTGGCTTACTAAAAGACACAGGGTGCTTATCTTCAATTAAGTCATGAATGAAGTTAATTTTATTATTCACTGACCTTTTATTCAACAGCATAAATCCAAAGCACAGTAGCTAGCAAGGTTAGTGATTCCTGATGATCAGTTCAGTTGAGAGAAAGAATGAAAGATGAAGCAGCTATGTCTGAAAAAAAAATATCATATGGTGTCTATACCTCACCCAAAACTCAAGGCTCCCAGAACTATTAGTGTCATTGTACTATTTTTGCTTTCCCAAGATGGATACAGCAGGTCAAAGAATGGCAATGCCTGCAAAGTGAAAATAATTCTGAATCAATATAACCTTTAAAAAACCTGTCAGGAAAAGTAGATATTCTGCAGCTTTCTCTGTGCTTCCCTGTTTGCCAAGTGGTTTCTACATTCTGAAGTCTTGTCAAACTGAGCAGCAATCTTCCACCAAATAATTCCATCACCAATTAGTCTGTCACAGGCTTTGTCAGTTTATCTTAACTTCTCTGCCCTATAGACTGAATACTGGATAGCAAACAAAGATCAAGAGAAAAGAAATGTTATGCTTTCTCTCTGTATAACACTGCCTTAACCCAAACATCCTCCTCCCCTGAAGCTGTGAAGCAGCGAAATTCCTCCCCAGGATCCCAAACTGGAAAAGGAAACAGTCACATCTCCAATAAGACCGAGCTGCTCACACCCTTCCTAGTGAGATGGAGCACAGGAATGGTTAAAGGGGCGAAGAGTATAAAACAAATTGATCACTATCAGAGAGAGCAATCCCTTACATGGTAGGAGCAAAATTTAAGCACCCTCTCTATCTTATGGAAAATCTGTGATTCTATGATCTAAGAGAGTAGATTCCTCTGAGAAATACATATGGTTCTTCCCCAAGAAAAGGGGAGTTTAATTAGCTTGTGTAAAGAAAGACAAATTGTGTAAATCAGTTAACCAACCAGTAAATTGTGAGAGGGCTGGAAAATTGTGCTAGGTGAATGTGGGCATCTCCAGTTGTTGACAGCAGCTCATGAACAGGATAGCAGAACCTGCTGTGAAAAAACACCAGCCAGCTCATATCGCCACTGGACTGTCCCTGCTGTCGATATAATTCAGAATATCAGTGATTCCTACTTCAGTGGTTCAGATCAAGAGAGATGATAGAGTGAACACAAAAGAGATCTAATAAATACATCCGCTCCCTTCTCTCCCCTTCAAAGTCAAGAGAAGGGAAATAAGTTTCTGACATGCAATAAGGCAGTCACCCCTGTGTGGGAGAACAAGACTCCTCAGAAATTACGTATTATGTGGTTAAGGGCGAGACACCGGTGTGTTGGACAACGTGTTGACTTCTCTGATGAACATTTTCTGAAAAGTAATTTCCGGACCTAACAAGGAATTATGTGAATGGAGAAATAATCAGATAAGGTGATCAAGACTGAAGAAATTAAATACTCTTTCAGGGTGCAGTTCTGAAAAGATGATTTGGATGCATTTAGCAGGTTTCAGCTGATGAAGTTGGAGTTGTGATTGCAAGCAGGTGAGGAAACTAAAAAAAAATTAAATGGAAAATCAGTTGTTATGTTTTCTAGACTTGCAGGAAGTTAGGGTTTCATTTGTTTCTTCCCAAATGTTTAAAAAAAATAAAAAAATATGTAATTTTTTTTAAAAAAACACTCTTTTTTAGGAATAGCCCTTTTTGGAGGGAGAGAGTTCTCAAAAAGATAGTTTTATTTTCATCATCAAACTAAGCTACTCTGCTATGGTGCAAGAGATGCGTTGTCTGGCCCTAAGAAATTGCATTTGCATGAGCATGTGGGTGCTGTGATGTTTTCTGAACCCTGGCAGACCTTAGACAGCTGAGCCTAAGTGCAGTGCTCAACTCTGCAAGGGGAGAAATGACACTCAGAATGCCCAGTAGCACAATTTAAGCATCAGTCCCTATCTGACATAGTTAATTACTTAATTTTTCTTCAATGATCTCCAATACAGTTATTTGGGTTGCATTGTAAGTTAGATTGAAAGCTAAGACCAATTCATGGAGGTGGGAGCAGTTTGGGGATATTTTTTTTTTTCTGGCAAACAACAAAAAATATTCCTTTCACTTTGTTGCTCCAATAATTATCCAGTATAGTTACTCATAATATTAATACCTTGTCATAAATTTTGTTTTTCATTTTAACTATTAGCATACAGTCATTAATAAGATACTAACCTTTACTTGGTATTCCATCTGTGGCTGAAAAACCTGAATACAGGTATTAAAAATCAGTTTTAAAGGTTGAACATCAATTTGAACATTTCATTGTTTCTGTCAAGCTTTCATAAAAGAATGTTTCAAAATGCATTATTTTTTAATTCTATTTTGTGAATCCATTTGCACATCTCAGAAAGCAAGCAGAGTAAGGAGTAAATTCTTTGGGATTTTCAAATCATGGAGCTAATCCCAGATCTATTCAGGTGAACAAAATTTACTGGATTTACTCCTTTCAGCAGAACACATCCTACGGAGATGTTAATGTGAACATCATTACATTTAATGTTAGGCAGGGAAGGATGCTGTGGCTTATTAGTTCTTCTAGGATGGGAGGAAAGAAACACATTTTCTATGCTAAAGGAGGTATTCAATGAATTAGTCATTCCCTTGAGCAAATGACACCTATGTGCTTATGGCATGTTGATATGTGGAAATTTTATAAAGTCTGGATATCACTATTTTTATTATTTATTGTGTTACCACATTTCCAATGATGTCTGCACATGTACTTTCATGTTTGTTGACTATTAAATGCTATCACTGCTTTCTGATTGCTAATAGTTTGCATTAGTATTAGTTCTCAGCTGTTTGAGGGAAGATTTATTGGTAGTATACATGAATCGTTCTAGGAAGAGAAAAGCCATGTATGTGCTTAAACAGAGCTCAAGTTGGAAATTTGGTAAGTATTTTTAAGCTGTGCAGTGTAGTTTTAGTAAAACAAAAAAACCTTATGTCTTGCAAAGTTACAAGCAAGCTTAGGTGAGTGTAAAGATTTAGCAAATCAGTGTCTCAAACCAATCTCTTAAATCACTGTGATTCATTCTGTTTTTATTCATAGTCATAAACCAAATGTATACAGCAGTCTTCAAACCTCTTATTCAGGGTCTCTGAAGTCCATTTCTCTTACTAAATTAATAGGAAACATTTTTACTGCATATTAACTTTCATCTGTTTTTTCATTGCCATTCACTTCAAATCATTTTATGGTACCCATTCAGATTTTGAGAAACTGATGTCTTAGCGGACTTCAGTGCATCCAAATGTGAAGAGAGAACTAGAACTGGATCCTTCAACCTGTGGGAGTAGACTCCAACACCGGTACACAGCCCTCTTGAGGTCAGAAGGACTATTAATGGGTACCACAGTCCACCTTTGGACTGAACTGCAGGACAGTGGCCTAGGCTGAAGCAGACTCCAACACTGGCTGACAGGAACCTTGTAACATAGGACCTGCAGAAACTTATTTCCTCCTGCACATTCCTCAGACGGTAAAAACAATTCTAGGCACCTCCATATTAGGTTACTGTAAAAAAAAATTTGTCCTGCCAGTTGTTACTTTGTGTTGCATACTGCATAACTATTTACTGTTATTTACTTAATGACCAGGAAAACAAGAGCCGAATCCTGGAATTCATCAACTAATAGAGAAAGATCTGTATAAAGCTTCTGCTGTGCTTGGTATACCATATATGTCTGAGGCCAATTCCATAAAAAGAAATTTAATATGGAGTTGATCCTATTTTAATTCAGGCTTTAGGATACATACACAGTATTTTGCAGTGTTTTGGAGGTGAAAATATTGTTTTCTTATTTAAAAAAATATCAGAACTAAAGATAATGAGGATTTTATGAAAGAGAGGCAGGAGGGGAGAGAAATACATTGTAAGGGTATTGTTGCTGGTTTCTAGCAGCTTTTTGGAGTCTCACAGAGGAACAAGAGCACTATGGTGCCCAAGCTGTACCCAGTTGAGAGGCAGCTGCTCTTCATCCCTTGGATTTTCCCCTTCCCAGCTGTAGGCACTGTGCAATTCCTGAGACTCTTTCTGAGTTTAAAAGCCTTTCTAGATGTGGATGAAGGCTGAGGGGGAGCTTTCATTCTGGACACTTGTTTTCCTTTGCAGTAGGAGGTGGGGAAGTAATTTGTCATTGGCTACGGGGGCCAAGGGTGCTTTCCTGTACAACCACCGCCCATTGGGACTTGGTGGAGCAGGTGGCAGCACCCCCAGTGTCCTCAGTCAGGTCAATGCAGCCCTTGTTGGTGTCTCAGGCACCAGAAGGCAGCACTTGAAGCATTCAGTTTCTAGCAGTACAATTTTGACTTTATTTCAATAAGCAGTCATCTATGGTGCAGTACATTGGTGGAGTATGTTTTAAGCTGGTGCATTTTTAGGCTACTAGATGTACTAAATTTTCCTAGGTGTCTCTGAGATTTGCTGCTTTCCAGAAGAGCTGTTAAAAATGAGACTAGATACAGAAAAGTACCCTGATTATGAATACAAGGAAAGTGGCACTGGATGGACTGAAGATAAATAAACATTTTGGAGTTGCACTCAACACATTCCTTACATTGATAGCTGCCAAATTCTGATTTTTTTAAATCTAATTTTAAGAGTTAAAAACTGTTTATCTCTGCTTATCCACCTTTGTTTTGAGGTCTTCATACACTTTTGTTCTGTTGTGTGTATCTTCGTGTCCTTATGTTACTGCAATCTTCTGGTATCACTGCATGAAAAGTGTTCTGCTTGGTGTGTGGTACCTCTGCTGTGTCTTTTGGCATATAAATTGCCATCCAGTGCAAGTTGTGTTTTCATTTGTCTGTGTCTAGTTTGGCAACATTATTTGATGGAGGTTGCTGTGTATAGGGATTCACATATTGTAAAAGGCAAGGCATCCTTAAAGACACGCTTTCAGAACTTCATCAGGTGAATCACTGGGCTGGATATGAATGCTTCAGTCCTTTGCATATGCAAATGTGGTACAAGACAGATGAGCAAGGTATATGATTTGGTTTTTTAGATACTGAAATCAAACTTCTGGTTGTTCTTAATTCTTGTGAAACACCCTTGAAATCCTTATTTTAACCTATTTCCCTCTAAATTAATGACAGGTTTGCAGGGATGAAAGTACTGACTGCCCTCTGTGATTTTTTTTTCCTTGAGCCCAGGTTTAAAAGAGATTTGTCATCTTATGTTTGTAGTTTAGAAATATAGGTGTAATTATGAATACTTGGCTTAGGAATTAAATATTTCTTTGGAAAGGTAGATTGTCAAGCAGGAAATACATGTAGAAAATCTGTATAATGCACTTAATTTAAAAAAAAAAATCCCTATTAGTAGCCTGGAAGTATCCAAGCAGTAAAAAGAGTTTAAGCTTTGTTTACATTTTGGCTGCAAGAGGTGCCTCTCTTTAAGTATTTAGATAAACAAACCAAAGCTGCTGTTTTCATTAGCATGTAACACAGAGCCCAGTTTCCTTACCTTGGAGAACATTAAACTAAAATTCGATGGCAGAAAGCAATTCAATCTCTTGCAAATGTGAGTCTTGATAAACCTTACAGTATGGAAAAAAAACAACCAACCTTCAAATTTTGTACCTATTGACATTGCTTAATAAAAACATCTCAAGTGCTGGTGCTTCTGGGTGTGTTTCCAATAGCAATGTGATTGCAAGGCTCTGTGGATAAAGTTACCAATCCTTTGAATTCTGACCTTCAGTCTAAAACAGCTTTAGAGGTTACTCTTTTTCCGATTTGTGAGATTGCAGAGAAAAAGTTAATGCTGCTGGAAGGAAGCGGGGGAGGGAGCCGGACTTGGAGATGAGAACTGGGACTTTGAAGGCATCTGAGAAGTTTTCCTCTGGCCTTGATTTGTAACAACAAATATTGGCAGTCTGACTCTGAGTAATTATATGAAGTTTCAAAATAGAGCATGTGGCAATTGAAATTTCTGTTAACACAGTTATTATTGAGATCCAGTTGATTTTAAGGGAAATTGTACTGTTGGGTTCAACAAAGTCTGGATTCTTGGAGGGGCCGTAGCCATCAAAACCTGAGAGCTAGCTTCAGCCCATCATCTGTGTCTATGGGGAGGGGACACCTCAAAACTGAGCCCCCCCTAGACACACCGACTGGAAATGTCTGTCTCTCTCCACTGAAGATGAGGGTTGGTATGATCATCTTAAATTAAATGCTTAACTTCAGATGGTTACAGCTAGGTGAGACTCTAACCCCTACTGATCAAATGACGGTCATGGTATAATTACTGTAAGGTTCAAAGAATTTTATTGTGGTAAATTTCTTAAAAACAGTTTACAGGAAAAGCAATTGGTGCGAGTGTAAAATAAATTGCCCTTGTAGTGATTATTTTAACTTAGACTTCCACTTTTTCCTTTTCATTACAAGGCTCAAAATGTGGAATATTTATGAACTTCACTTTTAGAAGACACTTCACCCTTCCTGATCGTCGTAAGAAAAATATGTGTCACTGAATATTTCAAGGTTAAGAATGTACATATTTACTGTATTCAACTAACACAACATTTGTGATTTGAATGTGTGTTTATGAATCACTTGTATTAGTCATAAATGCAGGCTTGTCTTAGTATTTTGTCAAAGCGAGCTTGGATTGCTCTTCTTTCCATTTTCTCCGTAATTCTAAATGCTTTAATTAACAATTATTTTCTCTACATCATTTTTTTATTTGCTTTTCCAGTCTTATATGTCAGCAGCTGAAAAATTATGCAATAATTGACACAAATAACTAAAATACAGTAATGATCCACTGCTCCATCTACTGTTGAACAGTGACATGAATAATGCTTTGGGAAAAAAATACAAAATGCATTTAGGAAATAATAACAAAATGGAATTTGCAACAAATAAACCTATTGTTTCTGTGCTTAGTGAACAAACATATTTTTCTTGCAGAATTAAGGATTCTGAGTACGTCCCTAATTCAGAGAGTAAAAGTAAAGGGGAACTTTCCATCTCCCTTTTCACCTCATAGGACGTGCTGGCAAAACTGGTTTTGTTCATGGTTAATGGAAAATAGTTGGAGAAAAGGTAGTCTAGCATTACTGAGCTGACTCATGTTATACAGTGCACTGTATTTATATCACTGACAAAAATGTGATTTATTGCTGTGAAAAAATTTGCAATGCTATGTAAATTCTAATATTTTTGAAGTAGTACTAAATGAAAGATGCAGAAGGCTTAAATAGTTGTGGGAGAACAAACTATGGAAAAATGGCATGTGTGTGAAATGATGTGTCCTATAGTTTTTAAAGAACAACAGGGCTTGATTATTTTGTCAGCTCACTGGTAATCTCTCATTTGTACTGTGTTCTTCGAGCAACATAGTCTTCTGAGGAGCTACTGAGTACAGCTTTTATTGCTCGTTAGAGTGCTAGCAAGCTGCTCCTCATCAGCATCACTGGTGCATTTGATTTGACTTGTTAATTTTTGTAAGCAAATTATTATTCAAACATCACAGTGAAGGATGATAATTTTCAATTTTTTTAGGCAGTTATGTTTCCATGCTGAGCTGGAGTAAAAGCCTGAATGTAAATTAGAAAAATTAGCTCTTTCTCAAGGATGCTCACAGGTTGCAATTTATTCCTTTCATTTCACCCCCTACCTTGCAAACAGCTAATTCTCCAAGTAACTTTGTTCAAAGACAATTACATTGCCTTCAGCAGGGCTACTTTTATAAACAATTACTAACATGTTTATGTATCCTTTTTTGAGCCCAGTTTTTGTGCAAAAAAAAAAAATGATCTCATTGATTCCTAGATACCATGGACAGTATTAAAAATCCCCCTGTAAAACTGCTGAACTTTATTGGAAAATGGCAAGTAATTTTCAGTAGTTCAGTTTAATAGTTAAGACGTTGCTTAAATGAAGGCTAATGTAAAAGCTACATTACTCTTAAGTCAGGAGTAGGTCTCAGAGCTGTGCTCTGAGACTGTCACAGACCTGGTATCTCAGTCTTTAGGGAAAAGCGAGGCCATCACTTTTGGGTAGAGCATCTGCTTCAGAGGATCTGGAGACCAAAATTCATCAGTATTTTTGTATGGCAATTGTAAGTATAATTACCTTAATGAGATTTATAAAAGAGAAAAGTGATGTAGGAAGTTTTCAGGTGGGCGTTACAAGGTACGAAAGAGAGATTACTGTGTTAGGTATATTTAAAACTTACCTTCATGTAGGAAACCTTCTCTTAACCCTGCCAAACTGCTTATTTATTTTGCAGTTAGAGTACTGAGCGTATTTATAGCTGACACTGTTTGTTTCTCTCTCTCTATATATATATATATGCTGTATATTTTTTCTCCTACTACATTGAAAAAAACATGCTTACCTTGATTTTGGAAACTGAAAAATTGTGCAACGCTAAGGTATTTGCTATCAAACTAGACTTTGACCGCTTCTTCTGTGGAAAATCCCTGCATTCGTTTAAATCATAGTTGTCAAGAACTATTTCAGAATCATATAAGGTGATTAATTCATTCAAAAAGCTAAAGCAGTATCTACTTAAGATTAATAAAGACTACTATTTCCTATTTTAAATGACAAAAAATGATCCTGTACATCATACTGAAGTTGCTGATTAAAAAGAAGTACAATTGCATGCAAACTGGCAAAGATGTCATTGGGGCCGGCAATTCATACACATTTTGGCTAAGGACAATGGTTAGCAGCATGTACCTCTTCTTATAACATGTTACATGTAGACCTTAATTTATTATTAATTTTATTAAGTGATTCCTGAAAGAATATAATGAAATTGTCCTTTTCAACCATACTGATAGTTTTTGGACAGAACAGTTAAAATTGTTGATTTCTGTCACTTTTTTTTTCGTATTTACCAACGTCTTTCTGCTTTTGCTCACGTGAGTAGCATGAGACAATAAGGGCTCCTGTCAAATGCTGCAGACTTCTGCTCCAGCCAGGGACGTCTCTAGGCAACAGCTGCTATATGTAAGATAAAACTTGTATGGAGGCATAGGAGGGATATTGCGTGATCCAAAGGGTTCAGACGTTGCATTGCAGTTGTTACGGGAAGAGCCAGGCAGCGGCTTTGGGGAGTGATGGGCTGCATCTTTTGCTTCAGTGAAGTGTGGTCTTCCTGGGCCTGTTTCAAATGTTAAATATTTCAGTAGCATTTGCTACTTAGAGACACACATGCAAACATCCCACTGTTCCATATCCATCTTATAATTAGTTTTCCTTAATTATCAGCACATCTGTAATTGTGGCACCTAAGCGCCTGGTAAATACTGTGTTCACAAAGGACTAGCTTTACTTCTGCTAAAACAAGTGTGTGACGCTGCGTGTGGAGTTAAAACCATATTGCATGAGTAATAGTTGTAAAAATATACCCAATAAGCTTGCTGTGCATTTGATATTATGTAATAGGCTTGGTCCTGTACTGCTTGTGACTCTTGAGATGCCAGCTGCATCGGCAGGAATGCAGAATCAGGGCAAATTCAGGCATGATGTAAACATATACAAATCCCACTGAAATCTCTGTTCCAAACCCAGTGTTAGTGCAATTGTGGTTTGAAATTGATGTTGGGTGCCAGTGGTCAACAACCCAGCCTGCACTGATTTGGTATGCAGTTAGCTGGAGGAACAAAACCAAAAAGCCAAGTAAACAAACCTCTTTTAAATAGGTTTCGAATAGGTGCGGTGCTCAGCTGGCATTATTAGATTAGCTATTGAAATAAAAAAACCTGCCCTCACTTAAACCAAAAGAGGATCTGGTCCATGGTATCAGCTGTAGGATAAGTTCATAGGTTAGACCATACCATGGGGTAATGATATACACTAATCTGAAGTCCAATCTTCAGACATCAGATAAAGAACTTTAAGGCACTGTTTAATGGCTGTATAAACACAGAGGACCCTACTTTATCTCATATCCCCCATCTAGATCATTTATATGGCTTCAGCTCCCATACTGCCCACACCCCATGCTACAGAAGCGATTAAAAATTCAAAGCTGATTCTTCTCTTGCAATGCATCATCAACACACTTTTTCTGATCATCTTAGCCTCTGTGTACTTTATCCCACGTTTATCGTCACATCATCAAGCTCTGGATGTGTGGGGGGGATCTGTCTTAGTTTAATTAAATACAGAGACTGGGTACACTCCTAAAACTAGTACTTAGACAAAACTCCCGTTAGGCACTACAAACTCTAACCACAGTAAACCTGTTTCAGGAAGCTTTACATTTAAAACAGTAAAATTTATTCATGTATTTGTGCTGTTTGTTTTTTTCAAATATGGAATGAAAGAGATTTATGAAACAATTCATGTGTCACTGGGAATCACAGTCATTCTGGTTTTATATCATTTTTTGATTTCCATAGCATCATTTAAGTATCACTATTTTTGAGAAAGGGTTATGAGTTACATTTTCCAGTGTCAGATGGTACCTCACAACCTGATATTTCTTGAGGTTTTTTTTCCAGAAAAAAAAATGAGCTTCTGCTTCGTGAAAGTACGTGCCTGATCTTTTTCATGTAATAGATGGTGCTCCTAGAGACAGTGAAGCAAGACATGTGTCTTTAGCTCTATGTAGGATTGGATAGGGGTTTTTTTTAAAATGATCTTATTCACACTGATAAAGACTTAAGTGGTAAGCATTTTTCAGAGGATCATGGCTGTTCCAAAAAGCATGTAGTTCAGAATGATTGTATAGCCTTGTCTTTCAGGATTTCAATATATTTTACCTGACCAAACCACGTGTGACTGTAGTAAGTAATTTGTATTTCTTTCACAGCTTAATATAGAACATCATAAATAGTTTTCTTGGTGTGAGATCTGGTTTGTGACTATAAAGAAGCGAAGTGATTGTGTTTGTGCTGGCTGCGCAGACGGGCCCAATCGAAAGCTGCTTGTTTTGACCTGGGTTCCCATATATGGTGTGTGACTGTCCCGAGATCCCTTTTCTCCGCTAAACAAAATGAAATCCTAGGTGCCTTTTCAGCTCGAATTTGACTTGTAGCTTTGCAAACCGATCTGCTTTCCTGAAGTATTCCCAATGTACTTGCTACAAAATAATGTCTTGGTTACTGGAATGTAGTAGTCAGAAGACATTTCTCCTCTAGAAGTATTGCTTTCATTCACAGATTAGTTAATTGAAGGTAAGGATATATTAGCAGTGAATAACCACTGATTTTTGTAAAGAAAAAAAAGTTCTGTTTCAATCTATTTATACAGTATGACGTTTTTTTCATTATTTAGTACTGTAGACCTGGCATAGTATTAAGATTTCTTTTTTGGTACTGCAAATCATTACGCTGTTTTCCTCATCATATTTGGATTACGTGTACTGAAAAAGTATAGAGAAATAAGTGTTACGTGAATCGAAAGATATTGTCTACAAAGTGGAATTGCTTCAGAGAACCCTGGTCAAATTTAGTTATTGTGTACATTATAATGTTTTTTAACATAGCGTATATATTTTTAAAAGAGATTTTTTTGAATTATGAGTGACTGAAAGTGCTGTAATAGGAATGTATCATAAACCCATTTCAGTTTAACGGCTTACTAATTAAATTACTTAATTACTTATTGATTGGTAAAAGCTAAGCTTTAAAGAGTTACTGTTACTTAATGCACAAATTTAACTCCATGCAACTGTCTCTCTCTGGAAATATTTGTAAGGTCGATAGAAAGGGCCTTTGCACAGTTTTAATTTTTAAAACTTTAGTAGGTAATAATTTCAAATACAAATTTGACTGTATTTGCAGTTGTTTTTAGCGATGCGGGTATTTCACGTATCTGCCTGGTTTAAACCATTTTCAAAGTTCCAGATACTTTATTTAATAGATACCTTTAAATTGGAGAAGGCTGGCTTAAATAGTTTTAGCAGACCCTTTCTTTACAAGGTTGCAAGAATCTCAGATATTTGAGAACAAATCTGTTACATATCCAATCAAAACGGCATGTCCGGACGTGCATGCTGGTTGTATGCTTAAGAGCCTCTGTGAGTATCCTTATTTAGCTTCTCTCATTGATGTAACGTTGGTTTAATTCCAGTTATTATATTAGTACGGCTTTTGTTTAAGCCCAGCTTACTAGAGGGGACGCGTCTACACACAATTAAGCTTTTTAAATGAGGGGGGACCCAAGGGATTCATTACTTGTTCTGGGGTGAGGCTGAAGAAGGTGCTAAAAAAAGGGGCTCTGGCGTGCGGGCTGAGAGCTGAGAGCGGAGGGGGCGGCGGGCGGCGGCCAGGGGAGCGCAACCCCGGCGCCGGTTCCGCGCCGGTTCCGCGCCGGTTCCGCGCAGGCGGAGGCCGGCGGAGCGCGGCTG
>VZRW01013973.1:127120-235460 GCA_013398125.1 Aegotheles bennettii
GAGCAGGGAAAGGGGGCGACGGCAGGAGGCTGGCGGCGGGGCAGCGCGGAGTTCCGCGGCGGCGGGGGTTGCCCGTGCGCGGCGTTGCGGGGGCGCTTTCCGCCGTCCCGCAGAAGAGCACCGTTCGGCTGTAGATCGCTAGGTGCGAGCAGTTAATTTTGGCCGCGTTTCACGCTAGGGGTTGCAGGCTGCCCGCAAAGCTGATGTGAGGCGGCTCTGTTTATCGTGCCCAGGTTTGGGGATTCTCCTGTCTGAGTGCTAATGGTTGGGCAGATAGGGATAACGCGATGGCGAGATGCTGAGTGCGGGGGCAAATAGGCACGAAACACAGGGAACCTGCAGAGCTCCTGAAGGAGACACGAGAGCGTGAGAAAAATAATAAAAAATGGGAAGGAAGAATGCCTGACAGAGATTTTGACAGCGCTTTCTGAAGCAGGAAATCCTCTTGCTTCACATGTTTAAATTTTCCAAACACCAAGGAAAACACGCAGATCCCCACAGGAGGACTTTTCAAGATGACAGAATAAACATCTCCACAACTGAAACATTTGACGTTTATTGACATTTTAGGTGGCTTATTTAGAACCGGGATCTTAGAACGAGGAAGTTGAAGATCTTTTGAAGTCTCATTAAATTTACATCTTGCTTTTGAGCAACCGAGACCCACAAAACATTCCCAAGTATGGATTTCTGTCGGTGGTGCTGACAAACACCGAGCAGAGGAAGGGCTGCCCCTTGCAGTGAAAGGTTTGCTCTGGAAAAGGAAAGGTGTTAGTGCGTTTGGAAGTGTTTCTTAGTAGGCGCTGGGGTTTGGTGGGGATTTTTTGGTAAGTAAACATTTAAAAATGAGGCAAGCAGATGAGAGGAAAGCGTTCAGATAAAAAAAAAAAGAGGATAGCGTATTTCATGTAGTTTGCTTACATTTAAAAATGATCACACAGAGAAATTTGGGATAAGAAGTGGAAATGTTGTGTGGTGTACGATTGGAAGTTTTTAATGTTGTATACCACGTATAAAGAATCTTTTCCATCCCATACCGAGATGGTTCACAAAGCATCTGCCAGAACACAGACTGCTGATGTGTACATTAGATAGATAAATAAGCAGATAAATAAACAATGTGTATATATATCTGCAAATATATATATCCATGTATGTATACACGTTATATGTTTTTATATGTAACCATGTATGCACACAGTGTTTTACATGTTGCTGACAAACCCATGACACGCAGTATTTAGCCAAGCACCTCACTGCTGTCAGAGTTTTCCCAAGGCCTGGTAGGGTCTGGGAATGAGCAGCCGTCCCCTCTCAGCAGTTCCGCGCAGTGACAGGCGGCTTGAGTCACGCTTTGCCTTTGGAGAGCAGAGAAAAAAAAGAATGAGTAATCATTTTGTTTGAATTGCAATAAGTATGAAATATTTCTCGGGAGCCAAAAAAATCTTGGAGAAGCAGAAAGACATTCTTAAATGGCTGGTCATAATAGGAGCATTGTCACGTTGTAGTACTTCTTTCTTAAACGGAGGAAAAGTGTTGGGGTTTCAAAATGTTTCATTCATAAGCGTATGAAGTGAGCAAGCAGGACAGCACTTTTAGAAGGATTTAAACTAGTAATTAGAAATGAAATAACTGTAATTACCTGCTCCTGGCTTAATAAGTGCAATTTGTCTTTGATGTGAGTACCTAGTGAAAAAGCCCTACCTCTTCGCTTAGTGCCCAGCGCGGTGGTTACTGGAAGAGTGAAAGTATTACTAGGTTTCAGGCGTTGCCAGCAAGGTGCCTTTTTGTAGCCAATTTGCATTTTAGTTTTGTAACATTTTGGCTGCTGAAGCCATTATGTTTGTTGATACCAGTTGCATAGTGCTTTTAAGGAGGCAAAGAGTGGTGCTGAGGGAAAAGTCCTCTCCTCTCCCTCCCCCCACTCGCTCCCCCCCTGATAAAAATGACAGATTTTTTTTTTCTTTTCCCTGAGGAGGAACACTCTGATTTGAAAACTGCCATTGTCTTTGAAATTTGCTTCTTTAAAGTAGAACTGTGTTTTAAGAAAAAGCGTGTGTGCTGGCTATAGCTTTCTGGGTTAACTTGTTGTTTTCACTTAGAAAATTTCTTTTCAGTTGGAAAAATGTTTTAAATTATAGCCATTTAAAAAAAAAATTGCTCCTAGCAAGCAAAAATACTGTGGAAAACCTGTAATTTAGACAAGTACCTACATTTTATTTGCTCTGTGCTGCTGAAATTTAGAATCCCTTCCCATTTACAGTTTACTTTTCACAGAACATTATTAACTTTTTGGCTTCATACATGATCTTCTGTCAGATGCTTTTGATTTGTAATTTAGCAAAGTATAATAAACAGTGCAAAAGTCATGAATTTTCCTCCGCATCCTGAGCTCTGTGGTAGGGAAAATGTGATAAAATGTGTACCTTAAGTCTTGTTTGATGATCTCTCAAAGCAAGTTTGCCTTCTGGAAATAATTTCTGGGGTTGAAGAGCATGGTATTAACAGATTTAATGTGGCTATTCAATGGATTGGTGGAGTACTATGTGAGGTTTAACAAAATGAGAGAGACAAATTGAACATCAACAAAACCTACATCTGTGAAGAATTATAAATTTAATTAGAAAAAAGGCAAACTTAAAAGACCTCATTAACTAATCAGAATTTGATGTTACTGATTTAAGATTCTTAAATGGATGAATTTTAAGTAGCTTTGCTATCATTGTCCCTATTTTCTCAGCATGTACTATATAGTGCCCAGATCTGCAATCTGTATTAAAGACATGAAAGTTACTTACAACAATCAAATGACACACAGTAGTATTTCTGAGGTATTAAGGAGAATGTGTGTGCCATTTAGCATATAAGGCATTTTTAGTTTTAGCAGAGCGCAGAGTCTGAAGGGTGAGTGACAGATCCTTTTTCCTCTTTTTGAGTTGTTGGGGGTTTTTTTGTTTTGTTTGTTTTTGTTTTTTAATGTGCCCCTTTGGCTGGCCAGGTAAGGCAGTTGCATTTTTATTTTTTTATTTTTTTTCCCCCACTTTTTGTTTGATATGCGAGTTATGTTGCAGAACTTCAATTATCCAGAAATCTGTTGACAAAATGGGAGAATGTATGAGTGCAAGCACACACCACCCAGAAATGTTTTTACTCTATGAACTGGTCGTCATAAGTGTGGTTTGTTACTATGTTGTAATTTTGTACTACACATAAAAAACTGAAAGCATGTGAAGTGTAGCATTTTGTAAACTGTAACTAATTTCACTCACATCTGTGTCTAATTGTTGTCTGCATTCGCATTCTTGAGAGTAGATTTATTTTTCCTGGACCACTCTGTGGATTCAGCTGACCAGCCTAAGTGAGGATTAGTTGTTTTAAAGTTATTTTGATTAAAGAGTCATTTTTAAATATGGTAACGTGCAACACATGGTTTAAATAATCCTTGAGACACAAAGGAATATATCTAAAGTATGTCTAATGAAAATTAAGATTGTGGATATGAACTTTCACAAATCATAGAGTATTATAGGACATATAAGGTATATGTTTAATTCATTATGAATGAGCTGGATTTCTTCTTTTTTTTTTTTGCCCTCTCCCATGAATCCTTGAATGAAATCTCTCTCACTGTACATACACATGCACATATATGTGTATATTTGTGGGTGTTCAGAAGTTATTATTTGTTTAATTTGAGTAAATAATATAGTGAGGATTAATTGTATTTTAGAGTTTAGTGAAGTATGAATAATGCTGTAGGGCACTTTGGAAAATATCAGTTAATTAAAGCATCTATTTGAAAAAGGAAGTTTTTTTCTATTGTAAAAGATACGTTTTAAAGGATCCTGTGCAAGAAGGAGTGAAGATAGCTCTGTAAGCAAACTTAGTTCTCACCTATAATTTTTTCCAGGTGTTTAGAAGTAACAGCAGAAACATATCCTAAGGCACTCTGCTGCAGTTTCTGGGGTAAAGAACTAAAAAAAAAATAATAAAATAAAACAAAGTGCACAGTTTTGAATGTATCTACTCGTCTAGTTTGATTTGGCATGCGACAATGTATTGAAAAGCACATTATGCAGTACTTTAAGTACCCAGTTATAAAAAGATTGATGTTTTTCAGCATGCATTGTTGCATGCTTCTTGACATCATTTGTAATGTTCTACATTGCCTGGCTGCCCCTAGCAGTTGTTTACTCTTGCTGGTAGTAATTCTGCCTGTGATTAAAAATAAAATAAAAAAAAAAATCCTACAGGCGCATAAGTAGGATTTGCTTGGATGATTTTTATGGCACTTAAAATGCCTCATCTCTCTTGTCTTTGCTCTGTGATCATTTAAGAGATGTCAGTTCAGGTTGAATGGAAACGCACATGAAGGATTCTCAATGCAGACATTAAGAGGATATATACCTTGCCCGGAGAAGCTTTTGTGTGCTTTTAAGCTAACAGTGTCTAGCAATGTAGCTTCACCTAAATTTTATCATCTGCTGACAATTGTTACGGGCTATAGAGAAGAGTCTGTTACTAAAGCAACAGTGTTTTTCTAATAGAATATGAAAATCTATTGCTCACCTGAGTTATAAATGGAGTCATTTTATTAAACTAGAAACTTATTGCTGGGCTTCCCAGTGGAACCAGATTCTTTTTCTTGATGAATAACATCAGAAGTAAATGCTACAGCTTCCTCCTGTTTATTTTGCCAGAAGTGTTCTTTTAAGTAATTTTATCAGAAATCTCATTAGTGACTGGAATTTTTACGAGTAAGACCTTGTACAATAATGTGTGGGGTTTTTATTTTAATTGCTGTGGTTGGAGACAGGCTCATTTTGGAACTGATTGTGTAATACTGTTGATCATACACTGAAGATCTTTACCCTAGGTAGACCTGCCCCTTGTTGTCCCCCCAAAAATATAGTGTCAGCGACTGCATCTTGCTTTGCCCCTTGTCTTTGGGGTGAGCTGACTCGTGGGTTCCCTGCTGCCCAGGCGCCGAGGAAGGATAGTGAAGAGCGGAGGAAGAGGAAAGCCAATGTGATGAGGGCAAGAAGCTGTCAAGAATTAAGGGGATAGGAGGGAGAGATAACCTGGCCAGTGATATCAAGAGGCGAGAGGGGTGGAGGATGCTGGGGGGCTCGGGACTGGAGCAGCTCCCACGGCTCGCGCTGCCCTTGGCAGGGTGGTGCGGTGGGTTTACCTTCGCGGGGTGCGCGGCCGTGCCGTGCTGTGCCGTGCCGTGGGAGGAGTGAGCCCCTCTGCAGCTGTCACGGGCCCCTGATGAATCACTATCCCGTCACTTGGCTGCCGTCCCCCGGCGCGGGGAGGAGGGAGAGAGACCTGCCTAGGAAACAGCAGTTGAGCCTTCAATTTAAAGACAATATGCCTTTCATGGGCACTGAACCCTCCTCCTCTCCTTCTGGGTTTAAAGGGCAGATTTGTCATCCAGTGATGTCCTTTCTTTAAATTAAGGCCTCATAGTAAAGCAGAGTAATAGAGGCTTCTGTTTGTTTCCCTGGTTTACAGGTGCAGAAGTCTCAAACCAGTTCAGATGTTGCTGTTTCCTCAAGCTGCAGGTAAGGATTGGATTGAAAATTGCTGTTTCTTTGCAAGCCTTTTATTTATTTTTTTGACTTCAGGTGATAAGAAAATGTTTGTCCTTGTTTTCCACATTAAGCAGATGAGGAAGTGCTGGAGCGTTGCTTTTACGTGTGTTGAACCAAGTCTGTAAACTACGAGCATGTACACTTTTTCACTAAATTGTTTGACTTTATGTTAGATACTGGCTTTTCAAACTCATCCTTTTTTATGTGTAGATTGGTTTAGGTAATGAAATATAAAATGAAGGATTTGAGTTTAGAACTTGTGGTAGAATCTCAGTTAAAACATTGAAACTTCACAGCTGAAATGACGCTTATGCTTAAGGATATTTATACCATTATGGTGGGAGGAATTTTTTTATATAATTTTAACAGTCTTTAAAAGAGCATAAGCATTTCTTTTAAGCAGAAAAATTACTGGTTTAAAAGCCTTGGAGGCACAGTAACCTATGAAATTTCTACTGGGAGTAATTGCCTAGACTGAGTGCATCAAATAACATTATCAAAAGTTTTAGGCATAAAGAAACAGAAGGATGGGGCACTTCAATCATAAGCTTCCCCAGCATCAGCCAAGGGATATGTCATGGTGCTGATGGCTGTTGGCCTTTTCATGTGAAGCTATTAAAAATGCAAATCAGAAATATTCAGCTGCTTGTGTGCAGTATACATCTAATTTTTGCTTTGAATCGGAGTTGCTCTCTTCTTAATTTGACTGACAGCTGCTGAGATACGGCAGAGTGCTGAGGCATACTAACGCCTATATGGATTCGCTGTATGTTGGCCATATCCCTTTTCAATTGGGCACGCTTTATGTAATCCACAAAGCAAACAAGTGAGCAGACATAATAATGTTTTAATGTTGCATTTGTTTCAACGGAAACAGAGGAACAATTAAGTAGTTTGCCAGAGTAAACACATACATCAGGAATATCTCATTCCCTGTCAGTAGATGATAGGTCTCCACAATTGCTTCAAGTGTTTTATTTGGTTTGGAAGCCCATTATATTGCCACTGAGTGGTAAATCTTGAAATAAGAGAGTGTTAATTTGTTGTTAAGAGAATATATGTCTTTGTATATTGGTGTTTCCATCTTTGTGTGTATCTTAAAAATACGATGCGACATGAGTATTTAAAGTACAGCATTTCATATCTAAATTTTATTCTGTTAGAAGCGGCAAAAATAATTACGGTAGCTGGTCAGCCATGTGTGTAGGGCTACAAAGTGAGTTTAGCGCTATGAAAGGTCAAGTTGGGAGAAACCGTTTACTTTTACTAAATGTTTTCAGGATGTTGATTAATAGTGGGCTGCATCTCATATGGGTAATTTCTCTGTAATCTATGTTGAATGTGTCACTGAAACCAGTTGCATCTTATTTTCAGGTCTATGGAAATGCAGGATCTAGCCAGCCCGCATAGCCGACTAAGTGGTAGTAGTGAATCCCCCAGTGGTCCAAAACTTGATAACTCCCACATAAATAATAACTCCATGACACCCAATGGCACAGAAGGTGAGCCACCATTTTTTTTAGTGTTTCAGTTTGTTTTTTCTCCTTGTTGCACTGGATTTTATTGCAGACAGTAAGCTACATAGAGAAACTTTTACTATTTTAGAATTTCTGTGTTTATGTAATACAGTGTGCAGAGCCCATGTTCAATGTTTATCAGTAGTTACTATTATCAAGTTTCAGCAATAGCTTTCATTCCAGGTTTATGTTCCTTTCGTGGAGTTTGAATGGACTCACAGGTAGTACATGCAGAACTTTAAAAAGAAACAAAATGCGAAAAACCCGAAAGGATAGTTTAGTGATTAGAAAAAAAAAGGTGTTTACAATTGTCGTACTACAAAATGCAATCTTTCAGTCTTTTTCACTATTTTGGCATTTCTTTATGTTCTCACTTTTTGCAAGCTCCTAAGGCTATGAAAGTTTGTCAAGTAGGCTAATAAAACTGAGTGTTGAAATTTCCTCGGGCTAGCGTGCTGCTCTGATGGAGTGGCCAAAATTCAAACAGGTGTAGTAATTCAACAGGGTAAACTGATACCTATTTTTCAGAAAGCAGACAGGCAGTTGATAAGTTATGTTTGTTCTCAGTAGAATACTAACAGCAGAGCATCCTAACAGCTTTGCCAGTAATATAATACATATATAATACATATAATGATACATATAATGAAACACAGAAGGGTTTATATAATAAGCAGCAAAGAATACTCTTTCCTGTAACATTTCCATGGCAACAGCAGGAAAGATCATACATGACATTTGGCTAGCTGTGTGAACAGAGATTTTAATGCATTACTAGAAGAGAGAGTCACGGAGCTTCAATATTACTGTTCAATATAAATGCATAGTTAAACAACTGTTGGAGCAATTATATGCCTTTTCTCCCTAAGAACTGGGTCATACTAGTGCTGTCAGACTGTTTAGGATTATGGACATGTATTGCATTCTTCCAGGAAAGGCACATGCCAATCAAACAGATGTCGTCCCCCCTCAGTCCCCCAAACATCTCTGTTATTCATTCTAATTGGAGTCCTCTGTAGTGGGGAGGCTTTATGGGTTATCAGATTAACAGGCATTTGTGCCAGAGTTGTGTATAATTTACTTTTGCTGTTACTGTAAAAGTATTGCTGCAATCAAATTTTAAGCCATTTTTTAAAAAAGAATAAATAAAGTGCTTAATGTGTTAATGTAGTTTAAGTGGAAAAATATTTCATGGCCACAGATGAATCTTCTTCCTTTTAAATACCCAAGTATATAATTATATTTTTATATCATATTATCAGGTATATAGCAGTTTTGGTACGTGGTAAAATTGCTAAGCCCTTTCAAATTAAAATTCCTCTTGCTCAAGAATGCCTTTGCTGTAAACGTGACCAGCTTTTGTACCTTCTGTGTAACTTGAAGGTTCTTTAGTAGCACAAAAATAGGAAGTGTTTCTTGAAACACTGAAAGACACTCACCATCTGGCTCGACTTTTTGTTCTAAGTAGTTGTTGTGTGCAGGCACACACTCTGAAAAATGGTGTGCTTAGTATTACTTTGTTAGGAAATGAGCTGTATATTGTATCTATTCATGCACTGACCTCAGGTAGCAAATAATTTTGTAACTAATATCGCAATTTCTAAGTAGGTATCAGAGTTTATTAAAGAAAGTAAATTAAATCGTGGTAACTTACTTATCTGACACTGGAATTCCAAAGCTCTGGCTTATTAATTTTGGGTGAATTCTACCCAGAAAGCTCTTAACTTGCAATACATGTTTACCTTCTGAGATGAAGCCAAATGGTTTTCTTTTGTTTGCAATTTTCCCTCAGGTGACATGACCCTCCTCAGCACTGCAGACTGGTTGCTAAGCCCTAGCACACAGAGCCCCGCAGGTTTGGGTGGCTGCGTGGGCACTCGGCATGCGTTTTCAGATGTTGTCCAGAAAGTGTCCTGAGAAATAGCTTGTGCTTGGCGATTCTGGTCTAAACTTTCTAAATTAAAAATTCCTGTCTCTGATTGCTCTTAAGTGACAAATAAGTCTGTGAAAGAAACATAATAGAATAATTTATTTCTGAATTAGATGTGTGCCAAGAGACAAAATTTGTGACCAAAGCAGACACTTAAGAATCTGAAGGTTGAATTTTTACTGTTAATCATCTGATTTATCTTGAGAAAATGTTTGCTTTGGGTTCCTTGAGCTGCTAAATGGGCTTAAGGAAAGAATGAAGTGAATGAAGCAAGGGTTTGTTATTTTGCCTTAATGAAGGATGAAGTAAAATTATTTTTTCTGAGATATTTGAAGCAGAATCCTGCTGAGACACAAGTGACAGACTGTAAGGATGCAGTTGTAAGGGCTTGCCAAACACTATTCTTAAAATGCTGCAGTGTGGTTTGCTTGCTTGTTGCACGTGGAGTGGAGATGTGGTTTGTTGAACCTTCACGTTAAATTTAATATGTGAAGCCAGCTTCTAATATACTACACATTCATTCTCACTAACATGAAAGAGCCCTCCTTTTCTGGCATAAGGGACCTTCATGTGAATGAGAAACAGGGCCTCTAGGTATTTGCATGTTATAAATATCTTGTAAAGATATGTTAAATTTTATTTGATTATGGGTGTGATTTCGGCAGGCTTCCATACCCTGAAGTGCAGGATATGTTCACTAGAAGAGGGTGAGACAACAAAAAAACCTGTCCCAAAGTGAAATGGCCCTGTTTCAAACAAATGTTCATTAACTCTTCTAAGGCACATTTTCAGACTTGTCTCTTTTTGATGTTGTTCTACAAGAGGATGTGGTTGGAAGATAACTCACTGTTATTAGCTAATATTCTTAGCTTCACACTTAGTGGTGAATTTTCAAAGCACTGAATGGGGATTTAGTTGTGTGATTGAGTTTAATCTCTGCATGCAGCTTTTATGTAATAACTCTTTGTGTGCTTAATTTCACTTTGGTAGAGCAAAATTACTGTAATGCAGAACTGACCAGGTAGTGCTGGCCAAGGACTGCAGCTGAAGAAATCCAGGGAGTTTTGGGTGACTGCTATTTATTTCCTTCTATCTAAATATTTTTAAACAGGTCAGATTTACTACTTCTTGTCTCAGATAGCAATTCCTCTACAGGATTCTTTTAGAGCATAGTGATTTCTGTAGAACAAACACCATCCTTCTAAGTTTGTAGCAGATCATGAGCCAGTCTTCATAGCTCTGGATGTGTGTGTGGTGAGGGAAAAAGGAGCATTTCCTTATCATAGGTAATCAGAAGAATTACTTTGCTGGTACCAGTTTTTTTTCTTCTTCTCTGGGCAAGCAGTGATGGGGAAGTAACAAGGAAATCAAAGACCTTGACCAGTCAGAAATTTCTTGGGATCAAATGCAGGGAAGTAGCACTAAAATGTCTGGCTAAGGGCACTCAGAAAAATGAGTTCTGGCATGCCAAGGTGGTGCTGATGATATAAATACTGCAGTATTTGAGTTTTCCATGATCTCTTTAAGTGTTTTTCCACAAAATCTCTGCTGTTGTAGGGAGCAGCAGATGCTGGACGCCATTAAAAGAATGGCGCTGTACAACTTGTCTAAGAAAATCTGTTAAAAAAAAGAGACTTGAAGTAGGGAATCACAAGGTTCATAGTCGTGCCTTATCTCTAATCTTCCTTTGTCAGCAAATTGTGGTGGTGAGTTGATACTGAAGGAGTTAAAGAAACAATAACAACAGAAGCTAATAAAATTGCCATTTGTTAAGTTTTATCAGACAGCTAGTGGCTATTCCAACAACAGTGCTCACTTTGGTAAATATATTTAGAGGAGAAAGGCTGCGAGCAATCAATAAATTTGAGAGGAGCAACAAAGCTGTTTTCCATAGTGGACAACTGCATCCAGTTTCTGCCTACTTTTATCTAAAGAATGTAAATCAGTTCTGATGGATTATATAGAGTGAGAAACTGAAGCCTGTCCCCATCATGATGATTTTTTGTGCAACTGGAATGGAAAACAATAGATGAAGATTGGGAGAAGGAGCCATGGTTTTCCAAGCAACTATACTTCATTCACGTTAGGAGTATGAATCTGCTTCTGCCCTCATTTTTGAGTGTTCAAGAGGAAAAAGAGAAGGCATTTTCATATCAAGCAGGAAGGAAAAATGGGTAGCAAACTGAAGATCAGATTTTCAAAGATACATAGGAAGGGAGGCTTCAAAGGGAGTTGGACATCAAAATGCCTTTGGAAAAAAAGATTCTCACTCTTTAAGTACCTGCTGCAACATGAGAATGAGATCCCACACATTTGCATTCAATGCTCCCCACTATATGACTATTTGATGGGTGGCCATTAGAAAGGTTGTTTTATGTCGCCAAGGCAAGCTGCTCCTAAGCTGGTCTGATCCACAGTGGAGCAGCAGATCTCAACAAATGGGGGTTTTCCTGAGGTTTTCCTGGGGCAGAGAAACACCAGGGGAGCGGAGAGACAAGCCAGGAGCTGGCAGCTCTTGTGAGAACCACTGACGAGACCTGGGCATTGCCAGAGCAGTGGTACCAATGCCTATAAAAATCTGCCTGAGGAGCATGAACGAGCAGGAGTGCTCCTCCTTTCTGAGGGGAACAGAAGGTTCAATATGCTGGACGGACCCTCCTCTTAGGGAAGTCTGCTGTCTCACTGGGGCCTGAATTAAGGACATCACTAGGAAACTTCCTAGCGTAATGTAGCCCTCAGACTACTGCCCATTACTGCTCTTCCATGTGGGCAGCAATGAAGCTACAGTGCATAGTCCGAGGGAGATCAAAAAAGACTTCAGGGCCTTGGGACCGTTGGTAGCGGAAGCTGGGACACAGATCCTTTTTTTTCTTATATTCTTCCAGTTGTGGGCAGCAAAACTGAAAGAAACTGATGTATCCAGTCTGTTAACACATGGCTCTGTGGTTGGTGTCACCGCCACAGCTTTGGGTTTTTTGACGAGATGGCCTACACAGCACCAGGCTTGCTGGCATCTGATGGATCCACCTTTCTGGAAGGGCAAAGAGGGTCTTTGCTTGGGAGCTTGGGAGACTAATTGACAGAGCTTTAAACTAGATTTGAAAGGGGAGGGGGATAATACCAGGCTTCCCTGTGACAAGCTGGGGGATGCAGCCAGGGATCAGGTCAGGAAAGCTAAAGCCCTGATAGAATTAAATCTGGCCAGGGACATTAAGGGCAATAAGAAGAGCTTCTGTAAGTGTATCAGTGATAAAAGGAAGGCTTGGGAAAATGTGGGCCCTCTCTGGAAGGAAACAGGAGACCTGGTTACCTGGCATATGGAGAAGGCAGAGGTACTCAGTGAGTTTTTTGCCTTGGTCTTCTCTGGGAAGTGCTCAAACCACACCGCTCAAGTCACACAAGGCAAAGGCAGGGACTGGGAGAATGAGGGGGTAGGGGTAGATCAAGTTTGAGGCCACCTAAGGAACCTGATGGTACACAAGTCCATGGGACCTGATGAGAAACATCTGCGTGTCCTGAGGGAACTGGCAGATGAACTTGCTAAGCCACTACCCATCATATTTCACAAGTTGTGGCAGTCCGGTGAAGTTCCCACTGAGTGGAAGAGGGGAAACATAACCCCAATTTTTAAAAAGGAAATAAAAGAAGACCCAGGGAACTACAGGCTGATCAGTCTCACCTCTGCACCTGGTAAGATTATGTAGCAAATCCTCCTGAAAACTTTGCCAAGGCACATAGAAAATAAGGAGGTGATTATTGACAAACAACATGGCTTCACTAAGGGCAAATCATACCTGACAAATTTGGTGGCCTTCTATGACAGGGTTGCAGAGTTGATAGATAAAAGAAGAGCAATTGATGTCATCTATCTGGACATGTGCAAAGCATTCGATACAGTCCCTCATGACATCTTTGTATCTAAATTAGAGAGGCATGGACTTGATGGATGGACCACTCAGTAGATAAGGAATTGGCTGGATGGTCGCACTCAAGGAGTTCTGGTCAATGGCTCAACGTCCAAGTGGAGATCAATAATGAGTGGCGTTCCTCGAGGATCGATATTGGGACTGGTTCTCTTTAACATCTTTGTCAGTGACATGGATGGTGGGATGGGGTGCACCCTCAGCAAGTTTTCTGACAACACCAAGCTGTGTGGTGTGGTTGACATGCTGGAGGGAAGGGATGCCGTTCAGAGGGACCTTGACAGGCTTGAGAGGTGGGCCCATGCAAACCGCATGAAGTTCAATGAGGCTGTGTGCAAGGACCTGCACCTGGATTGCGGCAACCCCAAACACAAATACAGGCTGCGTGAAGAATGGATTGAGAACAGCCCTGAGGAGAAGGACTTGGGGGTGTTGGTTGCTGAAAAGATCGACATGAAACAGCAATATACACTCGCAGCCCAGAAAGCCAGCAGTATCCTTGGGCTGTATCAAAAAGTGTGACCAGCAGGTCAAGGGAGGTGGTTCTCCCCTTCTACTCCGCTCTCATGAGACCTCACCTGCAGTGCTGTGTCCATTTCTGGAGTCCCCAACATAAGAAGGTCATGGAGCTGTTGGAGTGAGTCCAGAGGAGGGCCACAAAGATGATCAGAAGGCTGGAGCACCTCTCCTGTGAAGACAGGCAGAGAGAGTTGGGATTGTTCAACCTGAAGAAGAGAAGGCTTCAGGGAGATCTCGCAGCAGCCTACCAGTCCTTGAAGGGGGTCTACAGGAAAGCTGGAGCGGGACTTTTTACAAGGCCATGGAGTGACAGGACAAGGGGGAATGGTTTCAAACTGAGAGAGGGGAGATTTAGATTGGATATTAGGAAGAAGTTCTTGATTGTGAGGGTGATGAGACACTGGCACAGGTTGCCTGGAGAAGCTGTGGCTGCCCCTTCCCTGGCAGTGTTCAAGGCCAGGCTGGATGGGGCTTTGAGCAACCTGATCTAGTGGGAGGTGTCCCTGCCTGTGTCAGGGGGGATAGAACTGAATGATCAATAAGGTCCCTTCCAACCGAAACCTTTCTATGATTCTGTGGTTCTAAGTCTGGTGAACATAAATACATATTCAGGGCTTCAAAAGTCAGCACTCTGTAGTATGTTTGCTGTTGAGTTGCAGTATTATAGAATGGAGAAAAAATTGGTTTGGGTTTTTCTGAAGTGATGCTGGAGTAAGATATTGAAATCCATAGAGAGAGTATGACCTGGTCATTTTCACACCACACGATGTAGATTTCAGTAAGTAAATGATATTTTTGAGTATTTGTTATAATTCTAACAATACTTTGTAGCACTCAAAATAGTCTTTCAGTATTGCAATAAAGCCCGTGTATTGGCAGTGAATAATTTTTAACTCTGTGTGTTATTCATATTTTTTTAGTTATTCATAGTTTTGTGTACTTGGGGCTGCAAAATTTTGGTAGGTGATAGCAATCAGACAAAATGGTCCTCCTTGGGGAGATGTTTGGGTTCTGGTATCTTTTAATTGCTCATTTCTGGAGTTTCTGCCAATTATATATGCTAAAGTTTCTGTATTTGTGTTTGTGGTGATAAGCTTTGTGATATGAAACTTCTAATTGATGAAGGGATACCTCCATATTTAGTCATCCTGAAATAATAGGCCGGTAAAGGTGAATCTAATGTATGCATTTCAGTGGGATGTTAGTACCAAGAACTATTGATGCTAACTGTGCAAGAGGACAGATGTGTGTCCAGAGGCAAAGACTGCCATGGCCCCAGGGCCCAGACTGGCAAAAACAACCTGAGGGTCTGTAGGGACTAGTAATTAGGTCTTCTGCTGCCGCCACTTCTGGTGGATAAAAACCAGATAGACATCACTCTGCCTATTTATATGAAGGCAAGGGACTGACTTGACTATCTTTTCTTCTCTGCTCTTCACCTTTTTCTTCTTGATGTATTACACTGGCTTCCTTCCAGACTCTTTGTCTTATCTGTGCTTTTATTCTCCTGCTTCACTAAGAGTCCTTCTGTATGTTCTGAGCACATGTAGCATAATGCTCTATTAATCCTCTTCGTAGTTTTTTGGACAATGAAATAACTTGTCTACTTCTTTCCAACTCCAGTTGCAAGGTCTTGAGGAGGAGACTGACTAATAAATACTTACTTTATTGCCTTTTCTGTATGTACGTGCATTTGTTTGTGAAAACTTCACCATTTTGTTTTCCTCCATAACCTTTTCTTGAAAGGACCTCATTGAAGTGAAAAGTCAATAGCAATAATGGTTCCCACAGACATCTGAGGGAAAGAAAATACTCTAAATGACAAAGGACTTAAAAAAAATAAATAATGGAACATCTTGGAAGGACCATTCTTTCAATACCATTTTTTTTAAAGCTTCTCATAAGTGTCGGACTGTATGGAGCATGGTGGTGTGAGAGCACCCTCTGAGTGTGACTGTGGGCCCCAGAGCCCTGCTGGCACAGTGGTTTTGCACAAGCTGCAGGATGTCAAGAACCTGTGAAGGTATTCACTACTTCACTGAAAACTGTAACTGTAACACATAGTGCTAAGTACAGTGTCTCTCCATTGGGACCAGCCTGTTATGCACAATCTGCATGTGTGCATTCGTGTGATTGCACAATATAAGATAGAAATATCATATGCTTGGCCAGTGATACAGATGAGAATGAAGTCCAGCTGGTGCTGTCAGCACGTGCCAGGAGAAACTCCAGGGAACAGGAATAGAACATCCAAATCTAGTCTTAAGTTCACACCTTAATAGACAATAGGGTGATATCTGAAGAGTGTTCACAACTTCAGGGACTTCAGTGACCCTTCAAATGATTTAGCACTTACATCTGCATCTCGTAGTCCTCTGTGGGGTTTTGCTTATCATAGGTAAATAAAAAAGCATGAAACTTGGTTACGCTTCAGGGTTAGCTGGATCGTCTGACCCCTGGTCACTGAGTGAAGTACCTGTACCACCTGGTTTGTTGAGACAAGCTGGGGAGTTTTCTGCTACTGCTGAGTTGAGGGAAACACAAACTGGTATTATTCCTCTTAGTCCAGGTGAATTTGCCTTTAAGTCTGGCAGCCCTGGAGTTCAGACCCTGGCCAAAAGTAGAGGATATTATTTCCCACTTACAAAAGATCCCACCTGCTTTGTTATTCTGCTCCTGACTCCATGTCTTGGTCTTGTGTCTTGTACACCTAAATGGCAGAGTGGGCTTGATTTCTTTATGATGCTCTCTGTTCATCTGAAGCCTTCTGTGTTCCCAGAAGGTAGCTGAAGTCTTCTTTGCCATTAGTGCCTGGGGCTGTGACGCAGTGTAGTCATTCTGTCTGGCGTTGGTTAAAGAGTACAGATATTTTATGCAGACATGATGCAAACTGTTACACATGTGCAGGGGAGTTGCCATGGTCAGATCCCTGATCAAGGATTTAGGAAGTCAAGAAAAAAAGGAAACGGGCCATAACACCTCTGAAGGGGCTGTTTCTGGATCTATGCTGCCTCTGTTTGGACAGGAGAGATACAATAATTTGGTATGAATGGACAAGTGAGTGTGAAGGGGTATGAACATTAGTTTGACTCAGGTATTCTTATCTCTTAACTGCAGTGAATGAGACCATTTTAACCCATGAGTGTACTTGTCAGATGAATATCCGTGTTAAATCTTGATTAGCGGCTACAAATACTATCAAAACATGTCTCCACTCAGATGGTTTTGAATTTTCTGATTTTGCACTGTAGCGGTGATGCCGTTTCTTTGTAAATTTAAGGTTTTTACTGCTAGAAGAGCAGGTACAATGACATTAAAGCTCATTCAGTTGCAATGCATGACATAAGAGGAGGATGAGAGTCATGGGGGAGCTGTGCATGCGTGAAAGCCAGGTGTTAGCTGCAGCACAAATATTGCAGGAGTTTTGAGGCCTTCTCAGATCAGAGGACGGCAGAGCAGGAAACAGTCTGGGCTTGAACTAGAATGTGCTACTTTGAGCAGGGACTTTCTTTGTAAACTAAACATAAATTTAGGCTGGAAATTACCAGAAGGAAAAGAGAATGGGATTCGGGAAGAGTCCTCTGCTTTGAGAAATGAGCAAGTTCATTGAGCTTCATGATCAGGAGTTGATGATTTGATAGTCTGTCATAAAAAGAAAGAATAATGTCCTGGATAGGAATTTGTGTAATTGAGTAACCTGTTTATAAGTAACCTGTAACCTTTAGTAACCTGTTTATAATGGCAAAATTCTTCAGTACAAACAGAGGAGAGTTTGAATAAAATAATGGAAAATATCATCAGCTTGGAGAGTCAAAGTAGAGTTTTCAGGTGAGTTTTGGCTTCTAGTGGGTACAGAAAGAGGATAGTATCAAGCAAAATAGTGTATTAATAGTAATAGATACATAAAATATTTAATCAAGACATCTACCTGTTTTTTAGGTGCTAACATTGTTTGAGGATGTCACCTTGAGACAAATGAAAATAGGGCTAGAGATTATATTTATATGTATGTCTGTAAACTAACAGCCTCGATTACTTTGTTGAGACTGTTTTTGCCCCATGAACACTGAGAGCTCTCAGCCAGGAGTGATATCATTTTGCCCACTTATTCGTATAATACAAAGAATATAACATTATAATATTATTTCAGTCTTAGAACTACAAAATTTAAACCGATTTAATAAGTCAGCCATGTTTACAGTATTTCCATTCTGGTTTAATGTGCATGGCATAGCTGTTAACAAAGACTAGTTCAGTAGAGTGACCCTTATGTGTATGTTAGATATTCAAAGTAATTTTAAAAAAAGGTATTTAAAAACTTTACTTCTTGCGTGTTTGAAGGTATAATCTTTATGATGTATTCATATGACTTTTGTATTAGGAATGGCCAAATATTAAGGTCTTAATCCGTATTTAGAACTGCTAGCATCTCATTCGTCATAGCACTCTTTACTGTTACATGTGCCAGTGACTGTATAACAAGCTGTGAACTCAGAAGGTTGTTACTTGGCCAGTGAACTACATAAACTTGTGGGTTCTGGTCTGATGTCCTCTTGGTGGAGTTAAGAAACTGCCATGTAAGTAATTTTTCACCACTTTCTGTAATATGGCTGACAAAACAGGGTATATTGCACTTGCAGTGCAATGAGTGTCTTAGGAAGAAATATCTTGACAATTGATACAGCATTACATCAGCAGTTAAGCTATCTCAGAATGTTTGTGCTTTTTTTCTTAGCACTAGTATATGTGTTATTATCTGCTACTCCTGTTTTTTCTATTATGCTGTTATGTTGTTTTCTTATACAGTTTCTTTTTAGATCTTGTTTGTAGAATCTCATAAATGACTAGAAAAAAAATAAAGAAGAAAAATGTCTGTTGACATATCATCTTATGCTGCTTGGTATATAAATCAAATTTATATCACTAATTCTAAGTAATTGTTGAATTTTTGCAGCAGATTAGGAATGTATTAGGTTTCTTCTTGAACTTCTTGTTAATAATCTGTTTTATTACATGAGTGATTTTGCTGGCACTAAAACTTAGTAGTATATTGCTAAATCAGGCTAATTCAGGTCTGTTAATTCTGCACCTCTGTAAAGGTCTGTGTTGACAATGGAGCAGCAGAAATGAGAATTCTCCTGTTTTGCTTTCTGTGGTCTCTGCCATGACTGAGCACGCTGTTGGAGGTTACTGGCAAGCTTGCAGCGTGCTCTGTGTAGATGTGGCAATATTCCCATTGATTGCTCAGTGTCATCCTGCGAAAGCTTAGGACACGTTGCAGAAATGTTAATTGTCATGGAAAATACAGAGAGCTGAAATCCAGAGCATGCTTGAGGAGCATGTGGCAGGGCCGGATTGGTGCCCTTCCAAAGCTTTGCTTCCTCAGACAGCTCCATACATCTCTCATGATAGAATGGATTACTAATGTGCTACTGGGATAGAGTGGCAGAGTTGTAACCTTAGGAAATCCCTTTGCAGCTCTCTTTCCCTGTGATTCTAGGGGGAAATATGCTCTGTTGCAGGTCAGTTTTTGTCTTGGGCAAATGAGAGACCTTCTTCTGCAGTGAGAATCCACGTGGCAAATATTTCCAACTGGTAAAACCATGACTGTTTCTTTTCATTTTATTTCTTCCTATGGCTATCTTTCATCCTCTTGAAATATTTCTAGGACCAGATAGAAGAAAAAACACAGTCATTTTCTGGCATTTTGATTAAAATACTTGGGGAATAGAGGGCTTTTCAGTTTATATCCATCTTTATTAAATTCCCAACTAGCTATAGCGCAAAGGTCTGTTAAGGTCATGGTTGTTCCTAAAAATGGCATGATAGGGTTTATTTGTTATCACCTTACTAATGGGCATCCAGATCAGGGCTTTCTTATCCCATTTTTTCATATATTCAGGAAATACAACAGCTGAGAGAGGAGACATAAGGAAGAATAGTTATGAAAAATTTGTAAGCACCTCATTCAGCAACTAGAATTCATTTCCATGGAGAAGTCACTGTAGTGTATTTCATGTGCATTTTCCTGTATCTTCAAAAGTAGTATGTTTAGTAAACAGCATTCAGTTAAAAATGTGGTTGCAATGAAGTGTTGCTCATGAGTCAGAGACAGAAATGCCATTTTGATGAGACTTTTCACAAAATGGTATCTTTAACAAGGATCTGAGATACAGATAAGTGACAAGCAGTGCATATGAAGCAGACTTTTAAACCAATGGCAAGAGAGGCATTTATATCCACTTAGAACAAAATTATTCTAAAAATCTTTATCTGGAACAAGTGGTGCTATAGGTCTCTGTATTGTGTAAGGTAGCTCAGTGTAGTCCCTGAACTGCTAGTTTGCAGTGATCCAAACTATTTTATTTTATTTTATTTTATTTTATTTGAAATATAGAAGAACTGTTTCTTCAGTAGAGAAGAGTTTGGAGAAAGCATATACTGAAATCTTCCACTCTTTACCCCAAGTTAGGTTTATCCGTCTCTTCTTCCTCTCTTTTCATCCCCAACAGCTGTCACCTATAGAGAAAAGCATCTTTCATTGTTATTTCCATAAGTATAATTGCATTATGGAATTTAGATTCAGAAAGACTTGCATATTTTGGGGAAAGTTGGAGTAATTTATGTAGGAAATACTAGTCTGATTGCAAAATCTCTTTGTGATAAACTTCTAAGAAAAAGCAGAAGGTAATGTAGATGCTATAATTCTTGATATCTAGATTACAAACTGTGTAGAACTTGCTGTAAAAATCTGATAGTTTCTGGAAAATTACTTGGGATAGACATTTTGCAATGAATATTTTTTTGCATCTCTGTGTTAGACTTTCAGTATTTAGTTATGAAATGGAAGTTGGATATGTTACATGTGCTTTTAAGAAATACATTTGTATTAGAGTTGTAGTTCAGATCATGAATGCACTCCTGAAGTGAACCTCTTGGCCCCCCTTCTTACCACATGTTAATTCACCTTGTGGAGTCCTCACAGAATCACAGAATCACAGAATCTAAGGGGTTGGAAGGGACCTCGAAAGATCATCTAGTCCACCCCCCCTGCCAGAGCAGGGTCATCTAGAGTACATCACACAGGAACGCATCCAGGCGGGTTTTGAATATCTCCAGTGAAGGAGACTCCACAACCTCTCTGGGCAGCCTGTTCCAGTGCTCTGTCACTCGCACAGTGAAAAAGTTTTTCCTGATATTTACATGGAACCTCCTATGCTCCAGTTTAAAACCATTGCCCCTTGTCCTATCATTAGTCATTACTGACAAAAGCCTGGCTCCATCATCCTGACACTCACCCTTTACATATTTGTAAACATGGATGAGGTCACCCCTCAGCCTCCTTTTCTCCAAGCTAAAGAGACCCAGCTCCCTCAGCCTTTCCTCATAAGGGAGATGTTCCATTCCCTTAATCATCTTAGTGGCTCTGCGCTGGACTCTCTCAAGCAGTTCCATGTCCTTTTTGAACTGTGGGGCCCAGAACTGGACACAATACTCCAGATGTGGCCTCACCAAGGCAGAATAGAGGGGGAGGAGAACCTCTCTTGACCTACTGACCACCCCTCTTCTAATGCACCCCAGGATGCCATTGGCCTTCTTGGCCACAAGGGCACATTGCTGGCTCATGGTCATCCTCCTGTCCACCAGGACCCCCAGGTCCCTTTCTCCTACACTGCTCTCCAGCAGGTCAGCCCCCAGCCTGTACTGGTGCATGGTGTTGTTCTTCCCCAGATGCAAAACTCTGCACTTGCCCTTGTTGAATTTCATTAAGTTTCTCCCCGCCCAACTCTCCAGCCTATCAAGGTCTCTTTGAATGGCAGCACAACCTTCTGGTGTGTCAGCCACTCTTCCCAGTTTAGTGTCATCAGCAAACTTGCTGAGGATACATTCTGTACCCTCATCCAGGTCGTTGATGAAGATATTGAACAATATCTTGAACTTCTTTCAAAAAAGGTGCTCTGCAGGAGTACAGCTGATGTTCTCCAACTGCTGATGGGCGCTCCCTCCTTCAGGCAAGACTAAACCTAGCATGAATAACCCCCCTAAACTGTGGATACTGGACCCTCTGCACCAACCATTTCACTCCATGAAGCTTTTCTTACTGGGCTGCACTACTTGCTAACGCAGACATAGCAGAGTTTTGTGTGGAGCTAGTATTGACATCCTGAGCTAGCATGTGCAGACAAAACATCCTGCATGAGAATCAAAAGAAAGTAGTGGGCAATTAGTAAAATCTTGAGAGATGGCATGTAAATCCTGTGGATGAGGTTGGGTGAAGAAAATAGGGAGGCGTGCGGAAATAGAAATTTGGATTGGCAAGGAAAGGAAAGGTCCTTTGTCAAAAGGGGAGGGTGCTTCCCCTAGCGATGGTTGCAATTCCTGAACACATATGTATAGACAAACATACATGCATACATGCACAGTTATGTCAAGATGACATTAAGGCTTTACACATCAAATAGGGTGCTCTTTACCTTGGTTTTCTTGGATTCACTTTCTGCAGTGTTAGTGAACTGCCTCACTGAAAGGTCAGGTATGCACCAGTGCTGGTACGTGGGAAGCGGTGTGCATGTCAACAAGAGTGATAGCAGTGGGATGTCAATAGTAAGATCAGCTCCATTGTTTTCTGAATCATATCCTCAGTTGCTTTTGGTGTGCTGTAACGCCAAAGCGAGGTATGTAAAACTGGATTTGGGAGATTGCCGTGCTGATCTGGTAACTTGCAGAGAGTAGGTATTGTGCTTGTTTGCATCCATGCCAGGTCAGCCCCATCCTTGCTCTGTGGATTGGAATTCTGTTGTTATTGAGATTGCAGAGGAGTAACAGAAAGGAAAATTTGTTTTATTTACTTGAGTCTTTATTAAAAGTCGACAATTAATAATTATGAAGCAGCATGAGCCAGGAGAATCTCTCTTACTCTTATTCTTTTTCACTCTCTGACAGCCATGTTGGGTCATGGGTGCAGAGGGAATTAAATGTAAAAGCATTCTTTGAAGTATCTGATGAGGACTGTGTCCCCTTTGTTTATTCAGGGTTGCTCAGTATAAAGTTGGTTTTCATTTTGAGGGGAGAAATCCACCATGAGGAAAGTGTTTTACTTCATCACAAATTCTCATTTTTCCTCTGAAAAGTTACTTGGATGGAAAAAAAAAATTGAGCAGCCTTCAGAGAAACCTATTTAAAAATTACTTCCTTTTTTGTCTTGTTCAAATTGCCGTCTTTCAAGCCTGTAAATGTCCATGTGACCTGATCTAAATGTGGACCCTTATTGTTGGGTCTGCAGGATTAAGAGGAATCAGGACAGGTGCAGAGAGTTGCATGGGGACTTCTGGTTTGTTACAGTGGCTCTTATTCCTTGGGGACAGAAATAACCCTCTTGATCATTTTATATGTATGCGTAAATCATAGCTGCCAGTACTTTGCATTGTTTGTATACTCAGATACATACAATGCAAAATATAGATAGCCATGATTTAAAACATTTTTGGCAGATTTTTGTTTTATTAATTTGTGGCTGTAGTGAGTGTGTGTGCATGCGTATGCAAGAATATTAGGTGCATATAGAATATATTTTATTTATATTTCTATAGTTAAAACAGAACCAATGAGCAGCAGTGAGATTGCTACTACTACTACCACAGACGGGTCTTTAGACAATTTCTCAGGATCAGGTAAGGAATAAACAAAGGTTTTAAGCTCAGCATTTTTTCATTTTCTATTTTCTTATCCCAAGTGGTCTAAACCTGTGCACAGCTGTTAAAAAGCCTCGTGCGCTTTGCAACTTATACCTATTTCTGTTCATCTTACTCAGACAGTGTAAGTCAATAGGAGTTTTCCCTGAGTAAGAAGCATTACAGTATCAGGCTTATTAATGTCCATCAGTGTCTTTGGTGGGATTCTAACTAGGGAGTATTCTGGCCCAGAGTAATTATTCTTTTGTTTTCTGTGAGTAAACATACCTGCCTCTGTGATTAGTGTTGTAATTGAGGGGTAGGTCTTCCTCATTTATTATAATTTGTTATTATCAAGGTATTCATTCTTTTATCAGGCTTTTTTTTTCCTTCCTGGAAGCCAAACGCATCTTCACTTCTAACATACAGGAGATAAACACTGTGAGAAAAGCCCAAGATGTTTGCACAGTTTTGCATACCTGTGGATTAACTGTGGTATTTCTAGCACTTCGTTTTTATGGTGCAAATCAAATAAAAAAGGATCTAATACTATGTTGTGGGATTATAATTCCACAGCAGCAAAATTTGATGTCTCGCAACCAGTCAGGCTCCTAGTAGCCAGCCCTTTTCTGGTCCTGTCACGGCCTCCATTTTCTGCGCACGCTGTTGAGTATGAAAGTATCAAATTTGAAAGCCAAAAAAAGGTTTCTGGAGTATTTTAAATCTCTGAAAGAAGAAAAGGTAGTGTGTTTAATAGTAGTAGTGATCTGACTAAAGGTCGGACCGTAACATTTGGCATATCTGCAGCCTCACGGGCCACAGAAAGAAAAACTATCAGGTGTGGAAGGCACGGAAAGAGATTCCCTGCTTCCTTCCATGCTTCGCGAGAGCTTCCGGAGTGTAAAGATGATGGATTTTCCCTGTAGTTGGCCAGGAAAGGGGTAGCTGGCAAAGGGTAATTATCCGTGCCTTGTTTATTTCCAAGTACTTAGCAATAGGGTCTGTTGTTTCTCCGGCTGTCTGATTTTACAGTAGTCTCATAACCTGCCGCTGACCCCTTCCTGGCAAAGGCTTCAAAACCAGCCTGGGGGCCTAGAGAAGAAATGGCACCCAAACGGTAACCAGAGAGGGAAGGGCTCCCAAAAGTAACGCCCAGAGCAGAGCATGCTGGCATATCCGCCACGCTCTCAGCAGCACCCAGAAATACCGAAATAAATTGGGGTGGGCTGGCGTAAAGCTGTGTGTCAGCAGTGGCGGGGCTGCCAGGGAGAAGCTCACTGTTCAGCCTCCTAGGCTGAAGTGTTTCACCAAGAACATTTGCACGCTGGTTGTGACATCGTTATGCCTGTTATGACTGTTTTGAAGGTCTGAAAGTGTTTTAGAAAGCAGATAAGGTGGGGGGGAAGAGAAGAGAAGGAAAAGTAAGATGGTAATACATTGTCTGTATTATGGAATTATTTTTTTAAAAAAGAGGCACGTGCTCTGGAGCTGGCCATATGTTTTCAATCGAGGCAAGCATAAAGCTCCTTCATAAAATATAGGTCTTAAAAATACTAAAAGTTAATAAAATGTTGCACTTGAGATATCAATAATCCTTTGAAAATACGAAGGGAAATGTTTCTATTAGGAAATAGGTATTTGCATTGAAAATGTTGTCTGTGTGCAAGCAAAGGATAAACTATTGCTCAGGAATTGTACAAAGAGGCAATTTAGTATCTGAAATTTGTAATCAAGATTTTAATGTTAAGCATTCTTGTATAGTTCCTGATAAAATATTATTTTCTATATAAGGTATCAATGATATTTGAATTTAATTAAAACCTTGTTAATGCTCTGAAATTCTATTAGGAAAAATAATATTTATCTTTGGTGTGTGTATTTACACTTCTGTGTGCTTTCTTTTCTCCTTGGTGCAGCAATTGGAAGCAGTGGTTTCAGCCCAAGACAAACACACCAGTTCTCTCCACCACAGATTTACCCTTCCAAGTATGATATCTTTTAAAAATAATAATAGTAGTAGTAGTAATAATAATAACTGAAATAAGCAGATTTTAACCTAATTTAAAATAATAATTGGGTCCATCTGTTAAGTCATAGTTTAAACCGCAGCAGCTTCTAGGGGAAAAATATTTTAATGCTAAGAATGTATTTCAAAAATATTTGGAACGTTCTTATTTTACTTTTATTATTGATTTCGTATTGTTGTTTTGTCTTTGTCTTACAATTTCTGCTGTCTAGCACAGCCTATGATTATGTGTTAATGAAACAGCAGGATTATGATAAGGCTAAAAATAAGTACACGCATTTGTCTAATGCAGCATCTGTCCTATTTTCTGTCATTTGTAATCAATAGCAGACCATACCCACATATTCTTCCTACCCCTTCTTCACAAACGATGGCTGCATATGGGCAGACACAGTTTACAACGGGGATGCAACAAGCTACAGCTTATGCCACCTACCCCCAGCCTGGTCAACCCTATGGAATCGCTTCATATGGTAAGAAATCACGTCTGTGTTGTTTTATTCTAGAGGTAAATATTTTTTAAAACAAGATTTCCTGACCTTTGCATCAGTGCTTAGTGCAACATCTGTGCTCATGAGCATTTCTTGTGGAAAACTGGTTATTTTCCCATTGGAGTGAGTGATGCTTAATTTATGTATTAAAGAGCTAAGAAGCTACTCAAGAGGATCACTCTTTTGGGTTCAAGGAGAGAGATTCATTAGGTTTTTATTGGTGATATAAAAAAACCTAGCACTGAAATGGGAAAAGAGATCTAGGGACCTCCATTACACAGGCGCAGCTCCTGATGACTTGCTGAGGAGCTCTGCTCTCCAGCAGGGCAGTAGGGTAAGTCACTACATAAAGGTCTGAATTTCAGCTGATCCAGATTACTGGAACTCAAGTGAATCAGCACTGATTTTCAGCAGGTGAAAAACTGATTCAAAAAGACGCCCACCAAAAAAAAAAAATATCTCACTTTCAATCTGTAAAAACTCCCTGGAGGTGAAAATTGAGGTAAATTGCCACTACAGCTATGTCTGCCTGATGAAGGAGATAATACTAAGTAGCAAAAATTTAAAAAGAAATTAATTTAAAAACAAGCTGCTGTGGGTGAGACCATTTTGCTGCCAGACTGTCTGTTGGCAGACCACATAGCAGTTCAGCAATGTGGATGCATTATTAGAAAATAGGTCTTATATTCCTCTGGGGGAATACATTAAGAATATACAATCCACATGCTTTTAGCAGTATATTTTGTAAAGATACATTCAGGTAATGTAAATTTTATACGGAAAGGACAGAACTCACAGTAAAAGCTGTTGTCCCTTGAAATCATTAAAAATTTTAAGTGCAAAACTGGCGAATCTTTCATCCTGAAATCTGCAAGTTGAAATCCACTGAGTCTCAAGTATATCCTACAGCAGACTGTTGTGAACAGTAGGTACAAGAAATAGATTATTATTCCCCTTTACTTTAAAAATGTGTTTCATTAATATATCATAAATAATTATGATCCAAGGAAGCATTATTCCTGTGGCTACAGCCTTGATTACTTACTGCCAAAAATATGGTTATAGACATGAATTGGATGTTTCCGTTTCACTTCCATTCCACATATTTTAAACTTACACAAACAAAATATTTTAAGGATATTTAAACTACATTTTCAAGACTAAGGAGATGGGGATTCTTTCCCCCCACTACCACAAGCTCATGTTGCTGATGAGAGCTTGCCTGCTATTTTCATCTGACTCGGGTGGTATGATAACAGACAACCCCTTTCCCCACCGTGCTCTTCTTGACCCGTTTCTCCTGCAGACACCTCGTATTCATACTTGGCTGGCTGCAGTGGCTTGGGCAGCCCAAACAGTAACTTTTCTGTTTTTCGCTTGGTTCCTCTGGATGAAATCCTGACCTCACTGAAGTCAACTATAAAACTCCCACTGACTTCAGCAAGACCTTGATTTCACTACTTGAGTTTAGTTGTCTTGCTGTCGTCGGAGCTGTAATTGAGAGCTGCTTTACTTGGCAACTGCACACCAGGGGTTAATGTGCATGCCTGCCTGCTCTTTTGTTTTTCCTTTTTTGCCCAGTCCATTCCCTGTGCCTAGGATTTCAGATGATGTTGCCTAACGTTTTACATTACAGAGCTGGTTTTGACCACTGAATCCCCTTAGCCAAGTGGATTTTAATGTGTTCTGTTCTTTTCAGACAGTGCCTCATGACTGGGGCTAACATGCTCCTCACTGATGTATTTCATAGCAGTAATATTTAAAAAAAAATAACCAGTAAGAAGTTTGGGGACCTAACATCATATATATTTTTTGCATATTTAAGGCTCATCATATAGTCCACGTTCCCAAAATAAATTACGTGGGGAACACTGGGATGCTCATTTGAAACAGGCAAGAACTGTTTAGAGCCAAAATTCTCCTCTTGGGTCTGCAGCTTAGACCCTATGTACCATGAATTTTTTCACTGTAAGGGTGATTGGGAATTGGAATAGGTTGCCCAGGGAGGTGGCGGAGTCACCGTCCCTGGAGGTGTTCAAGAGGTGTCTGGATGTGGCGCTGGGTGATATGGTTTAGTGGTGATGTAGGTAGGTGGTTGAACTGGATGATCTTGAAGGTCCCTTCCAACCTTAATGATTCTATGATTCTATCTGCCTTGCCTTTCTCTTGTCCAGGCAGAGAGCTTCCAGATGATATAAAGAGAGAAGGGTTATGACATATGTGAAAGGTAAAACTCCGAGTTGGAGTGGGGAGCTTCTTTCTTTTTGTTTTTTTACTCTGGGGCTTGCTGGAAGCAAAAGTATTCGTGAAGTCACATATCGACATCCCTCGAGTTTTCTCACTAGGGCAGAATTTAGGAAGGTGCTGTCTTGGAATGCACCTCTAGTTTCTTAATTTTTCCACTCCCCCACCTCCACCATGCTGCAGCCGTGCAGGAAGGGGGGTGGAGAGGAATGCCAATGACAGCTGCCTCCCAGGGGCTCCTGGCTCTGGTTCATCTGCAAAGCCCCTGAGGAGGCTGGAGAATTTCCTGAAGCTCCCTCCTCCTGCCTGCTCTGTACCAGCATCTAGCAAAGGCTTTGCTTACCAACTTCTTTTCTTTCCAGATACTGGCAGTCCCCTTATATTTTCTCGCTATCCATTCCCGCTTCCTTGCATACCTTAGACTTGGGAGAAGGAGAAGGGAGCATCAAGGTTTGATGAGTGAAGGCCTCCTGGATGAGATCAGGTGGGAAGAGTAGGTCCCAGGAGATGAAAGACTCTTCATAGCATGGGGGTTTGCAAAAGGGAACATCAATGCCAAGTAGTCTTCACTCAAGTGGCATCCTCCTGCCTTTAATTTCTTCTGCTTCATCTGAATGGAGAGTTGAATCAGGCTGTTACAGCTGGACTAGAAATGTAATGCTTAATTGAGTTAAACTTTCTCTAAGCAATATTTAATCAGCATTTCAGAAATCCTTAAACAGACAACAAATAGGGATCATTGATACCAAAACATCCATTGCAGGAGTTTGCCCTTGGAAACAAGGTGTCAGATTCATCATTGGGATTGTTTAATTGTAACATGAAACAGAAGCAGCGAGTAAGCATCAGGGAAAAAAAAGCAAACAGGGTTACTCTGGCAGTTAGCAGGCCTGGCAGAAGGAATTAAGGGTAATTAATAACAGCAGTTGAAAAATAATTATTTAAATGGCAGAAGAAAATATGCTGCCATTTGTATACAGGGAGATATTGATGTTTTGCAAATACAGAAACTTCTCAGCCTTCTCCTACCTTCAAACGTTTTTGAATATTGTTTTCTTTTTAATATTTTTTTCCTTTTAACCAGGAAATGGACTTAGATTAACAGTCATTTTCAAAGGAATGTTACTAATTCACACTTAGTTAATTCAGTTCAAATAACAGTGGTTTCTGAACAATGAGGTATCACTGAATGACACAGTGAAACCTAAGAGTATTGTATTACTTTTCCATTGCTTTGGCTATAATTATTTTTAAATAGTAGTTCATGTTGGGACAACCTTATAATTAAAACTAAGAGACAGAGGCTGAATTGTGTGCGTTTCCTCAGTGTTTCACTTGCTGATATTTACTTGCTTGTTGCCTTACAAATTGGAGGAAGAATCACTGAAATTTGGAGGCAAGTCATTCATTTAATTGGACTGTGGATTCTTTTATTACTAATTTTGGAAATGAGAGGGTAATGTGATGTGTAATGGATTTCCCTGTCAGTGCAGATTAATGACTCTGCTACGTTTTTCCCAGTTTGGGAGATTGCTTCAGGAATAGTTCCCGTGTATTAGGTGTTTATTTGTTAAAAGATTGGATACCTCCTATAGTGTTTAATTAGCTTTGAAAATCATCATTACACTTAATGCTTCTAGTTCTCTTTATTCGCTTCTAACTTCTTAGAAAGCCATTGCACTCAGAGCCATGTAATTTTCCTGTAGGAATATTATACAATGCAAATCTCAGTTATGTCATTAATGGGTGGATGGCAGGAGAGCTTGGCTACGCTATGCTTCATTAAAATCATATAAAGTTGCTAATCTACCTCTGTGAAATGTCATGAATATATGGAAAAGTTAGCCCCTGGCAGGAAAGGAAAAAAGGAATAATGCAACTTCCTGTTCACGTATAAATTTCTTTTGCAGTTATTGGAAGCACAGTTTTGAATTTAACCTCTCCCTGGTGAACTTCATTTTTATGTGTGCTTTTAGACTGCCTTTACCCTTCTCACTTGTGCGTGCTCTCGGTACTCCTTCTCTCATGCATGAAGAGTAGGTATATGTTAAAAGTGCTGTTATTTAAGTGATTTTATTTTCCTTCCCTGTTTGAATATGAACAAATAGATTTGCTGTCACTAACTGATTTAGGTGCATTGTGGGCAGGCATCAAGACAGAAGGTGGATTGGCACAGTCACAGTCACCTGGACAGACAGGATTTCTAAGCTATGGTGCCAGCTTTAGCACACCTCAACCTGGACAGGCTCCCTATAGCTACCAGATGCAAGGTCTGTATAAACAGATATTATCATTAATTAGATATAGTTAATGGTATGGAGTTTTTTTCTCCCTCATTTCTTCACATTCCTAAGATAAAAATGAACGTTTGCTTGAGCACTTACCTATGATGCTGTTGCAGCTGGAGCTGAGATGATGATTGCCTTTGCTGAGAGCAGTGATGGGCCAGCTCTCAGCAGTTTGGAAGATCCCTCGTTTAGTGACTTCATAAATTTTTAAATAGTGAAGTGTTGTAGTGTTACTACAGTAAAAATGTATCTCTGAATAGCAATAGTTTAAAAAATAGTGAATGTGACAAAGTGAGTCCTGGAAAACGTGTCAGGATTATGAATTTAGGAAGTGCCAAATATAATTTGACACCTGAGTGTGTTTGGGGAGGGAGAAGATAAAAATACCGACTGCAGCTGTGGAGGTAGCTAAGTAATGATTGAAGTCTGTTTCTTTGAAGTCTATTTAAAAGCTGTAAGACTTTGTATGTGCGGGCTATTATTATCAGTTATATTTTGTAGCCTTACTTGTCTGTTGAGTTTACTTAATATCTCTCCACGTTGTTCTCCCAATTCCTTTTTTCCTCTTCTGTACTGGGAAGTCACTGGGTGTGCCCGAGTCTGGATTTTCACCACCATATTTTAAAAAACCTTTGTTTATTACAATTAGCTAATTTTGGATGTCTGCTGCAGGACTTTAGCACCTCTCTTTATTATTATCATGCTCCAATTAATCTCTGAGCCATCACGTAAATGCTCCATGAAATGTCTTGAGGCAGAAGTGCTTTCAGAGGCCAAGTGGCTGAGGTTTTGCTTTTGTTCCGCAGCTTTAAGGGTATATTGATCCAGTCCTTCACTCAAACACAAGAGAGATGGTTTTTGTTTTGGTTTGGTTTTTTAATCCTCTTTTGAACTTTGTGTTGAGTAGCTCTGTAGGGCAGAAGCAACCATCTGACATCTGAAGTGTTGCTTACTTGTAGTGTGCTCTGACAAGTAAGAGGAAGGATAGTGTAAGAGTAGTATGCAAAATTTCATCTACATACTGAATAGTGGTGATCTTCTACTCATCAGAGTAAGTATAACCATAACCAAGTTACTGGTTTTGCTTTCTGGAGATAGCCACACTAAAAAAACAAACAGACATACCCTCCTCTCAAAAAACCCCTACCTCTCTGTGGGAGAGAGATTAAAATGCTTGACAGCAGCAGCTACAAGAAACTCCTGGATCAACATTCTAGCTTTTAGGGACCTGATAATTTATGGTCATTAGGAAATAGTTATTGAAAAATTGTGTCTGTGTTGCCTACAATTTCTATTGCAGTAGTGCCTTCATGCCACAGTCATGTACTGGGATCCTGTTGTGCTAACTTATACAGCCAAATGAAAGTACAGTCCCCATAGAAGTTGGAGGGTAAAATAAAACACACAGGCTTACTGGGACCTAATATAACAATAAAGCTGAAATAGTTTAGGCATAATAAACAGTCGTCACCCCATGTTGGTTATCTAACAGCTCTGAAGGTGGGGTTTTTGTAAGATACAGTGCAAAGAGATGTAAACAAAAAGGGATTTGAGAGAGGACAATGAAGTAGTTTTGCAGATGTCTGTGGGAAACTCACTCGATGGAGGGAGGAAAGGGCGAGCAGCATGGGATAATGTGAGAGAGTGCTTGCTGGAAAATTTTAGAAGTAGTCAAATCAGGCATTGCTAGAGCAAAGCTAGGTCTCAGTCAATGGACTACGTAAAGGTCTGTCATAAAGGGTATTGCTTTGTTTTCTGCAGTATACAAAAAGTAAGATTGGAATTGTCAAGGTCGTGAAAGGGAGGTGGTTGTCAAGAGGTGGAACAGTAAGATCTTGGAAAGCATTTCAGCTGTACACATTTGAAAGCAAGGATCTAAAAATGTTCTGCAAAAGATGTGTTAAAGATGACCCAGTTGTGAAGCTGTAATAAGAGGAGGGTCAGAGACATTGATTTTATGATAGTATTGTCTGCAGGGCTGAAGGAGAAGGGGGTCTGAGCCTGGGTTCTTTTCTAGCTGTGCCACACTTGGGCTGAGACCTGTCCACCCGTGGAAGGCAGCAGATCACTGACAGTCTTGCTTGGGTGGAGGAGCCACAGGTCAGAGTGGGAGGGTCTGTGGGTCCCTGTGGTGTGTATGTCATTTCTCTTGTGCTCACAAACAGCACAGCGTGTGGATGACAGAAGAACTGGTTTCCTACAGAAACCTTACAGACCGTAAGAATGGAAATAAGGACAATATTTCAAATGAAAATATTGATGGAGTTGTTAGAATCATATTGCTGAACAGGTCTTTTTTGCAGTTAAATTTTGACAGTATATATCTGTACTATACATGAGAATATGTGTCTTTTTAATATTTTCATTAGGCTAAGCTTTGAATTTGAAACAACTTTAAATTGACTTAATTCTGCCTTTTGATTGAACAGATGTTAAAAGTAAACAGGAACATTTGTTTCCCTTTCCTCACTTAATTTTGGAAGGAGAACCTATTCATAGTTTCAACTAATATTTGAGGACAAAATTGAATCTTGACAGAAGAAGGTAGTAGTGCTACTGCTGTTCAGTTGTTTGTGCAGAAACCTCCAGAGAGGGAAATGAGTTTATTCTCCCTTTCCCCTCTAGCAGCATATGGTCGAGCTGCAGCCTCAGCCTTATCATAGCCTGCAATAGCTGTTCTTCACCTCCTGTGTGCGGCTGCGGAGCTGCTTATTGGAGATAATGGATCCCACAACCTACTTCACAACCAAGCATTAGATGACAGCGTGCTCGGGGCCCTGCTGGTATTTCTGCCTCTAGTAAAGGGGATTTCCTAGCAGCGTTGCAGTTGTTGTGATTGTGCTCCCTATTGGGGTTATGTCGTGCTCGAAAGCTTTGGAGTTATTCTGGTTCCTCTCCCTGGGGCGAATGTGTCCCTGCAACGTAAAGGTGCTGCCTTGCAGTGCGTGTGCAGCCAATTAAACCCAGTGATTTTTCTGACCCTGCTAAAATTACAGCGTCATTAGTCACTGAACAATAGCAGAGGGGGAGACTGCCAACTTTTGAAAATGATGAGGAAAATCACTGCCTGTGACTCCTTGCTAAGGTTATTCTGGTAATTGCATTTTTGTTTGTTACAAATTTATCATCGCTATAACGAGGGACACAGAAGGGAGAGGATGAGAAGAGGGCCTAGGTCTGCCTTGTTTGCCCCCCCTGCCCTTACTTTAATGAGTATGTTCCTTAAGTTATTTTTCATGTAAGTTGCTTCATAGATGTCGAAAGACCACTTACATGACTAATGGCTGCGGGAATAGGCCGTTGTTCCTATATTGGCACCGTTATAAGGATTGCTCAGTGAGAATAAATGGAGTAGAGAAGGGCTGGGGGAAATGCCAAGGAAAGAGCTCCATTTCCAACTGTCTTCTTGAGTATCCTTTTGGCTGTGATAAAAGCATGGCTTTTACCCTGCACCCAAGTACCCTGCTGCTGGAAGGGCACTAGACCTGTGGTGAGCACCAGCATTGTTTTAGATACCAAGACTATGATGTTTGAGAATATACTAACCAATTGGTTTGGGAATTCATCCATAAAAAGTAAACATTAAGGTATTTGGTTATTATTATACAGTATAAAAATATTGTGCTGGATGGCTAAGCAGTTACTAGGACAACAAGGGGGAGTTTGCCAAGGATTTTTGAACACTGTAAGCAAACGGAAGAAACCTTGAGTTTATATAGTCCATCTGGCCATCTTAGGCTTTCCCAGGAGAGCTGCGCTAGACTTCTGCCACATACATTGTACCCTGATGATAGACATAGCCCATGGCAAGGAGTCTGAGTTAGGAAAGCAAATGGACTTCTGTGGCAAATGAACAGGGGAGGACAGCACCCTGCGTCTTGTAGCAGCCTGGGGGCCAGCCCTGCTCCCAGCAGGGTCCGGCCGTCTTCTGACACTGACCGGGATTCCCAGCTTTAATGTGGATCCACGCTCTTTGCAAAATAGACCTTTGACCTGCAATTTACAGCTTTTATCACATTTTAAAGCTACGTAGCTGGCCAACTTGGGGCAGTAAATCTTGTGTGTTTCATAGAGATTCTTATTTTTGTATTTGTTCAGCTAAGGCAGGAGCAGCAGCTCTATGCCATGCCACAGTGATTATTTAAAAAACAAATGGCAAAATTGGAGTGTTTTAAAAACAACTTTAGGCCAGTAGTTCTGGGTGGCCCACAGAGCCATTTCTGAGAAACCTGCTTCATGTTTGTTACGGTCTAAGAGACCCCTACCCCTCCTCCATAGGAGCCAGCGCTGACCATGAGATGAAAGAGAGAGATCTGCGTGTTAGTATGTGTGTGTCTTTGTCTGAGAGGAAGAGATGCTGGCTGGCATGTAATTACTTTTCTCATTTGCTCTTGCAAATTATTTGCCAGACTTTCTGTGGAAAGATAATGTATTCCTCAAGAAAAGTTTTTGTTGGTTTTTTTTCTACTTAAAACTGTGAGAGGCCTTTATATCTTTTCAGAATGGTTCAAACCACGCACCTATAAAACTTGTGTTTGAATGCATTACTGCATCACCCAGAAATAACTACAGAAATAAAAAGAGACACAGTGACTTACATTCTTCCAGCCAAAGCACTCTTAGAAATAAAATAGCGTTTCAAAGTTTTGCAGTTTAAAATATTTTTCAGCTGTATTTTGGCTCTGGGGTTTGTTATAATAAAAAATAACATCTGTTTTCCAATTTTAAATTAAATTTAAAACAACATGTTTTTCTCATTAGTACTGTTTATCTGCACTATCTGCTAAACTTGGATGTCAACTCTTCTGCTGAAGTAATCTGATTTTAGTTCACAGGATTAGTAGCATCTATCAACAACCACAGAGCTTTTGCACTAATAGAAAATACAAGAGAAGTGTTTACAGTCATTATCACACGTTAAGTTTAAGCTTCATCTTTTTCCCGCGGCTGTTGGACATACTTCACATCTACTTTAGGCTTAACTTGTGTCTGTTTTTAGTAACTTTTGCAATCAAAATATTTAAGTATTTTTCCTTCTGACTTTATAGCTAGGATATCTATTGTTTTTTTGTTGTTGTTTAAAAAAGTAAATAGCTCATAAATGCTCTTTAGGGGTTGTACTAAGCATGCAGCCCTGCCTTGCTGTTTGCTGTTTGGAGTTGCAAGAATTGCCTTGCTGTTTGGAGTTGCAAGAATTGTCCCTTTTCCCAAAGAGTAACTGCTGCATAAGATTCGGTCGTTAAATTGAGTTGTGTTGAATAGATCAGAGGATCGATGCATCTGTACGCCTGACTCCCTGTTGATTTCCATCCCTCCTTGTGTCCTTTGCTCACCTGCAAGCTTTTGTTCCCAAGGTCTTGGTATATCTTTTCACTAAGGCAGGTTTCAATGACGAGGGAGGCTGTAAACAACCAGCGCGCTTTAATGAGAGCTCCTTGCTGGTTGGTGCTCTCCCGCTGGATGAGTTCAATAGGTTGCCTCATTACAGACTTTCTGGTGGCTTATGTAGCTTCACCCTCTGCATCCATATGTCTCAGCTGGTGGCTGTGTCACTCCCGGGTTATAACCAGTGAGGACAAAACAGCTGAAAGGGGTTGCTGCCCTTTTAGTGGAACAGCTTCTCAGGTTAGGTATTAAACAAGAGCCCCATCTGTCTATTTTTGGTGGCTTGTGAGGGGAGGAGAGAGGTGAAGGCGGTAATTCAGTCTCTGGGCTGAATTCAATCCTGGGTCTCCCTTCTCAGAGAGATAGATACTTTTTTTTCCCTGATCAGTTAGCAAATCCTAATGTCTTCGCGGTCAGGCTGAGCTGTTCAGAGCAAGGAGTTACAGCTTTTGCTGTTCCTTTGGGCACTGAGGCTCAAGGGAGGGGAGAGGACCCGGTTCTCAAAGCCAGTAGGAGAAACGGAGCCTGTGGGCTTCAGTGGGGGGAGATGGTGTCTCTTGGGACAAGGCTTGCAGTTATTGTTCAACAAAAACTGAAAGTGAAGAAACTCTCATCACTTCCACAGTGCTGGGGATTATTCAGAGGGGTGGGATAGCCTAATATTCAGTCAGAGCCGAGTTGCCTCCAAATTCTTGCCTAAATTTAAAGTTTCTCTTTTTATTGCAATAATGAAACACAGGGTGTGGGAACAATGAATTATCACTTTCCCTATATTAACATGTTATAGAGCTGATGACAACCGAATCAGTCAACATATGGGATATATTACAAATAGGCCATATCCTTATGATATAATTGCATGATGGAAGTTATTTTCTGATACCATGTTTTAGTAATTCACATAATTTTTCATTTCATTTCAGGCAGCAGTTTTACAACATCATCAGGAATATATGCAGGAAATAATTCACTCACAAATTCTACTGGATTTAATAGTTCACAGCAGGTAAATTTGTAAATATGAGTCAAGGAAACTTTGGCAAATTTACTTTTTTTCAGTGGTTGATAATTCTAACCCTTAAACAGCTTTTTGGATGAAACTAGCCTCATTTCCAGTTCAACTAATGTTTATAAATGTTTTTTCTTCAATTCATCATCTTCCAATAATAGAACTACTTGTCTGGGTTTGATCTTCTTATTCACACATCTTCAGTAGAGTGTCTAATAAACTATTTGTATGAGAAGACATAGTAAATTATGTGTAATTTATATTTTGTTTTATGCCTCACCACTTTAGGTCCTACAGTGTCCAGTCCAGGAAGCATACGTGCTGAAAGTCTGACATGTGTTTGTAGTTATATTTTGGAATTTATACTAAAAAGTAGCAAAACTTTGATGGACTATTCAGTTGCTTTTTTGTCTTGCAGGAATATCCTTCTTATCCCAGTTTTGGCCAAGGCCAATATGCACAGTATTACAATAGCTCACCATATCCTTCACATTACATGACAAACAGCAACACCAGCCCAACGACACCCTCCACAAATGCAACATACCAGCTTCAAGAACCACCATCTGGCATCACCAGTCAAGCAGTTACAGATCCTGCAGCAGGTAATTACATGGATTTTATGGTGCCTATGAAGCACGTTTTTGCAAGTTGAAAGAGTGTTGAATTGGATTTTTTTTGTGTAGTCGTTAATATTTTTTTATTATTTCTTAATCCTGAGCCTGTGGCACGTCTTGCACAGATTCTAACATAAAATAGACTAAAGAAAAACTGAGATCAGTAAAAGTTTAAAGCTTGTATGAAATACAAGTTGTTTGTATTTATTTGTAAAATGCTTGTGTTAAAAATTGCAGGATATGGGAAGGTCTTTACACCAAACCAGAACCTGATGCTTTTAAGCTCTGTCTTCATTATGATAAACTCCTTTGATTTTTCCTAAGTAAGACTGAAATCAAGAAGCCTTTAGACGATAGCACAACTGTCCACTTGAAAGAGAGCTTTTGTGTTTTCACTTTTGGAGGACATAATAATGCTTGTAATGGGGAGTTGAAATTCCACAAGTGTTTCTATTTTAAGAAAAGATTTTCAGTGGCTTGTCGTCCTTCCCAGTCATTTTACCGTTCTTGGTGAAATTTGGGAGTCCTCTACTAGTTGAGATATTTTTGAACATTTATGCCAAACTGCTCCAGCTGTTTTTGGAAATGAGAGGTGAAAAATACTTTTCCCATTATTTAAAAAAAAAATTACATTTTTTAACAGTTCAAACATGTCAGTAGTTAGTAGATAGCAGAAGTTTGAAATCTGTCAGAGAGAAAGTCCAAGTTTGCAGATGTGTTTCTCAGTAATGCAGTAAGAAGCAGCTGTGATTTGGCAATGTTACCAGGAAGTTTTGGTTTGGAGTTTTGTTGGGGGGAGATTGTTTTTAGTTTAGGTACTTGATGGAACTGATCTTGCATGTGCAATTTGAGCTTTAATATACTTTGCTAGGACGCTCTTGCATTTCTACATGAGTAGGTATCTGAAGAAAATGTATACAGTGTTGTCTGTCTTTATATATTTGCTGAAAGTAAGTAGGGAGGAAAATATAGCTGGGGTGTGTGTTTTTATACGCAAGATCATATGTGTGTGCAATGTATTTGAGAAAAGAATCTTTCCAAATATGAGAATGCATATTGGAGTGTGCAGCTTTTAGAATATATGAATGTATATTGGAATCTGCATAATTACTCTTTTTCACTTTCTTTTTCGTTTTTTGATTTTGTTTTCTTGTGGGGTTTTATTGCTTTTCTTTTAAGTTGGAAGCAGTCAGTTCCCCTTACCTCAAAAAACAAATGTGATCAACTTTTAACTTTTATCAAGATACTAAAACTGAATCTCTTTAACATCTGTGCCTTGATCTTCTGCAAAATCTTTCATGTATATTTTTTAAGTAGTTGATACTTCTAAAAGCAACAGTGAACACATACACGGAAAGAGGAGGTGTATTTTTCCTGAGCTCAAACTTGGTGGCTTAAAACCTGTTTTCCTATTTAAATAGTTTTCTGTGCTCTATAGGCCTGGACAGAACTTTTCTATCAGCTCCTCTTTAGGAAGTTTTCCTTTTCTCCCTCAAATCTTTCAGACACTTGATAAGAAAGTTTTGCCTAAAAATTTGAAAGAAGTTGGTGGACTTTCTCATGGATGGGTCCTGCACCTAAGCCCTCTCCTAGTTTGCACTTTCACATATTGAAAGCTGTACATCCCTGGGTGCCCTATCACTGCTCCCTTAGTCATGTTCCTTGACCATGTGCACATCTTCTCTGGCATTGCTGGGACTGCCATCTCTTTCCTCAAGATATGTTTATGTTACTGATATAACAATTCTGAAGAAGTTCCTTCAAATGGTTTGCAAATAACATGTCTTTAAGTAGGTATGGAATTATCTTGAGCTGGCTGCATTACCACAGGCAAGGACATGTTTAGGAAAGTACTTGCTAGTGGCTACTCTATATTAGGAGGAGCAAATGAAAGCCATCTTTCTGTTCCCCTTCACCAACACAGTCGCAGTTGGCAGAAGATACAGGGCTAGACAAAGATTTCTTCATTTATCTTCATGCACTTCTCTTTAGGCATTTAAGTTAAGATCAAGCCCATTTAGACTCCTTCTGTGCTGAGTGGAGAATGATGTACCTCTAAATAGAGTTCAGTTTAACTACAGTCTTAATCCTCAGGTGCTAAAGCCTTTCCACTGATATGAGAGCAGTTTAAGGTGGCTTATATACCAGTGTTGGGTTCCTACGTTAAAATTAGGTGAGAACCCTTTTGCTACATCACAAACCTTCAACCCTGCTAGAAGGGAAGTGAGGACCAATCAGTGAATCCAGTGCTGTGCCTGCCATTTCCCCTTAGACAATGTACATTCTTTTACTTTCCTCTTGCTATGATTCTATGATAAAGCCTCAGATGAGCTCATACACAATATGCTTGGAAGATGAAGCAAGGCTGTGGTCAAAGAAAAGAGGTATCAGCATGGAGGAAGGGAATTCTGGTGGAGTCGGGACAAATGTTAGAAGGAAATTCACAGTTGGGTAAAAAACACAGAACAAAGGAGCAAACTAACCAAATTTTAATCACAATTAGTCAGATTTCTGTAGGATATTTTGCCACACCTGGTCAAGTTAGACTGCTGATTCTATTCCGCAGCTGGAGTTCTGCATATGAGGGATGGTGGGGAGCAGTGCAGAGCCATCACATTAGGCTGCTGTACCCCTTTAGTAGGTTGGACTCCAACTGCTGAATTGCAGCTGTTCTTGCTGGATGTTGGTATCTCTAGACGTCTTCTATATTTAAAAAAAAACATGGTAATCTGTGCGGTTCTGAACTATGCCAGGACAAGCACAGAACGGCCTTCAGACTTTACAGAGGCACCAGAATAATTTGACAGATGTAAGTGGTTCCTATGAATTTGGGCCAGTAAGTGAAACAGAAGAGTCTGGTAAGAAACATGTGAAAGGAGAGAAAGTAATTATGTGCTTTTGTGACATTTTTAGTAGAGTTTTGCAGACTCGGAAAGCTCAGATAATTTCACTCAAAATATGTTTAATTCCTTGTCCAAATATAAAATAATCCTTTTATGGTTTCCCACAGTTCCTAGTTAAATATGCAAGTTTTCGCCATGTGATCCAGGATGTCCATGGATTCTTGCAGAACCTGAAATTTTTCCATGCTCAGTGTTTTTTCTTTCTCTTTCCTTTGTGTATCTGAAAAATTTCTTGTATCTGAGTCATGACAAAACTTTTTGATTGCACAGAGGTTGATATTCCCTGGCTCCATAAATCAGATATACAAATTAATGTTATTTTCATGTGAACAGAAGACTGTATTTTTGCTAGTGATGTAATCAGAAAATTATTAAACAAAACAATAAACCTCAGTATGAAGTTTAAAATTTTTAAAAGTGTGCTTTGCTTCATATTTAATTGGAAATTTTCTTTCATTTCAAAAGTAAGAATTTTCAAAGTTTTTTTTTCTCCTTATAGAATTTTAACTTTTGCTTTACAGAATAAGATGTTTTTAATCAGAATGATAACAGAGTCTTAGGTTCCTTCTGGGATGAGCTTTCAATCCATACATGAGTAGGTTGGCCCAGGTATGAATAGTTAATTGTTGATTTTTCATGTGAGCTGTAGTATGTAAGAGAACTAATAGTAATTAAAATTATTAAAAAAAAAATAAAAATAGAGTAATGAGCAAAAATTCACTCTCCCAATACTGAAATTCATTGAAGTAGGTTCAGACTGAACAAGAGGAAGTATTTCTTTATGTTGCACATAGGTAAGATGTGCAGCTCTTTGCTGCAGGATGTTGTGGATGCAAAATGTTTATGCCAGTTCAAGCATTGCTTAGACAAACTAAAAGACTGGATTTAGAATCATAGAATCATCAAGTTTGGAAGAGACGTTAAAAGCCCATCCAGTCCAACTGTCTACCTCCATCACCACTAAATCGTATCACCCAGCGCCATATCCAGACACATGTTGAACACCCCTAGGGATAGTGACTCCACCACCTCCCTGGGCAACCTATTCCAATACTCAATCACCCTTACAGTGAAAAAAGTTTTCCTAATGTCCAATCTGAATCTCCCCTGCTGCAATTTAAAGCCATTTCCTCTCGTCCTTTCACTATGGGCACGGCAGAAGAGACCGACCCCCGCCTCACTACAGCCTCCTTTCAGGCAGTTGTAGAGAGCGATGAGGTCCCCCCTGAGCCTCCTCTTCTCCAGACTGAATTTACTCAGATACCAAATTCATTCTAGAAATCCCTGACACAAAAAGATCACTGGAGACAGTGGGTGAATTAGCACTGTATGTATCTCTGTCCTTTTTATGCTCTTTCACCTAGTCGTTTGGCCAGTGTTGAAATTTATCCTGGATGGATGGGATTTTGCCTCAATCCATTATGCCTGCCCCAATGTTCTAAAATAATTAGGGGGACATTCATAATAGGTATTTCTAAGAGTTTATGTAGAAAATTACTACTTTTGCTAAAGCTCTAATAATTTTGTTTTGAAATATTTCAACTCCATCACAGCAGGTATAAAAACTCTTGATTTGTGCAAATTTTTCTTTAGAAATGCAGTCAACAAAGCTGAATTTATCCTTCTGTTTCAGATGATGCTGTATTTATAATTTATTAAACATTGTTTCTTTCAAGAGAGACTTACATTGTTCTTGAGATTTGATCTCCTTCAGGTTTCTTGGTTTCTGCAAAAAGTATGTTTAAAATATTACTGGAAGGTTTTTTTTCATATTACTCACATACTTCACAATGCAGATTAAAAATCCCACAAGGGCTGTGCTAGCCAACAAATATTGTTCTCAGCCATGGGTCACCATTTTGCTCTTAAAAGGCTGAACTTCTTTTTCATTAAACACTATATCACATTTAGTATTGCAAAAGGGAAAGCTACCTTGACAGTTTCACCTTATCATATTTCATAACAATAAATTAGAAGCAGGAAAGTGAAATAGAAAAAATAGACTGTATAGGCAACTTTTCACTAATACCTGTGTGGAAACAAATACTGCCATGTTCGCAGTACATTACTGGTGCTCTAAGGATCGCTCTTATTCATAAATGAAGAGTAAATCTAAAGTATATTTTTATATAGGAAGGAAACACAATGAAAATTCTGTAAAAACAGAAATGAGATTGGATGCAATAATGAATCTCAATGTATGGCACTGGTTTTGCTTTTTTTTTGATAATGGTTGTTCTCCTGTTTTTAGGTGAACAATGTACAAATTTTAACTCTTTTGCATTGCTTTCAACAACATGTAGCCTGACTCACTGTCACAAGATATGTTGACAGTAGGAACTTGATGCACTTTTCAATAGATGTTTTAGTAGATAAATAGGATGTTCATCACTGGTTTTAGTAGGATTAAAATTAACAATAATTTCAAACTCTTGGAGACCATAAATAATGGATAATAAAAAATGCCTATAATGGAGAAAGGCACTACCTGCCCATTATAAAATTGCTTCATCTTTTTTTCTTCAACATTGAAAGTTGAAGAAAAAAATCTGGACCATTGCAGGGCTTATTAATATAGTTGTTGTCATACATACCTAATATATAATGGCTTACATAATATACACAATATTATATTTTTTAAGTATTTTGAATATACAATCCTAAATCAAAAAGTCACCCAAGTCCTGAAATACGTTGGTGCTTCTGCTGGTATTTTTAACAGATTGAAGTTCATAATGCTAGTAGTCCTCAATAGACATACATTAGATTAATTTTTCAGAGGAAGATGATTTTGACGTTTGGTCAAAACAACACTAAAGATATCCTTCTATGATTCTGTCAGCAGGCATTATTGTATTTCTTGCAATACTTAATGCTACAGTAGCGGTCATTTTTTCAATAGAGACGTTAAAGAAGTAAAAATCCTCGAATACCTGTGTGATTCTACTGCATTGTTTGATCCTGGTCAAGTTTTGTGTAAGCAGTAAAGCAAGAAGTTTGTATAACAAAATCTTGTGTTTAGCTTTATTTATGCAAAAGTAAGAAAATCATAGCTGAGACTGACATATTCAAACTACTTGTATCTTAAACTTTTATTTTGGTATACAAGAGTGGAAGTAACTCTGGACTGAGGATTTAAGGTCTTTATTTGAAATTAAGTATAAAATTTGGGGGGGAAACCATTAATCTGGGCACAATCTAAATGGAAAATATTTGTGCATACCTATTTGCAGAGACATTTGACTATAGTAGCTATCCTAGACCCATCTCATCCATGTGATTTACATTGTGACATGAGATATGATTACTTTGATAATGTACATTTACTCCTTTTTGCATACCCTTTCAGTGTAGTAGGGAAAAAATCTGATGAAATTTGCAATGCCTTTGGCAACAGCAAGAGCTCTACCCAGAGACTTGCCAGTCAGATTTACCTAGGGGTAGACTTGATTTTGGGATTTCTGGGACAGATAGTTTTCCCCAAATTTGTCATTTGGTACTATTGCTGTATAGTACATTGAAATCAATACAGCAGTTGCTTAGTGGGATTTCCATAAGAAACAGAAAAGAATTACAGTGTTGCAAATGTATACTCTGTGGCTGTATTGTCTATTCATAAATAATCAAAGTATTCTTATTTATGAAATGATGGAAAATTTTCCAATGTGACGAAACCATCAAAACTACCCATGGTGATTTATGACAGGGAAGTATATCCTTATGGTATTACAATCTGGGTTAAAAATGTTTTCCTTACTGATTAGAGAAGTCAAGATTGGGTCTATTGCACTTGGTCAAGGAAGAGAGGATTCTCTGTGTGTGAAGCAGAAACAAGCCATAAAGTTGTTCCAAAAGTGGAGTCCATCACCTGGTGCGCAGAAAGCTGATCCACACACAGAGTCGCGATGTTTGCTTTATTTCCGGTTCTGTGCAGAAAAGGGAGCTAGGTGGTATCCCAGAAAGTTAGCTCAGCTTCCCGAAACACAAGGGTTACTTTTATACACAGAATTATGTAACATTACTTTAATTTTAGTTCTGTTCTATCCCTTGTATATGTGATTTCGTGATTGGTTAACTAATTCTTCACTTTCATTTAAAGTGACAGTGCTTGAGAAGTTTTTTGTTAGTAGGGGTCCTTCTAGCCTGTGGGTGGGAATTCCAGTATGCTAATAGGATGTTAATAAGGTGAAACCAGTGTCAGTGTTTTCTACCTAGTACTCAAGGCTATAGCCAGTTCTCACCAAGATAAGGTATGGGAGTAGTCCCTCTAATCACCTTCATCCGTCTTGCAAGCCTGTTTCTCAGGGACGGTCTGTTGACTACTAGGGATGTGTTCTTCTTCACTTCTCACTATCTTAGTGTTATGTTAGTTCTGTTTTTATTCTAAGTGTCTCTGTGCTCTCTCACGTGATTTTTTCTAAAACTTTTACTTATTTCAACTCATAACCTGCGTCAATTACATGTGGTGTCAGACAGCCTGGAACAGAGTGCAGAGAGGTGCCATAGCAGAGATCTAAAATTATATGTGTCTGTTAATGGAGGCAGAAGAACATCTGCTATTACAATATGATTATGATTTTGTGAAGGCACAGGCAACACACAGAAATAGCTTTAGTGGTCCAGACCAACGGATCAAGTGGCCCCACACCCTGCCTGCTGCAGTGGCCATCAGCAGACACCCAGGAGTAGTGAGGACAGGCTCAGCTTGTATAAGACTTGCTCTAACCACTTTTCCAGCTTCCAGATATTTTCATCTCAGAGGATTTCCAAAGCTGCTGTTGTCTGTATATTTAGGGTGTGCCTACATTAGAATTTTAATTTGAAGCAGGAGTTTGTTTTGAAGCAAAGAGCTTTGGCTCAGCAGAGTTATCCTAGAGCACCCAGCAGGAGTCCCTCCAGACAAAACTAACCTGGATGGTGTCCTCCCAGACAGCTCCTAATTCCTTCAGCCCCTATTGAGAATGCTCAGGACACCAGATCAGGCTGAACCTATAATGAAATGATCTTGCAGAAACAGGGACTGAAGTCTGGGGTTGTTGCCACCACTTGTTTGGTCCCACAGACCCAACCTGCTAGTGCTGACATGGCCATAGCACCCCTGAAATCTTCTGTCCAAGGATGTCTCCAGGCTCCTCTTGAGTCCTTGCAATCTTCTGGGAGCCTGGCGTTTTTTGAGAAAGGATTTTTTTTTCTATATTTTTTTTTCTCAGACTACGTAGAAGGAAGAAATTTTTTACAATGAGAGTGGTGGAACACTTGAACAGGTTACCCAGAGGTGGTAGATGCCCCATCCCTGGAAACATTAAAGGTCAGGTTGGATGGGGCTCTGAGCAACCTGATCTAGTTGAAGATGTCCCTGCTCATTACAGAGAGGATGGACTAGATGACCTTTAAAGGTCCCTTCCAACCCAAACTATTCTAGAATTCTATGATTCTTTTATCTGAACTCCTCCTTCTTGTGTTTAACCTGGCTGCTGCCAGCTTACTTTGGTGATTCTACTTCAATATTGGGACAGGCAGTGGAGAGCTGATCTTCACCCTCTTTTCCACTCATAATTTTGCAGAGGGCTGGGTTTTCTACTGCACTTGCCTGGGTTTGTGCTGCTCAGGAACAGGATAAAATTGAATTAAATGCTTTAGAAACATAGTAATTTCCCTTGGCTAATGTTAATATATGTCTGTTACTGTAAAGTTGACTGAGGTTGAACAAATTAACCTCCTCCTATCAACGAATGCATAATAATGGGTATAACAGTAACGTGTGTTGTGGTTACATAACTTGACTTCAGCAAGGCTTTTGCTGCCTTGACAGTTAAATCTTTTCACTTAACAATCTTATAAACAAACTAGGCTAAAGCAGTCTAACAGAAACTACAGCAGGATGATATAAAGCTGTTTAGAAAACCATGTCCAGAGGGAAGTCAGTGAGAGCTTGCTGTTAAAATAGAAGGATGGCTAAAGCAGCATTCCTTAGTGCCTGCCTTGGGCCCAGCATTTTCATTAATCATTTAGATGACGGAACAGAATGTGTTTGCCTATTAAATATGTAGATGACACCATGCAGAGAGGGGCTGCGAGTTCTTTGGAGACAGGATGAGAACTCAAAAAATGGAGATGTGATCTGAATAGGAGCAGGTGTGAGGTATACATTTAGGCAGGAATGATGAACTGCACAAATGTGGGATGGGGAATGTTGGCAGCTCCTTCCAGGCTCTACCTTTCCCTGTGGACTGCTCTCAGTACTCCAGATATTAGTGGCACACCGAGTACCCTTAGCCGCTGTTGTTTTTCTTGCTCCAGAATTTGTCAGGGCTTGGGCTTGTCAAGGCTCAGGGCTTAGCTGGATACTGGATTCTTTAATTGGGTTTCCTTATGAGGACCTGAGAGCGACCATTGGACAGTGAGCTGCTAACCCAGCCGTGCACGTGGAAGCTGCCCTGTTGAGCAGCCTTAATCCAAAGAGTACATGCTATGGTTTCCCTTTGCATACATGGAATAAGTTTCTTACACAGTATGTCACATTTCCCCCATGGGTTACTGCCATCTGTCACGCTGTTCATAACAGACTGGTCTCTTGAGTAGGCTCAGAAGCTCCAGGTATTACCAGTGTTGGGCATTCAGTTCATGTGCAATATTTGGCCAGGTCTTTGAGAAATGACCAGATAGGTGCTGCTCCTTCCTTGGAAGATGGTTTAAGGATCCTGAAACTAACATTTATTGAAAATATTGCAGAAAATGCTAATTGTTCCCTGCCAAGTGGTGTCCAGAGGAGGGTAGCCTGCGGGACACGGAAAGTAAAGTTTTGCGCAACTTATCTTTGGATTACTGTGTCCAGTTTGGAGAGAAACTAGAGAGCAATAATCAAAGCCTAGAAAGAGGATTGTCAGAGAAGGGTTAACCTAACAACAAAGGGGGTCTGAGAACAGTCTTCAAATGCAGGGGGATTTTCCCCGCTTTCACAGATGGAATTTAAATTGTCGTAATGAATGCTGAACTTACATATTTTGTTTCTAATGGTATGGCTGTTAAAGCATTGGATAGATTGCCTGGACAGATCCATAAGAGCAAGACAGAAAAATCTTTCTTGGGAGTGATGTAGGTACAGTGGGTTCCAGAAGGGTGGGCTATGGTGTTCCCAGCCAACCCTGGGGTCCTGAGATAGGACTAGGGCTCTTTCTGTCAGGTTAGGGTCTGGCCCATTCATAGAATCATAGAATCGTTTCGGTTGGAAAAGACCTTCAAGATCATTGAGTCCATCCATCAACCCAGGACTGCCAAGTCCATCACTAAACCATGTCCCCAAGGGCCACATCCAAATGTTTTTTGAACACCTCCAAGGACAGTGACTCCACCACTTCCCTGGGCAGCCTGTTCCAATGCCTGACCACCCTTTTGGTAAAAAAAAATTTTCCTAATATTGAGCTTGAACTTCCCCTGGTGCAACTTGAGGCCATTCAGACTTGCACCTGAGAAGGGGAGAAGAAAGTGAGCCTCCACCCAGATTTGCAGCCCTGTGTTTGAAATTTTGAATGCAGTATACTTAACAAAGGTGTTTGCAAAAATGGAAAGCTGGATGGCTCATACAAACAGACTTTCTTCCCTGCCCTCACCACACTCTGTTATGTACTCGCTCTTCTAGATTTACTTGGTTTTATTTGTCATGAAGTTTTGTTTATACTTTTTCCCATTCTATCTGTTCCCTATTTTATTTAGTATTATTATTACTACCCAAGTTTTAATACATAAAATTTTTAGGTATGTCACATCTGTGAGAAGAATTAAAAAAAATCTGGGATCTAAAGCCAAACTCCAAAAAATAATGTCAGAGACCAAGAGCAACCCTAATTTCAATTAATCAGTAGGAAATGCAATTTTTCATTGCATCTGAATTTTAGAGCACATATTTAGAACATCATTGACCAATACACCTGTTGAAGAAATTCTGGTCTATTTATTATACTGGGTTATAGTTAATTTCAATGCTTTTGTGCATTGTTTTCTTTCTTTATTTTTTTATTATGGATTTCAATTAAAAAAATAACACATTGCAAATAAACCCATTTAAGTTTAAAAGGTTGGGAAAATTGTACTAGTTGAATTATGATTTCTTACTTAGATTTTAGTATAGTAAGTGAAAGAGCAATCAGCATTCAAAGTATTAGTTTAAATAAATATTCTGAAGTGTACATTGTCTTAGGAAAAATGTATATTATTGGAATGTACATGATCTTCAACATTTATACCTCTGTCTTTAGTTATGTAGACTGATGTGGCTGGATGATATTTGTTGTTTGGCACATACAAAGAATCACTTTTTTATGTATAGGTCAAGTCTTTTTTGAAGATTCTTTGTTTTACCTTGAGTTACATCTTAGCTTGTTATTCTGCTTTGTTTAATGTAGCGTGAGGTATTCAGGTAAAAGTATAATGTGAAATATATCATATATGCTAATTTCCATTAAGTGTGGATTTGAAAGCTGAACATGGGAACTTCAAGACCTTTTTCTTTCATTCAGCACAAGCAGCCATTATTATTTTGAGTAAATGGTAATGTGGTGTTACACAGATGTCCAGAGTCTCCTTCTTAATCTAACCTTTGACCTCAACAGGATGTTTTTTAGGAGAAATAATCACTTCTGTGAGAAGTATACCTGTTTGTTCAAACTGTAGTGCCGTGGTCTAGGCTGACTAAAAAACAAATTAATATTGATACCAGTATCCACATCTACAGAACTCTAAAGAGTAGTTAATGTTAACTGAGCCGTGAAATTGATAATTATATCATATGCTGAAAATTCCAGCTGCCTTCACCAAAATGTTTTTTTAGGGGAAAAAAAAAAACAAACTATAACCATCAAAATGAGTCTTTTCTCTCTGAACTTAAGGCTGCAAAGGAGGTCTTGAAAAGAGATTTAAAAATGTGTTGTTGCATTTCTGAGGGGTATGGTACGGTTAAATGAGTTAAGAAGGATAATTTATACTGAGTGTCTGCTTTGTTGTTGTTCAAGAAATGTTACTGGACCTACGGATGTTAAGAATAGCAAAACATCTTCCACTGATCATGCTTTCAGGAAAACTTACATATGTAAATCATCATTCTTTTTTACCTGTTCAACAACAGTGAATATTTTATTAAATAAATTTTGCTGAAGCACAATAATTAGTGTACAATACTGTTTATAAAGAATTGTATCCTATCTTGAAGGTACTCGTTGGATTCAGTACGCTGAGTAGGCGTTTGCAGTATAGTATAAATTTAATCTTCATAGTCAATGAATATTTAAAACTTATTAATTGAAATTACCCTGGGGAAATAAGGACTCTATATTTTGCCATAAACAGAAAATATTCTATTCATCTGATTCGAATGTAGCAATCTAAAAGTAAAATGCCTGTAACCAGGCAATTTTAAAAAGTTCTCAATTTCTGCAAATTATTCTTTTTCATATATGTATTATTTCCTCTTACCAGTCACCATAATGGTTATCTTAAAGCATGTTTAAAAACTTAGAATTAAATCAATGTTCTTTAAAAAAAAAGCTGGTATCCCTTAAAATTGTTCATTTAGAGTTTAATCTTGTCTATGAAGTGAAATGATCTCCTCTATGATTTGAAGGAATTAAGATTATTATTTTTACTTGCTCCTTTTTTATTTGTTTGCTGAAATAATTTATATCTCTGGTTTTACATATAAATTGAACTTGCTGTAATTAATTATGTATCAGTATTGCCACTTATCATTAATTGTTTTAGTTAGGACTCTTTAGTGAACATTCTGGTTTTAGTATCACATGTAAAAAATAAGTTGAACATTTTGAAGTTTAAACTGAAAGCTAAAAATGTCCTTTCTTTACTCCAGCAGAATACAGTACAATCCACAGTCCATCAACACCCATTAAAGATTCAGATTCAGATAGATTGCGTCGTAGTTCAGATGGCAAATCACGTGGACGTGGCAGAAGAAACAACAATCCTTCACCACCACCTGACTCTGATCTAGAGGTAATTTATTAGATTATATTAGATGTCTCTGAGCTGTTACTGACTATTTTTACCATTATTTTGCAGAGAGAAGCATTATTTACAAATCAAAAATAAAGTGGCATTGGAGATCCCCATCTTTTTTTTTCTAACAGAATTTTGTAGAAGATAGAATTTTTCTACTAAAGAAACTGTCATGAAGAGCACCTACTTTCTCTGAAAAATACTGGGGTTTTCTTTCTATTTTTGATTTAAAAAAAAGCAGGCTTTTCTCAAGTCGAAGAAAGGTTTGCGTTCCAACAGGAGACACGTCTAGCACAATACTGGCTTTGTTCTCTCATGCTACGTACACATTGCCCTCAGTGGCCCATGCTTTCTCTTGAGAGCACATCTCCAGTGACAGACCATAGCTATGAGTGTCCACACTGCCTTACTTTTCATTTCCAAAAACTTAGCCCATTTGTCATCATGGGAAATACAATCTCATCAGGATTTAAAATACTTACTTATGTTTGAACACTTTATTTTTCATTAAAATATCAATTTGTGTGTGGTCAGAGGACAAATTTAAAACATATTTTCCATTGGCTGTAAGCAAAATAATTATTTACTGATGCCATAAATTCTTACACGTGCAACGTCTAAATTCATAATTTTAATTCTTCAGGTGCCTGAAATTCATTAAAGATTGTCATAGATTAAGGGAATTTAAGTGCTTAGCAGCAATTTGCTGTATTTTGTTTTTAGAGGTCATTTTCGAGAGCAGTTATATGAACTTTGTTTTGTAAGACTTACAGAAATACAGAATTCAAAACCAGAATATTTAATTTTCACATTTCTCTTCATTTATTTCAGTTTCTATCTCACATCTGACTTTAAAATAATACATTGTGCATCTCATTTTCTGTGTGTATTTGACAATAAGGATAATTTTATTCTAATAGAATAATTTGCTATAATAGCAATTGTAGTAAAAAGCTAACAGATTGTATTACCCTGTTCTGGAAAAAATGGCAAGGAAACTATGGTTTTAATATATAACCATTTCAATACAATTTTCTCATTTGTGCACTTACTGATTCAAATTTTAACTTTCCATTTCAAGTATCGGCTTCACAGAGGAACACATTGATTTGATTCTCTTTTTACAGAGAGTATTCATTTGGGATTTGGATGAGACAATCATCATTTTCCATTCCTTGCTTACAGGGTCCTATGCCAACAGATATGGAAGGGTAAGTGTCAAGAAACTGATGAAAATTTTCAGTAATATTTGCTGTTTTATGGAAGGAAGACTAGTTGATTTTTGCAGAGGCAAAATTATACTGGTATTTCAAGATGTAAAAAATCACAGAGTAAAGCTGTTTCATATGTCCATTCTTTGCACTACTCAGCTCTTATATTCAGTAAATAATTAAATAGTATTGGGCGTAATACTTCGACCTATTGAGGTCTGGTTTGTAGGTACAGAGTGTATGAAACCTGTTGATATCATCAAAATCTGCAAAGGTTTAGCTTCCCTCACAGAGTGAAGAATTTCCAGGAGTGATTGCTAAAATAACATTTTCGTTCTGAGTGATCGTCAGTGGACTGTGCTCTGTATTGAGAAGTCAAGAGGAAGAATGCTTTTGGACACAGACAGATTAATCTAAAATTTTTTACCTCAACTTTTTTTTTAGCCTACGTATTGACTGATGTTTTTGAAAGTCTGCTTATGAGTCAGATCTTTCTATTATGCGCAGTCTATAAATCATAACTAAACCGATTAATATGTCTACAGACTGTGGGTTTCCTTGGTAATTCTTAGAAGAGAAACACAGTCTTAGGTGAATAAGAACAGTTTGTGAGTGGAATGCCCTTGTGAGATCAAACTTTGTTTTTCCAAGATTGTATTTGAAAGCTGATGTCTCAGCTTTTGCTAAATTCTGTTCTGCCATTTCATGTTCACCTCATGTGAGATATAACTAGAATGTGATTATTTGGTAACCTTAAAAAATTCTTCATATAAAGAACAACCAGATAGTTGTATCTGGCTTCATATAATCACTCTGTCTTCTTGTAAGGCTTATATTTTACCCTATACTTAGTTGAGTGAAGGGCAATGCTACTACTGATTCAGTCTGTGCCTGAGTCATGTTCTGAATTCCTCCTAATAGCTTTTTTACATTATAAAAACTCTAAAGCAGAACTTCTCTGCAACCTTTCTTGCTTGTTCAAGTGCAGTATATTTTCAGAAGTGTTTGCTTCTTACCTGCAGCTTACCTGCTTGAGGAATATAATTAGGTTTTATTCATTATGTGTCAGAAAAGGAAGTTAATTCAGCAGCCTTGGCTTCTATTTAGGTAGTAAAAAGACACTAGAACTTTGTTTCAACATTTATTGTATGGATACATATAGACAGTAACATTATAGAGAATTAAGCATTTACAAAAAATTTTTTTCCATTTCTCAGCCTTCTGTGAAGATATGACAAACTTCCTCCAAAACTTGCTTTTGCATGGCACCCCAAAATCGTCAAATCTGTGACAGTTTACAGCTCAGAATGAGGAAAACAAATCCCAGTGCTCACAAAAAAAAAAACCTCAGTGCCAACAGAATTTCACCACTTGCTTTCAGGCAGCAGAGCAGGGCTTCAAAAGCCTAATTAGTCATTGTCATAGAAGCACTTGTGCAAGCATATTTTTTTCCATTTGTTACTAGTTCCCTATAGTGGTTTCATTAATTGAGGTCCGAACATAAACACCTTTCTTGCTGGATGCTTGAGGTTGAGGAAAGTGACTAGTATTTAGCTGTGAAGAGATACAAATATATATGGTGCAAGGAGGTGGGTAACTCCTCATTGCAGCTCCATCACTGTTGGCACTGTTTACTTGAGATGTAGCTTTCACCCAGCTGGCTCTGGTTTCATGGCATGTGGCACAATACTTCTGCGTTGCTGAACGACAACTGACTGTTGATGTTAAGAGGCATGATGGCATTAGTGCTTATGACTGTGGATAAATACCCCTTTCTGGTGAGCGGTAGCAATGTGCATGTCCTTGGCTCTCAGATGCAGGCATGAAAGTGTGCCATTCTTGCTTTGCTTTCTTAAAGTTTCATTCATATCACAACTTCTTTGGGCTTACTGACAGCTTCAGACAACAGTTAGCAATTTCTATAGACATTCGAGTAAGATAGCATCAAATGTTCAAAGCAAGTATGCTAACATGTGTCTGTCATGGGAATCGTAAGGTTTATTTCCAGCAGTGGGAGATGCACATTTTTTTAAAGAGTGCTTCCTAAAGATTTCTGGCATTTAAAATCAGAAATTATAAATCAATCTGAAAAAAAAAATCTTTTGAGGTGAATTTTTGTTCTTTTAACCTGTTTTCTGCATTTTGAGCAATCGAACATCATGTTCTCATATGTTTCTGCACTGTGGTGAGGGCTAGAAATGCCCTTCTAAAAAATCAAATCTAAGCTGCTTACATAATCATTAAGATACAAAAGCTGGGTCTTCAAAGAAACAAAAATATCCTAATTAAATATTAGAGGATTTGGCAGCTTGGCACTCAGCTCTTTTCATAATGCCTGAATGAGTTTCATGGTGAATGACTATGAATGATGATCAGTCCTGTTGCTGAAGGGATTGATTTTCTTTTCCTTATTCTCCACCTCATTCCTCATAACTCTCTGCTTGTGCCACCCATTTCTGTGTGTTCTTACTTTCTCATCTGTTTTTATCACCTGCTCTCCCTTTTCTGCTATTGTGCTCTGCTTTCTCCCTACTTTTGTCCTTCAGCTTTGTTGGAACAAATAATACCCTTGTTTTTCAGTTTGCGCAGTCGTGGTATAAACTGCTACATTTTTACTTAAGGGTGATTTGAATTTTGTGAATTTCATGGAAATGTGTGAAACTAGTATAGGACTTCCAGAAGAGAAGAAAAAGAGACAAAACAAAACATTTCCATTTGCTTTTGGAATTTTTTTTGTAGTAGTTACAGAGAGAGATCTGTTGATCAAATATCAAGTTATCAGTTACTTTATTTGACATTAGGGATTTTAACACCTCGAAACTTCTGTTTTGAGCCAGATGTCAACTGATTAAGTTTTGGAATTTGGAAAAAGTTGGAGCACTCCTTTAGTATCTCGGAGCAGGTGGAAATATATCAGTATTGGCAATAGAATACTGTGGTCGTTATATACATTTCCATTCCCTGTGAAAGCATTTATATTCAGAGGCTTTAAAGGGATTTTCCTTTGAATTATAAGCTATTTTAATGTGGTTTAATATATTTTAGAGATTGAGAAAAACAAAGCCTGGTTTCACTTAACCCTTCATTTGTGACCTGTAGGCTTAAGTGGAAAATAAGCCTTGTACCCAATGTGAACTTTCCTGTTTTTCAGCTTCTTGTTTCTCCACAAAACAAAGAAATCAAGTGGGTAGAATTTAGAAATGACATACAGACAATGTTTGGCTCCAATACCAGTATTCAAAACAAGAGGCTTGCTTAAGCAATTTGACATTGGTATTTCTTTTCTTTAGCTAAACTGTACCTCCCTCAGAGATTTGTACCTGATTCTGACCATACCTGAAAAGACACTCCACCTGAACCTGCAAATCCCAATCAACAAGAACAAATTGTCAGCTTTTCTCCTCATTGTGTGACACCTCACAATAATTAGTTAGTAATTAGTGGCTTAAAATTGCAAAAGGTTCAGTACGGACTTATTTTTTTTAAAAACCTTATTCCAGCCTTGTCTTGTTTTAAAATTTTCAGCTTGCACTGTAATGTCTAACATCAGAGTTCAATCTACTGTGGTGCCTTAAACCAAGGCTCTTGTGCTGTTTACTAGAGCAGTTGCAGTTTTGTGACTACATGTGTATTTAAAACCTTAATGCAGGTAAGGTTTTTGCTTCTGCTAAATATATGGCTATCCAGAACTGCAGCTTAACACAATTATTATGCTAAGTGGAACTTTCTATAGAAAAAGATTGCATTTAATCAAGGAATTAAGGTTTCTTTGAAAAGCAACCTGTTTTGTTTCTTCTCTTAGCTTTTATGGTATTTAATCTGACATTTTCAGTAGGTGCCAATGATTTTCTTATTTGTTTTTCTCCTAATTAAATTAACCTAATAAATGGCATTATTTTAATATTACTTCAGAGAAATCTCCATTCTGTTTTGTCAGCCATTTAAAAGTACTTTGGAGTGAAGTGATTCACAAAGGAATTTACAAAAGCCATGTTTTTCCGACTCAGAGTGTGATAAAAAATTTAATAGAAATATTTAAGTCATGCGTACACTGAAACTTAAAATATATGTTTTCACAGCCATTTGTTTAAAATTAGCCATATGGCTTCATAATCAACATCATGTTTTGTCAACCGATTTATTCTGCTTTTCAAAATTATGATCATATTTATGAATGGAAGCTCAGAATGGGATTAGTTCTGCAATGTTACATTAGCAGTCGATAACCAAAATGTAGCTAGTGATCTTCATTTGCATCTTAGACACTCAGTCCATCTAACTCCTTTTAATAATTGGAGCAGAGAGTTCTGTGGGGCAACTTCTGTTAGTGCTCAGGCACAACAGAAATCCTTTTCTGGTTTTAAAATAAATAAATAAAAAGGCTAATGAGCTATGAAGGATGGTGGGGTGGTAACTGTGAAGAAAGATAAGCAGGAATGTCAGAACAAAAAGTAGCCTCGGGGCTAGCTAGAGAGAAAATTTCACCTGCTTTCCATCTCACATGGCTACAAAAATAAAATAAAGGAAGACACAGGTCTACAAATAGAGCAATATTAAAACAGGGAGATAGAATACTTTTGTTCATATTTTAAAGTCTTTCCATTTGAATTAAGAAGTCAAATACTCTTTTTTTGGCAGGCCCAGTTTAAATAGAAGGATTATTTTTAAGGGCAAAGTTCATCAAAATAGCATGATGCAATTTTTCTTTCCCATTTATAAGGGCTATTTTTTGGTACTAGAACACTTACTTATTCTTAACATATGTGAGTTAAAAAGAATACATATATTGTCTGTTCTGTATAGCTTTGTTTCTAAATGCTTCTTTCAAAAATTCTATTTCTGGTTAGTTTTACTTAGGTTTTGGCATTTCTAGAAGACAAGCAAGCTGCCAAATCACCTTTCTTTTCCAACTCTTTGCTACTGACAGATTTTGCCTTTTAACCAGTAGTTATAGAAAAATGTTTGAAAGTTCAGAGATCATGTTGAAACACCTATTAATTTGATTGAGAGGTGGAAAAAGAAGCTAGGGACTGCATCTCTTGGTTTTTAAATTTAAGTTGTCATCAGGTTTAGAATATTAACTTATTTTAAGTAAAATATGAGTTGTCACTTCTGCAGTCCTATTTAAAACATAATTCCTAACAAACTAACATTGTTAATAGAGGATGTCATGAGATAATATAACATGTTCTTTCAAACTCATGCTTCTGTGCACTTGGTTATACTTGGTATTATAAATGAGAAACTCTATATCAAATGTATATATTAGGCTTTCTTTTCAATTTTTCAGATTGAAAATATATAAAACACACAAAAAAAAAATCAAAACAAGACAAACATCTGTAATGCATTTGGTAACCACAGTGCTGAACATGCTTTTTGAGTTTATGAGCTCAGTAAGGAATAAGTTGTTATGGTAATTTCTGTAGAGAAGTTAAAGTGTGTTATGTATTAATAACAAACAATAGATTTGTTCACTCTGCATGGGTGGGCCAAACTGAAAGCATAATTAAAGCATGGTTTTGTGGAGAATCAAGGAGTGGTTTAAAATATAATTGCCATTTACAAATAAAACATTAATAGTGATTTGCTTTAAAGTCACTAGGTATTGCCAGGACCGAATCCTTTCACTTCGTGACCAGTGAGAGTTTATTTTGAGTAACAATAGCATTATCATGCCCTGATGGATCATAAAACTTGACCAGAGAGGTCCTGCTGGTATCAGTCAAGTTAAAGTCATATTTCTGAGTGTTACTGGTAAGTGTTATAGTATAGGGTTAGAGGGTTGCTGAAGTTAAACTGAACAAGTGGATGTTGCATTTAATACATCAAATAATCTCTCTTGAAAAGCTGTTCCTCCAGTTTGTATTCTGATATGTATGTTAGGCATAGTGTTGGATGGTGTACTCACCTAATTTCTTCTTTAAGGATCCACCCACCTCTGTGTCTCTTGGACTCCGAATGGAAGAGATGATTTTCAATTTGGCAGACACACATCTATTCTTTAACGATTTAGAAGTAAGTGTTTATTCTTTGAAAACACGTGGAGGTGATTTAATATTTGTCTCTTTTTACATGTTATTAAATGATTTGACAATTATTTTTGGTTTTACTGTTTTAATATGGAAATGTTTAGAAAATATCTGTATAATTTAGTCATTAGGATTATATAATAATATCTACACTAAATGTCTGCAGTGATATTCAAAGGTTACAAGAGTTTAAATGTTAGGGTTTTGTCCTCACAGGTCTTAGTATTTATGACCACAGTAGACAAGTTTTAGAAGTGGATACACCAAAAGTGTCTGTAAACATTAGAATTCAATAGTCTGCACAGGACATTAAATATTAAACTCCAGCTTCTATAAACAGTTAATGGCTCGGTACAGATTTCTCACTTACATCTCACTGTGGGCAAGTATTGTCTTGAACCTGAGGGAATTCATTAATGTTGTATACACCGTCCGTCTCAGTGGCCTGTTGCTGGGGGTCCTCTGCCTTCCCTGACAGCAGGTAGGATTTGTTACACACTAGGTTTTCTCTGCTTCTCCTTGTAGCATACGGCAAGGATCTGATCTCAGCATGCCAAGGGCTCTTTTAGCCTACGTAGGCAATGGTTTGGCGATGCTTGTGAGATCGGTCTAAAACTATCCGAACTGCTGAAAGAGACTGTCACCATAATGCCTAGCTGTTTCATCTTAAAAGGGAAAAAAATAATTTCTGATCATATTTTAATAACACAAAAACATGAAAACAGTCAGATTTCTTTCCCATCATAATGAAGACAGCTGTTTATTTAAAATCCAACTGTTAAGCAAGCTTGTGGTGGGGCTGCCAACACACATTAATCATCAAGTTGTTGTTTTGCTAGATTTTAGAATAGTGTGTTATTCCAGACAGGCAAAAGAATCTAAAAGATTCAAATGCAACTTTTGCTGATCAAAGTTAATTGGCAGCAATTGGCCTTTAAATATTTCCTGATGTTTCCCTTTTCAAAATCAAGCAAAATACACCTTATTTAATAGATGAGCCAAAATAATTTGAAAAATGCCAGTGTGTGATAGACCTCAAATGTGGTTTGTGCAACATCTGTCCTATATTTTGATTTCTTTTCATCTAAAAAGAAACCACTCACAGATGATTTGGCATCTTAGAATGTAATGAAATTATTCAAATGTGCTTTATTTTTTCTTCCATTCCATAGTCGAGTATTTATTTTTTATACTTGCAATAAAATAGGTTATTTAATGAAAGAAAACACTACTTCAAAATTTAAATAAGGTAGCTGTATGTAAAGATATGATTGTTTTGGATATGAGGAACACCATTATTGAGTTGCATATATACGACTGATTTTTCAGATTTGTAGAAAAGTATAACAGTCATAGTTATTTTCCCAATCTGTTTCTGATTTCTGGTTATATTCCATTTTATCCAGAGCAGAAATAGAAAGTACTACTGTATCTTACCACCATATTCAATAAAGCTCAGTATATTTTCATTTGCTCTGCACAGCCAGATACTTAGTAGACTTTAATCACTGACTTTATTGGAAGTTAATCAACTGTGTCTTAGGGACAGTAGATTATCTACTTCTAATTGCCATGTTACAGCCTGAAGAGTACAGCATAGCCATTTATTCACTGAAGAACTTCAAAGCTGTGTGTGAAAAAAACACTGATTCAGGTGGTTTACGGAAGCAGAGGAGTTCACTACACGAGCTCGGTTCTGTGCATTTCCCCCATAACAAGCCAATTTATCTTGTGTCTCCAAACTCAAGTGTAATAGTCATTGTCTATACCCTAGTGATCTGCTTCACAGAGGCACTTAGGAGTGAGCAGTTGTGTTCATGTCCTTGTACATGAGCTCTAAGTCCTTATTTCTGAGGGACATGAGTTCCGATATGAAAGATCGTGGCTTGTCCAAGGAAGAGAAGAGCATGCTCAGCAGTGCAGGGTTGTGCTTGTGGATTGCCTCAGAGAAGTCTTCAGAGAAGTACACAGTGATGGGGCATAAGAGAGCCTGTACTTTGTGGGAAGCAGCACGTAAGGACTAGACCTGGCAACAGACTGAGACTTTCAGTTCACCAGAAATTTCAGGTTTTTTGCAACACATTGCAAATGTGGTAGTTTTGGAGGAAGATGTCCTCCTGGAGCTGCAGTTTGTTGTTCTTAGGAGCATCACCATTATTAGCAGGGCCTGTCTGGTTCCCAAGGCCTGCGACCTTGAGGCAAATTTCTTGCATCCATCTCAGAAACACAAAGTTCTTGCTTAGTGGTTTGGAAGTTCAGGCTGCACTGCAGCTCGACAGGCTTCCATGAAAGCTGCAGGCAATTTGGCTTAGCTGTGCTTCAGGCTCAAAGCATCTGCTCTTGCTGATGAAGAACTGAGCCTGGAAGATGTAGTGGTGACCCTGTTGAGGCCTAAGCTTTGCAATTCATGCACATAAGCGTCTGGGCTGTTAGGAATCAAGACACTTGTAGGCAATGTTGCCAGCGAGCCACAGAACTTGGGCATCCGTGCCCAGAAATAGTATGAAGACAGACAAAGCTGGATTTGGAACATGTCTAACCCACACTGTAGACATGTCTTTGGGTGTAGGCATAATTCAAAGTGGGAACCTGAAAGCTGATGCTCTCCCTCTCACCCAGGCTCAGAGGGACACCTTCCTGGCATATAAAGAGGCTGGGTTTACAGGCAGGCACTCATCTGTCATAACTTTGGCCTGTGATGCACATTTTTCCAGATACCGCAAGTTAAAGTTTTTTAATAAAAATCATCTTTTCATCTGATGCATTCCAGAAGGCTCTAATCAGAACAACTGTCTTGTTATCCAAGTTAGGGGAAAGTATTTTGTCTTCTTATAAACTGCTGAAGATAGATTTAACATTTTGAATGCAAAGGGCAAGAGTTGCAGCAGTGATCTCCAAAGCACTGCTTGATTTGTGTGTGACCTAACTGGCTTTTTAAAGCTCAACCTAGAGATTTATTTCATGTTATTAGGTTAAATTTTAAACTTAAGCAGTCATTTTTTAGTATGTATAAAGTGAATCAATGCTAATGCATATCAGTTGCAAACTAGTTTGCCCATGCTAATTTAGTAGAGGATACAGCCAGGTAAATGGCTGATCTAATTTCTTATATGTTGTTCTTTATGTGATAATAATAATGGTATTTAGCATTTTTGAAACTGAAATGAGAAAATTCAGTCATATCTCACTGTCTAGCTGTGAAGTCAGCATTCTGCTTACAAGTGGGTGAGCTGCACTTAGATTTGTAATTAGTTACTGCACCTTCAGTTTGTACTAGTTCATAGTTAACTGGTTTGAGAAAAAGTAAAAGAGATTATTTATTTCCTTAATTTTGCACAGATTTCTTTGGAGTAATTAATTCCAAGTTGATACTATAGCAAATAATTTAAGATCTTGAAGGAACATTTCTTAAACAGAATGTAAAAGGGTATGGCAAGTTTTTTAACACACTGAAAAGAAAATACTAATGTATAATTTGATCTAAGAACCATCATAAACAATGCTTTCTTGCATTAGTAGTAATTTCATAATGAAATTATAGAAGTATACTAGGCCAAACAGTAGAAAATAATGCAAAGTTCTCAAATTTTAGATTCCAAAATCTCATTTGGGCTTCAAAATAGGAACTTTATATTTTCAGTATTGAAAATTTTCATTTAAATATCTCATAGTCTGTTCTATAGTAGAATTTTAACTCTGTGCAGTAGGGGATAGCTCTCAAGTAGTGCTCTCAAGACACCAAATTTATCTAATCAGAAGATAATGTGTGATTTTTACATGATGATTATGTTGTGATAGGAATAATAAGGTATGATATTTTAATTATATGTGGAGCAATTACACATATTAGGTATTCTAGGATATATGCTCCAGTGTTTTAGGGAAGCTAGCAACTTGATGATAGGACTGAAATGTGACATCTACCTATCTGCATATTTAAAGATTGTATATATTGATGTATTTATACTAACCCTCTTAAAAGATTAGTTTATTAATTTATTTGGCATATCAGGTAAGTATTATAACTAGGTGTGTTAAAGGAATAATTGAATAATTGCTGGTAGTGAATGATTATGAACATCTTATTTTGAAGAGTTAGTTCAGTGCTTTGCAAACTCTGTTCTAAAATGGTACCATCTCATTAGATCAGTTCCTTTAGAGATGTTTACTGAAGCTGAAAATGTCACTTGTGAAGTCTTTTTTTTTTTTACAATTACCTAACACTTTTTTATTAATAAGGTACTTTTTTTTTTTTTTTGGTCTGTGTTGAATTCTGTTGAATTAGTTAAAATCAAATTTATTTTTTTTCTTTTAGGCATTTTATTTCTGTCTATTCATTTCAGGGTTTTGGTGTGGGCTTTTGTGAGGGACTTCAAAATAAGGTTATATATCTTATGATACTATAAAAGAATAATGTTGACACCTCCGAGAAATGTGGTAATGCGTAAGGGCACAGTAATGATGATTAGCATTCATTTTTCTTCCATCAGTGAAGGATACGTAATGGTTTCACAGTTCATTTCTGTTTGTGGAGTCTCTATATGCAAAGTCATGATATGTGTATGGGAGTTGTTTGTAATGAATGGAGTATGGGATGAGTTTTTTAACTAGGTTAATGATAAGAGATGAGGAAATGCTACCAGGTATTCCCTTAAAGCAGTAACTTTGGGGGAGAAAAAAAAAAGGAAAACAGTTATGTTCTAATAAATAGGAATTCTGACCTTGTTTAGTTTCTCCTCAGATTCTTTCTTAAAATCGACCTGTATATTGTATATGTATTGTATATTAATGTGTTTCTGATGAAAATTCAGAGCAGTTTCTTCTGTGTGTCAAAAAAAGCTGTGTAACCGTTTTATGGTTACAGTATGGTGTTACTTCAGACTAATGAACCTTTAAGTCATCGCATTAACATATTGCTATGCACAGGCCCCTCTGGAAAGCTGCATGCGTTAGAGTTGCATGCAATTTTGATGAGATACAGCTCTGTCTGTAACCATGGCTGGCTGGAGCAGCAGCTCGGGTTGGCGGGGGCCATGGTGCACCCTTCCCACCCCTGGCTACTGGGCAGCACCTTTGCCTCTCTGTCCTGCCCACCTGCCTCTGACAGCGTCAGCCGGTCCTCCCACGCCGAGGAGCAGCACACGAGCAGCCATCTGTGTTGCCGTAACTCTTCTGCCTGTTCACTCCACTAAATAAAGTTAGATTGCTACAGAAACATTTTACAAATCCTGTGCTTTTCAGATCTGGGAACATACCCGGCTCTCATGAAGCACTGAGATCCTGACTTACATAGATACATCTTTTCACAGTTGAAAGCAAAGAATAAACAGCATTTCCATCCTTGCACTCTCACACTCTGTGTTTGCCCTATAAACCTCCCTCCATCCATATGGCAATAAATCCTTCCAGGACTCGTACTAGTCTGTAACTTCTAGCTTGGATTTATTTAAATCTAGAAGTTGATAGGGAGAAATTAACTGCCAGGTATTTTTTATGAAAACCACCCTTTGTGGATTGTTTCTTGCATGATTTACTATGTAGATGTGCCTACTCTCCGTGTTTGTTGTTCCTGGTTATCAGTATTTATCAATGCTACCTTTCCCTCGTATGCCTTTGCAAGTTCAAGGCTGTGTGGAGGGCACCTTTTCTACTTGAAATGTGACTGCGATGTCTGGCAGCCAGCAGTAAGCAGAACCCTTCTGTTCCCTAAAGAAATGTAAAGGATCTCTAAGGCCCATGTTGCAATATAGACTCTCGTGACACTAAAGCAGATGGTGATGCCTTCTGTACCGACACTGGGCACTGAAAGGATTTCTCCAAGAAGAGGTGCTCCAGCAAGATCATAGTGAGAGGTCAGGCTTAAGAAAGGGAATGACAAAATCCCAGCACAGCAACTGTGAAGCCTGATTACACAGCAAAACTTCTGCAATGTTAGTCCCTCTTTGGCCTTTGCCTTCAATTCTTACAGGTGAAACTAGGCTGCCTCCCTGCTGCTGGAAGCAAATGCACCATATAAATCATCTCTGGGCATCAAGGAGACCTTTTCTTCATGACAGGGACATATATTCTTCTTTTCATCATCCTGAGCATTTTCTCCTTTGTAGGTCTCAGTAACACTGCAGGAGACTAAGTGACTTACCTCCCAGGTCCTTCAGTGACCATGCACACAGCTATGTCCCCAGCATACCACACAGCGCCCTGTAGGAATGCCTTTGAAGCAATACAGCCATATGCTGTGTTTCTTTAATCTGAAAGAGAGAGGGAAACTATTTCCCCTCAGACCGTGATACTTTAATATGCCACAGACTCAGGCTGGTAACTTTTAGCACAGTAGCACTCTGAAGCATGATTTGGGATCGTGGGCATTATAATAATACACATTATTGAATAATAACATTCAGCAGACTTTATTGTGTGCAGGTTACTGCACATCTCAAAGAACCATGACCACTGTAGGGTAAAATGCTCCTCTTTTTGAAAGCATTTTAGCACATCTGGTCCTAGAGTCAAGTAATCTAACAACTGAACTGCTTGGATGCAAGCCAGCCCTTAAGTGCAGTGTTTGAGCAAGCTCCAGAGCAAGCTGGGAGAGCAGGTTGGCCACTATTAGCAACATGGAAGTCCATCATTTATTCTCTCACACCTTGTGGAAATGTTGTAAAGCAAGCTTTGAGCAGGTGTGATAGGTATGATGTTGCCTAGATTTAAATTTAACTAAGTTGTACAGAGGTCCACAGTCAGTAATGGGAGTTAGGGGAGCTGCAGCCACATAGCCAGGCAGACCAAGGGAGTGGAGAGTAGAATTGTGAAAACAGGAACACCAGAGAGAAGACGCTTACTTAACTTCTTTGCGTAGAAAAAATCAGATTAAGATCATTTTGTGTCTGAAGCCGTGCTCCAAGCTCTGAACATATGCAGCATAAGCCTTTGCTGGCATTATGTACTAACCAGTTGTCTGGTGCATGTATTTTACGTATGTCTTTGTGTAGAATGAAGTGACACAAGGTCCGTTTTTGTGATTGCCACTACTTTGTAATTCCTGATGACTGTGCCTTATTCTCCTCAACTACAGATAGGGATGATGGTGGTGATAAGGATGGTATCTGCAGTTACAAGGGTGATAACTCTGTCATAAAGTACTCATGAAGGAAAAGAGACAGCCGAGTCTGGTGGTTGTAGTATTTGTTATTGTGTGCAGTTGTAGTTGGCTTTCTAACAATGCTTCAAGCTTGGTCTCTTTAATGTCTCACTCCTCAGGAATATCCTGGCATGAAAGCTGTCTCTGCTGAGACAATTAGAAAATGTGTGTATTCAAACAAATTTTTTTTTAAAAGAAAAAAAGGACAAAAACCCATTGCAAATGGTCATCCAAGAAAACTTTCCCATTTTCCATTGTATTTGTTAATGTGTTTTCTCTTGTTTTTATTTTGGATTATTTTTGTAGGCTGTAATTGTTCCAGTTTGAGTTAGTAAAGAGCATTTCATAGAATCACAGGGTAGTTTGTGTTGGAAGGGACCTTTAAAGATCATCTAGTCCAACCACCCTGCCATGGGCAGGGACATCTTCCACTAGATCAAGTTGCTCAAAACGCCATCCAACCTGACTTTGAACACTTCCAATAGTGGGATATCCACAGATTCTCTGGGCAACCTGTTCCAGTGTCTCACCACCCTCATCATAAATTATTTCTTCCTTTATCTAGTATCTAATCTAAATTTACTGTCTTTCAGTTTAAAACTGTTACCCTTTACCCCTTGTCCTATTGCTACAGGCATTGGTAAAAAGTCTTTCTTATAAGCACCCTTTATATATTGAAAAGCCACAATAAGGTTTCCCCAGAGCCTTCTCTTCTTCAGGCTAAACAACCCAAATTCACTCAGCCCTTCTTCATGGGAGAGGTGCTCCAGTCCTCTGATCATTTTTGTGGCTCTCCTCTGGACCCACTCCAACAGATCCATATCTTTCTTGTGCTGGGGACCTCAGAGCTGGATGTAGTACTCCAGCTAGGGTCTTGTGGGAGCAGAGTAGAAGGGGAGAATCACCTCCTTCAGCCTGTTGGTCATGCTTTTTATTCAGCCCAGGATATAATTGGCTTTCTGGGCTGCAAGCGCACATTGCTGGCTCATGTCCAATTTTTTACCCACCAGTACCTCCAAGTCCTTCTCTGCATGGCTGCTCTCAATCAATTCACCCAGCCTCTACTAGTACAGACGATAGTCCCAACACAGTTGTAGGACCTTGGACCCACTCCTCAAGCCTGTCAGGGTCCCTCTGGATGGCATCCCATTTGTCAGTGGCATGCATGCTAGTGAAAAAAGGTTTGCAATAGACAGCAAGCTAACTTTTAGTGGCATTAAACCCATCTCCAAGATGGTACCCTAAAATAATTTCTATCAGATAACAAGAATGTTTTGTCTACATACTCTCCGAGATTGCACGTTCAAAGGTGTTCCTTCCAATGAAATAACTGAAGTTCTTGTTCCCTTCCCAGGAAATAAACTACCAAGTGCTGACATGCTTTTCATGGTAACAGTTGTACCTGCCTATTACAGCTAGGTTCTGCAGAGACTGAAGTACCAGATTTAAGGATTGGCCAGTACAGAAAATGGTGTGTTGAAGGGCAGCCGTAAGGTTCCTGGAAGTCATTGTAATATCTGCATCAAAGCAGTATATAGACAGGCTGTGTTACTGGAATCACAGATCTACCCCAGGTATGGCAGCTTTAATTGCAACAGAAAACTTAGTGTTGTGCTGCAGGGACAGGCTCTGAAGTATAACATAAAAATTGATATATAATGAATGACGTGAAACAGTGCGTTGAAAACTCTCTTATAACCAATAATAGAACAATATAGTTGTTCTAAAAACCTGTCTAAGGCTTGATGGTAATTAAGAGATGCAAAACTCATTGTAAGAAATATAACAGACTGAGAAGTTTGCAGTCTATTTTCATGCTTTTGCTGTTAAACCATTAGCAGATTTCAAAACACTAGCTTATGTTATATTGCTGACACTTATAAACATCTGCTCTTAATGAATTTTTACTTTTGAGGAGGTTTCAAAGTTCCTGGTATGTGCCATAGAGCTCTTCCGCCAATGCAGATCATGCCCTAAGCACAGATATGATACACTGCTTGATGGTTCAGCATGATAGATCCAAAACTAGGTACTGAAGTGATTCATCCTGAAGTCCTCTTAGTGCTAAGATTGTAATTTCAGACTTGAATAGGCTCTTTTTGTTATTTAAATTATCCCAGAAGTCTGAAATAATGGAACAGTGATACCAATGAATGAAAAAATTGTTTATACTAATAATAAAACAGTTAGTGTTCCTATTAACTAATGTGTTGCTTTCCATTTATTCTTGCATAGAGAGGCTTCGCTTTGGCTTTTAATACTTCATGGAACTGATATGAACAAAATGGTTTTTACATTTTCTTTAAATATGAAAACCACTGAACAAAAGCCTACATGCTACTACAGATGTCAATACTGTAGTTATGACTCATTCATAAGTTTCCTAAGTAATCCATTATTAGTTTATAACCTAAAAATCTAAAAAGTTTCACAAATGCAAGTAACATTCCTGAGCAGTAGATTTTGTGTTTTGCTCTCTGATTAAGTTGACAGATGTGTAAAATCTCATACAGCCAGTCAAGTCCCTGGTGCAGCTGCAAGTCCTGAAGAGTGCAAGTTATTCCAGCTAAGATCAACATCAATTTGCACTCAAATATCTTTCCCAGCCCACCCTTTCTGTTCATGCAATGCAGTTATTTTGTGGTGATTGCACCACTTTGAGACAAACCTTTTTTGTTTCCTCACTGGACTTTTTGAATGCAAAACCCAGGAGATAAACTGAAAAAAACGTAACAGTCACCTTTAAAAACATTCTCTTTTTGTTGATTTGGATACCTTAAACAGCAAACCTCTTTTGCGTTATTCAGGTTGGTGTTTTAAGTGGAGTAGTCTCTGAAAATGATGTACCTTTTAATTTAGGAAAGCTAGGCAAAACTATATGTCATCCTTTCATGCCATTTTGCAGGATGAGAGCACAGTAGCCAATCCTTATGTAAGTACGACGATTTGAAATGACAGCATACGCATCTTAGTAGTATACATGGTAGGTAGTTTCTATCAACTTCTTCAGCCTATGTTTAATTTTATCATGAATTTACAATGTTATCAGTGCAGTTGTCTGGTATCTTGAGAGCCATCATGAAGTTTGTGCTAGCGTGGTTGCGTGTGACTACTATGATTATAGTTTAAATTTTAAGAAAATAACACATGCACATGTATTTTAAACAGATCTGTTTGTGCTGGGGTTTTTGTAGGAATCATATTAAAATGTTGCTACAGGGAGAAAAATTAAGAAGTGTCTTTCATTCGTTTTGTTTTAAAAGCACAAAAGGAGTGCTTGAAGTTGGTTCCCAAAATGTTTGAGTTTCACGGTCTCGGGAGATTTCTACTGTTTCAGTGTGGTTACAATAAGGCCTCTATCTGAATTTCATCCAGTTCAATGGTCTAATGAAACTTTAAAGAAAGGGGGAGGGGATTATTCCCTTTACTTGTTGCAGTATTGCTTTTATTTTTCTGTGTTTTAAAGTAAAATTTGACTGCTGTTAATTGTATTTTTAAAAATTGTTTCTAGATGTGGTCAAGAAGCTGAGTGATTCTGTAGAGGACTAAAGTGATTTTAGTGTGTGCTGTTAAAGCATGAGGATTTAGCGAGGATTTCAAAAATGTAAATGAAAAGCTGAACAAAAGAAACAATGAGGTATTGAAGGAATGGAGTATTTGATTGGGGATTTTTTCCAAGATTCTTGTCCAGTCGGAACAGGGCAATCCAGATGCTTTCTGAATGTTACCTGCAGTGCTGTGCAGTTGAGAGATGATAGTTCTTACATGGTCACTGACAGCAGAGTACAGACTGCTGATATGAGTACTGAGCTCAGCTGAAGTAGTATTGCCCCAAGAAAGATCAGCTATATCTAATCGAATGATCCTTTCTGAACTGTAGAAAATCACTTCAATCAGTTGAAAGATCTCCTCTTTTTCTTCTGCATATTTGTATAACTCGCATTGCTAATGTAAAAATGGATGCACATGAGAATAAAGCCTTCCCTAACATTGGTGGGCAAGGGGGACAGCCAATTGTACCAGCAGTTCTAACTCAAGTAAAGGTTTTCTAAGAATTTTCTCTCACTGTAAAGTTTAAAAATACCAGTCAAATATTTCAATTAATTTATTGGAACAAAATGTGTATATTTTGCTTAAAGGTGTGTTTACAAGTCCAAAACTCCCATTATGGCCTTGGTCAAATGAGTAAAGCACAAATCAAGCAATAATTATCTACAAGTAAGGGATGACAAACAGAACAAAAAAGACAGTGAAATACCAGCTTTTTTTGTTCCATCACTTTAATAAATTCAGATAGAAAATTGAATGCAAGCAACCTCTGACTCCCAAATTGTCAAGAGAACTGACTAACAAAATTAACGTGTTTTTCCTGAATCTAATCTCTGCTAGTTTGGTGTTTGACAAAGCAAATATCATGACTAACAGAAGTATCTTCCACAAAAAATGATGAAGCAAACAGCATTTTTTTCTAATTGTGCCATTATATTATAAACTCATACATCTTTCCTTACTGTAGGACTGTAAGAAAAATTATGAGAAAAAAAGTTTCAAATGACTGCGGGTTTTTAGATTAGCATCTATGCTAATGTTATTTCATATACTGGGAATGAGTCTGTATTTTTAAATACAGGATTTTATGTTAGGGAAAAAAAAACGAATACTGCTTGACTGATTCCAGTTCAGTTTGATTTTTTCTTTTCTTTTTAGTTACAAGAAGTACTTTGAAAAAATAAGTTTTAAAACTTGCCAACAGCAAAAATGCTTTTACTAAAGCATTAAATCAGCAGCATAGTAATATAGCTTGTGTGAGTAAACTTCATATCGTCATGCAAAGGGTTAAACTATGTGATTTCAGGATAAAAGGTTTCCTGAGTTGACTATTATTCCTATGGTCTGCCAACAACTTTGCAATAAGTGGAATGATTTTTATGGGAATGTGGTTATTCACAGCAAGACTACAGTTGGTGTCAGTATGAAAAATTCTTCTTTAGTAGATTCTCTCAGCAGGGATAACAGATCTGAAAGAAAGGCAAAAAGTAGTTACAGAGAACTCTGACTGGTGTTGGTGACAAATTATGTTTACAAAATGATGGGGCAACCCATTGAAAAAGAAGAAATCAGAACAACAGTAAATCAGAATCTTGCTCCACTAAGTACTGCTGTTCCACAAGTTACTTGTGATTGTGTATATTGTTTAATAGTTCCCATTTCTCTTGTCTATAAAGCAAGTGAGACTTAAGGCTTTCAGTTGCAAGGATGTGAAATAATGCTTCAGCAATCAGTAAAATTAATGCAAAGTTATACCATTGTCCTTGAGAGAACATAAAATATAGGTAGGTATGAACTAAAATAATTCAGGAGAAAGGAGAAAATTTTCTCTTTTGATTAGATTTTAATATTATTTTATAATTATTAGTTATAATTATATTTATAATTTCTATTAGTATAACTTGTCTGTTCTTTTTGTTTTTTGAAATAATACAGTTAGAAAGAAAGTGTGATGGAGAATGCATTAATATATTAATGAACTTAGTTGGTATTAACAGTTACTGCATTTAAGTCCATAAGCTTTCAGAATGCTTAAAAGATTAAACCATTGATTAAGTCTGCAGCATTGGTGTTAAAGCTGGTATTACTTTCTATTTGAGATGAGGAGTAAAGTTACATAGAGTTTAATGATTCTCCCCAAAACATACAGCAACTGTATGGGTTTTAATTGTTCAATGATTCATAAAGAAAATTGTTAGAGGACGGAGGGATTTGTTACTGTTTTGGTTGGGATTTTTTTTTCTAAAGCAATAGATAGCAGCTGTTAAAGAGGTAAACATGGCACCTTTGAGTGCTTGCTGCTCTTTGTTTCCCTCATGCACAATTACCCCAGTCCTATTTAAAACATTTTATTTGCAACTTGTCTCAGAGCATTGCAAGACCTCAGTGTAGCATTATGGCATGAATTTCCTTTGTTGTTCTGGGATAACTGATGATGCACCAGCAAGGAAGAAAACCAACCTGGCTGTGTCAATGTCAGGGGAAAAAAAATAATTTATCCAGTACAGAGCAACAGTGTTGTTGATAGGTGGAGGTTAACCGCTCTTGAGGAAAAAGGATGGGTTCACTGACCCAAAAGTAAATATTGACTAAGATAATGCCAAAGAAAATAAATTTCTTAGAACATTACAGTTCACATTCTCTCAAACCAGAAAAATAGCATGTGTGCTCTTTAATATTCTAAGAAATATTTCTTCACTAGAAATATTTAAAATCCAATCTATGAAAGGAATATCTTTTGTTTTAAAATAGTTTTCGAAAGAGTGTGCTAGTTAAAGATGCATCTGAAAGCAGAATCAGCTCTTGGTGATTGTTGAATGTAATAATTAATGTTGTTCATGTGAATATTTATTGCTTGTAATATAAAAATTGAGAGTCTAGGAGTCCAGCTTTTCATAAAGTAATGGGTTTTGCCAGATGACCTTCATTTAGCAATGAACAATGATCAGAAATTCATGTTCAGACTACTAGATCTGGTTCTACTGTAAGAAATAGCTTTTTCCTTGAGGCACCTATCTGATTTTGGCAGTTAGTCTGGTTTGACTGTGACTGGAGGATGGATCCTGGAAAGTCTTAGCGAACCTTTGGCCTTTTACTTCCTAATTGGTTAGCTGGATGTTGAATAAGAAACAACTGTAGTCACTTATTACAAAAACAGGTAGAAAGGGCTGTAGAACATACTGAAAATAGATTTCTGGGCCATCAAACTAAAAAAAAATAAAGCAATTACAGTAAAAGCTGTTCAATAAGCCTTATTCCTGACGAGATTCAAGGGATGGTTGAAAAGAAAAACCTCAGAAAAAGCTGGCTGAATTATCTCTCTCCCACCTCCAAATACCATAAGGATGGCATCTGAACTAATACCTGGTCACCCTGAGTAGAGTCATGCAGTGCCCTGCAGAGGAATATCTGTTGAAAAATACCTTTTCTCATTGGACACCTCCTCCCGATATTTGCAATGTCTGTAATGAGAACCTCCCAACCAGACCGTGGCTAGGAATGCTGTATGAGAAGCTCGCGATTCAGCTTCTGATAGTTCATCTTCAGCAATGGGGAGTTCTGGGAAAGCTGAATGTGATTATTCCAAAAGCTCCTTTGGACTCCTTTCCACCAGGCATTGCAGCAGTTATCTTAACACATTCATACTGAGACACAAAGCCCATCTATTTGCATTTCGTTTTCCACAGTAGCAATCCAGGAACAGCTCAGTTTCACTGCAGTAAGGAAGGAAAGAAAGAAAGGCAATGCAAATCATGGTAAGGAATTTTCCCTGATACGTATATGAGGGAATGACTGGAAATAGTTTCTTGTCTACATGATACTACAACCACAGGTGACTTGCAGAAAGCTCACGAAGTTCTACTTCATGAATGTGGTACTAAATTACACCGCACATGTAGCTGTAGGTAAATGAACAGAAATACAAAACAAAGTCTTTATTCATGGTCAGAACTGTGGCTTTGTAGGTGTGTGCAAACCCAGCTAAAAGCTTCGACCTATCTGAAATACTTGATTCTTGGCTGTTGTGGAATGTGCTGCTGTGGTTCATGAGTGTTAGAGCTACGAACAATAATAAATACCTCCTTAGCTTACGTGAGAAGATCATTCCTATAGGCTTATGCAACTTATTAACCACTTAGCTTCTTTCATGTGGCCAATGATGAGTACCTTCATACTAGGTGCCACTGAAAATAGACTCTATATGATTTCCTTTCTCAGGATCAGATGGAGTGGTCTTTGCAAACGTACAGCTCAGCTGAAATACACAGGAGCCTACCAAACTCGTAGCATCACTTTATCACTTTATTTACCTTCCTGTTGCTTCTCCCTTTCTCTAAATATCAGGTGGCACAAAAACTACAGCTTGTCCAGCTGGCAATCCTAGGGCCCTGGCAAAGCAGATGGTTGTCCTCTGCTCCAGCTGGGCAAGGCAGCAGTGCCACATCTCACTTCCTACTTCTACCACTGAGCAGCAGCGTAGGGGTGCTCAGCCTGGAGAGAAGGAGCCTGAGGGGAGACCTTCTGCTCTCTGCAACCTCTGAGAGGAGGTTGGAGCCAGGGGGGGTCAGGCTCTGCTCCCAAGGAACAAGTGATGGGACAAGAGGGAACGGCCTCAAGGTGCCCAGGGGAGGTTTAGGTTGGATCTTGGGAACAATTCCTGCCCCAAAGGGCTGACAGGGCCTGGCCCAGGCTGCCCAGGGCAGGGGTGGAGTCCCCATCCCTGGAGGGATCTCCAAGCCGTGTGGATGTGGTGCTGAGGGCCATGGGTCAGCGGGGACTGGGCAGTGCTGGGTTAATGGTTGGACTGGGTGATCTGAAAGGTCTTTTCCAACCCAAGCAATTCTGTGATTCTGTGGGTCAACATCTGCCCTGCAACATTGGGGGGGGAAAGAAAAGGAAGGAGAAAAATGCAAAGTGTTGTGCAAAAGTCTTCAGGCTGCCTATAGCAGCAAAAGTTTTAGCTGTCTCTACTGGCAAGGTTAGCAGAGGGAATTTTAATCCCAGTCTTTGTCCCATTAGCAGATAATTACAAGGATGGGACACTCACTCTCCCAAAACATTGTAGCTTTCTTTGAAACACATGCATTTAGGAGATGATCAACAGCACCAAGGCACAGCAAGTTTAAATTAATTGGTTGCACAGGACTGAAAGAGAGACCTTACATCTTTTTGTGAAAATTTCCATGCAAACCACAAGAGCACTCTTATGACCTGAGAATGAGACATTGTTTTTAGTCTTTTATGGAAAAATCATTCTTTTCATAAGTTTGATTTTGAAAAATTGTTTAAAAATTAAATATATTTGAGCAACCTTTAGTATATGGTTTAAATAAAATGTATGTGTTCCTAAAAGTATACTTTCAAGTTAATACGTTTGGGAATAATTCATGATATGCTGACCAGGTTCATGGCTTCTGTTACTTCTTTAAACACATTCATATTTTATTTTCACTGGCTTTCATTAGTTATAGAATTTTTCTCTTATACAAAATATATATCCACAGATAACATGAGTCATGTCGTAAAGAAGGTATGTACAAAGTGAAGTGGTGAACTTTTAAAATAAAATGAATTTGACATTTTGAACTTAACACTGTCTTTTCCAGGAGTGACACAGACTCTTTAAATAAATAAACTTGAGTCATACTTAGCTGTTTCTGTCTATGGGGAAAATTCTTTCTCTGATAACCCTCCTTTTCCATTCTCTTTTCCTGCAAAATATGTAGAAATAGAATAGCAAATTATTTTGTCGGACTTGTAGCAAGAATTGTTTGCTAGAGAGGAACTCCAAAACACTTCCCTAAGTTAGATCATACATTAGAGAAATAGAATAGTTTTATGTTTCGTCGTACCTGAGCAACTGGAATGTGATGAACATATTCAGAATGATAGGGAGTATCTCTGAACTGGAACCTGAGCAATAAATCTATACCCTTGAGCAAGCAAGAAAGAGTTCAATGTATCGAGTAATGCATACTAAGACACTATCAATTCTAGAAATATCTGCTTCATGACACAAGGTAAAGAGAACTAGCAAAATAGAGTTTTCTCTTGCTGTGGGAATGTAATCATCATGTTACCAGTTGCTATATAGATAATTCTCTAGGTCATATTTTATTTTACATTGGATTCTTCCAGTTACAAGGTGCAGCTGAAATGAAAATGTAAGCCTTAGTTTTAGTGTAGCTACTTCAGTAAACACAAGTTGTGGAATCAGATCTGTATTTATTTTGAAACAAACAGTGTTTATTTTGGGAGTATCATATTTAATCCAAATGCACTTGTTTGTGTGAGCAAGCAAAATAGGATTTTAATCACTTTCTCTATTAAATAACATCCATTGTGCATTCTCAAAGGGTTATATATTCAGTGCGGGAGAGCACTCCTAAGTCACTGGCTATGAAAATGATTTTGTTAAATAATTTTAGTTCTTAGTCCTCAGTGTTTATAATACCTAGTAGTTTATATAGCTAATAGCCTTAAATTTATTTTTTGTTTTGATGTGCTATTTGAACAGTAAAAGGTGGGGGTTTGGGTTTTGTTGTGACTTTTTTTTTTTTTACACTATAAGCTTCTCTTTATAGTCTAAGTTTAAAATGGGAGTGTTTTGAAAGCCTTCACAGCCTGATTTAATTCCTTGACTGTTCATCCACAAATTGTCAGACAGAATGAAGTGGATTTCAAGAACTTCCTTTGTTCTTCATATCCTGTGCCTGACCCACAGGTAATCTGCACCTTTTTTCTTCAGCGCCAAATAATTGTGGTGGGAAAGAGGAGAAAATGTTAGGGTCACAAAGTGCAGGCTAGACAGAGATGACAGGTTCTGCCAGTTGAGTGCCAGTATTGAGAACCTGCGAACTGTAGTCTCTGCTTTTTCACATGGGTTTGTGCTGTATGTTAACAGGCGCTCCACAATGATGGGTTAGGAAGTTCAGCACTTCAGCCTTTATTGCCTCAGCTTGAAAGAAAGTGCAGAGGTTTTTGTATATTTAGCAAGTACAGTAGAGGAGCATTTGGCACAGACCATACACATATATATGTGATATAGGTGTGTTGACATTTTCTGTGAAAATGTTCATTTTCTAACCTGTATGCATACTAGGGATTTTGCTATCCCTTAGCCAGGTAAAAAACAGAGATTTACTTGTCAGATTTGATGACTACTATTGAATTATGTTGACATCCTTGCATGTTATTTTTCTAAAATTAGAATAGAGACTAGTTGGAGCAGTCTGGGTTTTGTTTTGCAGGAAGATAAACACAGCTATAAGTAAAATGGGTATGGCAACTAACAGATTAATAAGGAAAATGGTCATTCACAAACTAGCTTTGGAATATGCAATTTTTGCTTAGAAAAACATTCCTTGGCAATCTGTAAGCCTGTGTTTCCCAAAGAAGCACATTGTGATGGCTTATAGAAGTGATGAGTGTTTGTGGAGCAGATAATGATCTGAAGGGGTATATATCTTATTTCTGGAAAAGACATAAAGAGAGATACAGCTGTCATAAGAAGCTGAATAAAAAAGCACAGCAGTGTACACTAGAGGATTTTTTTTTATTTATTTAAGTTTTTTTCAGATACATCATATTTATAAAAGATTGCAGCTTTAACTTGTTTCGCCAGATCTGTTCTCACATGTACATGACCAAATTTCTCTACTGTTCAGTAGGGAAAATGAAGCAGTGGATATAATTGCGTAATGACAGATATGAGAGGAACAGAGAATCCCAGCAATCATTTCCTGTGAGTTGGCCAGCTTCCAGGCTGTCTCAATGGGCACGCTGATGTAAAGGCAAAATGAAAATAGCTTGTTCTGAAGGGTGGCTGTTGGTTTTTTTTTTTCCCTTCTCTCATTTGACTTAGCAGACTAAGGTATTGAAACAATTAGTTGACAGCATGGTGTTAGTTTTCTCACAGTAAATTAAGAAGATTAACCAAATGTGGAAATGTATTTTAGCTGTAATCAGCAGATTTGGGACTGTAATACTTTGGCATCCATCCTCTAAGGTTATGTTCATAATATTATTCACATTATTCCTTGTCATAATGTGCAAACTTGTCCAGAGTTATCTTACACTCAGCATTTATTCAAAGACACCAGAATTATTAGATTTATTTTTGTTATTTTTGTAACACAGAAATGTAGATGATCAGCGTGCTAGCCGTTACATCACTCCACTTGGCAAGTAGTATTGGCACAGATAAGAGGAACTCTTGTAACAACCTTAATCTCTTTTTTTTATTATTATTAATTTTCCTACAGTAAATTGAGTAGTGAGCATATTTTACAAAATTATGGCAGAAGTGCACTACTTGACGGGTGGTAGCAAAGGAGCAAAGTAATATAAATATTTGCAGAACATTTCTGCCATAACTTAATGCTTTGCATATGAATCTTTATGAAGATCCTAAGTTAGTTTAAAGGAATGATTCCAAAAGATTACATAGTTCCAGGCATTTTAAGAGCTGTGAATGATGACTGCAGAGCATCTCTGGGAGTTTTTGGCTTGTCATATAAAAACAGAAAAGAGAAGGAGGAGAAGTTAGCAGGAAGGAGTTAGCAAATGCTTTGGGAATGGAGGCGGGAGAAGACACAAGCTTTCCATATGCAAGTCTTAGGCTAGACTCACCTAGACATTAATTTTCAATTGTTGTTTTTCTTTGGCTTACTGCATTTCATTGGAGACATATTTTCACTTAGCAAATGATTGTGGCAGTTCTACAGAGCTCCTGCGAGCACGTATCTGCTGCTGCTTCAAGTCCCAAAGCAGAACTGATGGAAGGGAACGTAGAAACAAGTCTCAGTTATTCCGTGCAATGTCTGTTGGTTTAATTGAGCTGCTGCAGGAGATTTGTTTTAAGCTAAGCTACTGGTTGTGGCACTGAGAGGTCTGAGGGACACAAACACATGGATCCATGCAAGCCAGATGTGTGAGGGAACAGCAAAAGACAGATGGACAGTAACTTCTTCAAGTACTATAGGTAGATTTGATAAATTACGTATGCTGACACTCTAATTTTCCCTTAGGTTAATTGGTAAGGCCACAGACAACCTCTAATATCACCTTTAACGTTGTATCTTTGAGCATGTTACTGATGTTTTATATGACTTATGTAGCGTCCTCCCTCGTCCAAACTTGCACTTTAAAGGTATATATAGGAAATGTCTCCTTTCTCGCCCTTAACAATAGCTTTTGCTGGGGTCTCCCTCATACAGGCTTTTAAATCCTCCTGCATTTCACAGCTTGCTGTCTTTCATGCTGCTGTTCCTGAACTGAGAAGACCTTCTCTCTCCCTTTGCAGATTAGTTTTCTCTCTGCCTCAGATTCTTTCCTAAAATGTAGTTCTCAATGAAGCATTTTGAAAAAACCTCCCCAGCTTCCAGACAGCACTTACTTGACATAGCTCTGAGAGTGCTGCCTTGGGCATCTGCCAGGCTGCTGCCAGAAGGACCAGTTCTGCTCCCACCACCCAGCCCCACTCCCCTGCCGTTTCCCACAGTGGTCGTCAAGCTAGTGTGCTGATCACACGGACAACTAACCAAGCAAAAACAACCGCTCGGACCAACTTGCCCTATGATTGCTGGCCATGGCTACGAGGGATCTGCAGCAGAGATCTCAATCAGAGCAGCGTCACTTCCCTAGACTAAATTACCCTTTGCAAATATCTGTCCTGTCCTGTATTTGCCCCTCATAGGCAGAACATGCATGTGATACCATGAATTTTTAATCTTTTAAAGTTTCTATATGTTTTAGTAGTCCAAATCTCATTTTCAAATGCAAATTAAGCACTTCGGCAAGGGTTTCATTAAAATCAGTGCAGTTTAGAAGACCAGTGTGAGAACAGGGTTAAGATGCCTAAGATGCTTTGCCCTTCTGACAGTATTATCCCTGAACTATACCAAGTGCGTTTTGCTTGCTAGGAATTGATCCCAAAGTGCAGAGCTGCATCTCAGCCTGTCTGACTGAAATCCAAACCTTCAGTGCAAACATGTCATCACTTATAGTCCCTCATGAAGATTTCAAACTGGATACACTGAAGTTGCAAGGTCAACACCTTTAGGAGCAAAACACAGCTTGCTGCATAATCTTTATACATAAGCCACAGGATATTTTGCTCCTTACTTGCCAATTCAGCCTATTTTAAAAGAGAGTCCAACAATGTTCTGTTAAACTGATTCTGTCATAATAAGATACATGTGCATAAATAACATGTATTTATAGTGTTTTTACAGGGACTTTCATTATTAATTTCAGATACCACTTTGCCAAAGAAATTAGCGGGAGAGTACTAGTACTGGATTTCCTATGAAATTTTACAAAAGTGTCAAATATATCTGTAAAAGTTGGAAATGGTAAGCCTGCAAACAAACCAGTGTTATTTTTTTTCTGTGTAGCTGTTTAGCTCTAAGTTGACTCTTGTCACAGAAGCTTTTTTGGGAAGTACTTGTGGATTTTATGAGGTTTTGTATTTTTATTAGAATATATATTTGCAAAAATGTACTGGTTGGAAGTGCATACTTCAGTTGATGGTGTCAGTCTTCATTTTAGTATATCCCTGATTATGATGCATATTGAGTAAACTGCTATTTTAAAATGTTGAATGTGTGGGTGCTTGCTTATAACTAATCAGGGGACTGAACAGTTTCTCGGGTAGTCTTCGCTCATGAACAAAATGCTCCACACAAAGCAAACAGGTGAAAACAAATAGGTGTTCTGAAGGAAGGTTGTACCAAATCAATTGATGGTGGGCAGGTTATTGGCTTCTTTGAAGAGGTGTTCCTAAATACTTTACTGCTAAAAGAGCAATTGCTAAATGAGTGTTTTTCCTTCCCATGTATAGGGGTTGAAAAATGCACCCATCACTCATTAGCCCCAAGTCCGAGTCAGCTAGACAGCATGAAAAAATACCTGGCACTCAAAGCTCACATTTAGCCTCAGAGCTCTGTCCTGCCACTCAACAGGAACAAAACAGTCGTGCACTGTTTGTGACCTTCCTTTTCCTGTAACATAGTGTCAATCACATTGGTCTTTAATCCTTTCCAAATTATAGCATGCATCTCTTGTGCTTTAATTTTGCTTCATTCCGTTTCTGGCTTTCTTTTTTCTTCTTCTATTCCTGACAAAAGAGGACACTATCTCTCTCCATTATATTCAGTATTTCACCTGAAATTTGAGATGTTCATGACCTTTTGTTCACTTTGCTTACTTTCTTGACACTGTTTCTATACCTTTACCCCACCAGTTTTTAGTCTCTAATTACTTTTCTGGGTTTACTCTCCAAAATCCCTCTTTCTTTCAATACTATGATTTCTATTTCTAATGTACCATTCTAGTTCTCACTTTCTACCTAACAAGTAAATGGTTAGACAAAAGGGGAGAATGTCTGTGACATCCCAGGGCTTGTGATGGTCCCAAGACCTGGAAGCGTAAATTCAAATTCCTAGTCCTCAGGTCCTCTCTAACCGTGAGTTCTAAGATGTAGTAGTGTTATCTTTCCTGCCTCTATCTTTTGCCTGAGAGGGCTGAATTTGGAAATCTGTTGAGTTATTGCTTCTTTCAACAGCTTCTGTGAGAAGCTGATCTTCTACTCCTTCCTTTAGTTTTGTGGTTACTACAAAAATTCTTTTTCCCAGATTTCTATTTTAAATCTTCTTCTCCGGCAACTTGTTCCAGTTGCCATTCCTAGTTTCCAAGCTGGGGGAGGAGGCTATTGACTTGATAATTTTCACTGCTATGTTGACAATGCAAGCTTAAGTTTTCTACCCGTGGAGACTTTGAGAAATCAGTGAGCAATGGAAGAGTAACTACAATAGGAAATTCGTGAATTCAGGAGGGTGTCCCTTCATTAGTTTACAGTCATTTCATATTCGAGTCATTAACTTCATAGGCATTTGGATGGACAATTCCTTTCAGTTTTAAACAAAAAAAAATAAATTCTGTGAATTTTCTAGCTTGCTGAAAAAGCTTTTGGCTTTTTTTTTTAGCCAAGTCAATTTTCAAAGCGTGGCAACATATGTTCACGCTTGTAGTTTCAGCTGTGTCTGTACATCTAATACATTTTGTCTGCCTCATGAGAAAATTCACTGTATGGTGGTTAAATATGAGCAAATGTAGTATTGTCTTTCCTGTGCTGGTTGTCGCTCTTACCTCTGTCTCTAGCACAAGTTACCTATATATAAAATACAAAAGAGTATGTGTTATAGTAAGAGTAAATATATATTATACCAGCACAAAAGACCACACCTTGTTCTTCAAAGTGTTTGAAAAGTTCCTGAGGTATTTTTCGTAGACCTATGTTTTTAAAAATCTAGAATCCACAGCCATCATGTGAGGCCAAATAGACTTCTTCAGCTTTTTCTTATCTGAGGTTGTTGACCTCAGGAGAGGAGGAGAAGGTTACAGGGTCAAAGTCTTTTCCTCCTTGGAGCTTGCTGCTTGCTGCGGGAGGGTTGGCTGGAAAATAGATGTTTTAGAAAAAGGGTTGAGGGTCATGATTTTAATTCTGTTAGGGAACAGCTGGTTTGAGTTTCTTTCCACTTCTGTCTTCCCTCTCTTCCTCACAAATCCATGGAGAGAGAAAAATTTGTTCAGAGGAAAGCAGTAACACAAAAATAAAGGATTGCAGCATTTTCATGTTTAAAATAGATCATGTTTGTTATAGGACTTCACGTTAAGAGAAAGTAGAGGAAATTATTAAAATAATTTAAATCCATTATTGTTTCAAGCATTGAATTGAAACTGATCTAGGGTGCCAGAGGTTTATTTGTTTTCCTGCCAAAAGTTAAATTGTTAATGGTAATGTTCTAATGGTTTTTTTGGTGGATAAACAGTATGTATTATGATTTTTAATTTAGTCATGGAAAAAGCTAACTGTGTGCTGTGTTAGTTTGCATACGAGTCACTGAAGAAAGATGGTTTGGTTTGGCTATTTCTGTTCAGATTTTCTTCATCTTTGCATGCTGCTTTCATGCACTAAGACCAAAGAGAGAGAAGGAAACTCACAACTCTCAAATGAATGGCAAACTAGGAACAGATTTTTCATCTGCGCTCCTCTGAAACACTGGCCTCAGGCTGTGTTGGTGTGTGGCTCAACAGCAATCAGAGGTCATAATTTCATTGGCGGTTAGCATCAGGTTTAATTTTTCTAATATGTTACATTTACCAAAATGTCTGGTTTCAGTTACACTTATGCACTGACTGAATCAGCTTTGAGCAGCATGATGTTTTAAGATACCTGAAAGGCTACAAGAACGTTTATGGAACACATATGCTAATTGTTTTTAACCACTTTCCTTTCTACATACAAAAATGTGTTTTTGGAAAGCCATTTAACAGTAGTAGCTAATGATGGTGTGCATGTATTCTAAAAAATGAGCACAAGGAATAGGTGAAATAGTTGTTTTTACAAGACTGCCATCTACTGATTTCTACAATTAAAAATATCCCTGATGAGTAGGTTGTTCATAGTTTATTATAGCTTTATTTTTGAGATTTGCAAGATCAAGAAAATTATTTAATTCTTTCTGTCACCTTAGGAGTGTGACCAGGTTCACATTGATGACGTGTCTTCAGATGACAACGGTCAAGATTTAAGGTACAAGAGAACTGAACAAGATCATAAGTTGCTTTGCAAGTTCCTTCCTGGGAGAGCAGTGAGCTGCTGTAGTGCTTACAGTAGCCTGCTGTCTTTTTAGCTGTCTTAGCCTTTTCAACCCAGCAAAGTGAGTAGCTGGTGGTTGATGTAGCCTGTTGCCTTTTGTTAATTTGGGGGTTCTCTTATCTCTTACTAGCACCTATAACTTCGGAACAGATGGCTTTCCTGCAGCTGCCACCAGTGCAAATTTGTGCCTCGCAACAGGGGTGCGTGGAGGAGTGGACTGGATGCGAAAATTGGCTTTCCGCTACAGACGAGTAAAAGAAATATACAATACCTACAAAAATAATGTCGGAGGCAAGTGACTATGAAGTATATAACAAATATAGATGAGAAGTAGCAAAAAGGAAGGACTTGCAGTTTCTGTTCCTTTTTTAACACAGTAGTATTTAGTGAGCTGTTTAGTTTGCAGTGTGTGGAAAATTGTCTCTGTACTAATGAATGAAAAGAAAAATGACAGAACATTGCTTAATTTCGGTGCAGACATGGCGTTATCTACTCCACAGGTCTTCTTGGTCCAGCAAAAAGAGAGGCTTGGTTACAACTAAGAGCAGAAATTGAAGCTTTGACAGATTCTTGGTTAACACTTGCACTGAAGGCACTCACCCTTATTCATTCGAGGTGAGCAAAATGCTGGACCTGGAGGTCCTTCTTCTCATTCCTTGTTCTGGTCTGACCATGCCACTCTGTACCTGGCTCTCCTGTAAGGTGGCAAAAAACCCTTTCTTTGTAAGTGGGAATAATGGTGACGGGTCCTGATGGGAGGGATAAGGTTTTCCATGTTTTGCTTTGCTTTGTTAAAAAAAGGATGTTTGCATTTTCTCTTCCGTAGGACAAACTGTGTGAACATTCTTGTAACAACTACTCAGCTAATTCCAGCTCTGGCAAAAGTCTTGTTGTATGGACTAGGGGTTGTATTTCCCATAGAGAATATTTACAGTGCAACTAAAATAGGTGAGCTATTTTTATAATGTTGTGATACATTTGAAGCTGCAATTCTAAATAAAAATATATTGTAATCTATATTTATTTCTTACATGCAATCACTGTAGCAAATATGGAGAGCAATAATACCTGATCTTGTGAAACGCTTTTCATGCTAAAGCATCCTAAAAGTGCTTTTCAAATGTTTGTCATGATCCAGCATAGAAAACTTCATATAGCTATACTAATGCTGCTGCAGCCTCTGCTAGGAGGAAATATAATTGTGTTTTTTGTCATTATTTCTCAAAACCATGAGGCTGTGTAGCAGTTGAGAAGGCTTTTTAGTAGGTATTGAGTGCAGAATGCTGAAGTCTCCCCAGATTAGCAGAAGAAATTCTGTAAAAGCAAGCCCTGGCTCCGTTTATTTTCATGGGCTCTGGAGCAAATTTCAGTAAACAGTTTACCAGAAGTAAGAATGTTTTGCTGCAGAATGTAATTATATAAGTTCATTCATACTGGCTGTAATAAGCTTCAGCCAAGCAAATGTTTATTTCTGTTTTCTGTTTCAATATAAAAGATGTTATTCTGAGTATGTAGAAGTACATAGGACCAGATGGCAAGGGTGCTTGTAGTTTTTAACATGATTATGACATATCTGTTCTGTCTCAGATTCCCTCAAAATTGTGGGCTACATGAAAACATTTTTCATGTGTTCTTAGGTATCTATAATGCAGGAAGCTCAAATGGTTGAGAAAAAGTGGTGGGTTATTTTTATTTGGTTTTGTTTTTTAAAAAAAACTTGGCTGAAGGTTTTATGTAGAAATTTGAAAGCATTACCATAAAATATGTTTTCTGGATAGAAACATTATGGTACCATCTGTCAAAATGTTAAAGTAAATTAAACTTCGAATTATACTTCAAATACACATTTTAATTAAAACATTTTAGTAAATATTCACTTGTGACTTCACATACACAGGACAGAAGGGTATTTTTTTAAAACTTCGTCCACTCACTGACTGTCACAGGAAATCATGAGATTTTGTAACATGACACAATTCATAATTTTCAAGCACTGTTAGTACTGGAGGTTTCTTATGCTTGGCACTACTGTAAAAGGGTGTCATTGAGTAGTTTGACTTCTCTGCTGGCTAGAACCTTTTTTTTAATTTCCAACCTATTTGTTCTTACACTGGTATTGTTCTGTAGCTGAAATAACTACTTTGAAAAAGACAATTTTTCCCATTAGTTGCTGTAGACACAAAGGTAAACATGTACCATGACCAGACTGAAGTTATCTTTCAGAGTGGGGACATTTGAGAAAACTGAACTGTAAGCATTCTTTCTGGCTTACCATTACCAGTACCTGAAGCTTCCCAGTATGAGTACCTATGTGTAGGACTAGAGCACTGGGATCATGTCCCTAGGTCTGTGCAGTGAAGTAATGAGTCACGTTAATGGATCCCAGTGCAGGATCAAGGACCTTGCCCATGTATTGGATTACAGGCATTTAAATCTAAGTCTTTTAGGTGACCTTCTAAGTCAGGATACTACTGTTTCAGGAGCTGTGATTAATCTTGTCACAGATTGTGGAGAAAAAGCTAGAATTTCAACTCAGATTTGATCCTTTTGCTTAGTTCAGGATACTGGCCATGAACAGCCACTAGAGAATTCTCTTGGTAGGGAAATTCCCACCAAAACCTGCCTCAGATTAGGGAAGGAGACAAGAAAGATGATATTGCAGACCTCTACTTCACTATGTCTACTATGGTGTGTGTACTAAAGGACCTCATGGAGCAGATTTTAAGGTTGCCTGTCAGCTGCAATCAGCCTTGATACACCATCCTGCAGGAGAGGCTCTGCTCTCCCAGTAGTTCTAATTATATGTTCAGTGTTGGGAAGATCCAGGCTAAAAAGTGATTTATTTGATGTCATCTCATTTCCACCTATCCTGAATAGGCTGATCTTTTTCTTTCAGGAAAGGAAAGTTGTTTTGAGCGAATAATTCAAAGATTTGGAAGAAAAGTAGTGTATGTTGTTATAGGGGATGGTGTTGAAGAAGAACAAGGCGCAAAAAAGGTAATGACCCTTTTTCAGTACAGGTTGGTTTCAAGAGTCTGAAAGCAAAATTGTCTTTCCTTCAACATGGGACAGCATGCATTGACATTTGGGTTTTGTATCTTTGCTTTATGAAATATGTTTTGACCATATCTAGTAGAATGCTGCATAAAACTGTAGGTAATAATGTGCCCTGCTGTTCTCCAAAAGACACACTAAGCTAGCTATGTATGTTTGATGTATTTCAAAAAGGAGCCAGAAAATGGACCCCAGCTTTTGTGCCAAGAGCTAATAGTTCTGTTTTCATTGGCATCCCCAAATACCACATAGGATGTTATGAATATAAGCAAAAAATTGCAGTTCTTTCTGATCAAAGGCAGTGTGCTATTTGACTATGTGAAATATGTATATGTCACACCTTGAAATAGTATGTAGGACTGGAGTACATATACATAGATTGCAGTTTTCTTGTGCATCCGTAATTTGGATCCTATATTCAGGTAACTACTTGTGGCTTGTCCTGCATTCACAAATTCAGTTAACTGAACAGAGAATACCATTTGACTATGTCTTTATTATTTTTCGCTTTCCTTTGGAAAGAAGGGAAAAAAATCACATTTTTTTTCCCCAGTGTGGAGTAAGCTTCATGAAAAGCAATACTTCCCACTGACAAATAATAGTATTTTTGGCCTTGCTATTCTACCCAGGTACAGCAAATACAGAGTCTTTGCTTGGAGGAATGAGGCATAATACTGGCTATTTGAACAATAGGAGAAAGAGTAGGAAAATGGGTATTTCTGTTCATGCTTCCTTTTACAGGTAAATTGTTTTTACACAGCTGCTTTTTTATCATGAAGGCTTCTGTAGTATTTCTTTATCTGTTTCCACTGTAGCTTTCTAAATTGGAGAAGTGAAACTAATTAGTCCACATGGCATTTTAACAACCATTGACTGGTTTTGCTTCATGAAATCCGGGGTTTGTGCCCCTGAAGCCTTGTGGGGAGATTCCCGGCTCGTCCCGGCGCTTCGCAGAGTCTCAGTTTCATATATCCCTTTGGCGGGCTGACGGGAACAGTTTGCTCCTTTCTCCTTCAGAAATGCCTTTCATCTTTGCAGAGAAATGTTTTCCCGCTGTAAATGATTACATTTTAAAAGCTGCATTTAAGATCAGGGGAAAAAAAATTCTTCTCTTTGTTCCTTTTCTGTTGCTCGGTGAAATAGTGTTGTATATGATAATGGCAGGAGTAGTCCTTTCGGTAACATTATCTAATTCAATGCTTTTTTCAACAGGAAACATGATTCAGAAAAGCATAAGAAAAAGCCTTTCCAGTCGTTAAGAGGAGTAGCAGTATAGAAAGTTCCTTTGTGCCATTACTTCTGTGTATTCTTTCTTGGTGGAAGGAATTTTCAGATTCAAAGCATGTTAGATGCTCTGGATTAAATTATCTACTGCAGCAATGCCAGAGAAGTCAATAAGTAGACCAGCAGCCCTGCCGTTCTGCAGAAGCTATTAATTTGATTAAGGAAAATACTTCTGTGATTCTTGTCCTGCTTCTTACTCCACTGAGAAAGAAATCTCCGTTTCATACTGTGAAGGCGGGATTTGCCTCTTAGGTTTTGGCCCTCGCATCCTGCAAGAGCAAGAACCACACAGTGCCTTGTGGTATGAGGAGCTGCTCTCAGCTCAGATGTTGCCTTTTGGTTATCTGCTCCTCAGGTGGTTTTTTAGGGACATTAAGAGGAATGAGCATGGGAATGCACCCTAGCGTATACTGTGCTTCAGTTTTAAGACATCTGCCTTATCTCAGGAGTAAATGGTATCGCTGTATTAGAAAACAGTAAAAGTCTAGACCTCCTCTGGAGAGTGTGCAAACAAAACAGGAGAAGGTTTACTCCCACTAATACACCCCAAACCCATCAATGCAAAGTGGCATAACTGTCCCATGGTGTACCCCATTGCCTTGCTTATCCCCTGAACCTTGTTGGCTCTTTCCTTCCTACCTTCCTTCCCATCAGCATGCTGTGTTTTGTGATATTCTCAGGGCAGGGACAGCCTTTGTGTAATCCCTTTGCACAGCACTTTGCTGAAAGGGTTTCATCCATGGTGAAACCCCTAGTATACGTACGTTTCTTTATACTGCTTAGAGCATAAAGAGAACACCCTTCTTTAAATAGCACTTCATTGATTACATGTGAACTAAAATAAGTATTTTTAAGTGAGCATATAAAGTGAAATCTGTTTAATTTGAGACATTTTTTATTCTGTGTTCATTTAGTGAAAAGAGCTGAACTTCCAGCTTAAGAGGAAAGAAAGTTAAGTTTTGTTACTTAAAATAATTTATCAACAATTTATCAATTGCTTCATCATACAAGATTTTCATTTATGTCCTTCAGGGAAAATCCTGAGTCAATACAACAATAGAAAAAATAAAGGACACATTAAAATTTTTTTATTGTTGACATTATTGTAAAAATTCAATAATATAAACTTTTTAATACTGTTTAATAGATCATTGCTCTTTTGAGAAACATTTTGCGGGTTTTTTCATAAAATGCCTCTTTTGATTGATGAAAATAAATACTATACACTGAGGAAACTGCACACTCTTACATTTCACGTAGCACGGGACAAGCCATGGTATCAACACCTTTGTTTAGCTGTCACTTCCAGCAAAATATTTTATAAGACAATTAAAATTCTCGGGATGTTTGCGTTGCAGACTGAGGAATAAATTTACCCTTCTGGATCAGTTCAGCACACAGCCAGGCTGACTGTAACGCCAGGGTTCATGTGGAGGTTGCTACCTTCGGATCAGCTTCTCTGGGAAAAGAGGGAGAGGAGGGGAGAGAGGGACCGGTGTGAGAGCTGAGGGGTTCTCAGCACGGCTGCCGACATCGCTGCGGGTGCCGTGGGGGTCAGAGCTGCTGCATCTGAGTGCCACTGTGGTGACACAGCTATTCACAGAATAAGTTTCTGGGGGTTTCTGCAAGAGACTCCATTGTCTTGGCATTTTGTTTTGCTTTGCTTTGTTTTGTTTAGTGTTTTGCTTTGTTTTTGGGGGGTTTTTTTGTTGTTTGTTTTGTTTGTGTTTTGTTTTGTTTGAGCTCATCTTTTGCCTTTGCCTTTGGAGACAGTCAGGAAATACTTGTAAGGCAGAAAAAAACCCAACTCCCGAGTTTTTCTACTTAGGAGAATACTCCAAAGGATTTCTAAATTGTGAGAGGAGACAAAGGAGGAGGCTCTCTGCACTGAGGAGCTGGATTTTACATCAGGTGATTCAGGAGAGCCTGGGCAAATCGGCTTCTCCCTTTGTCTTCAAAATGGTCATGCTGCCTTGGAGGGAAGTGGGGAGGAAAAATCATAAATCTTTGTGGAGCAATAAATAGAATATAAATGGGTATCCAATATGCTGCTGCTTTTAAGCTCACAGTCACACTGTGCTGGTCAGGTTTGGGGTAGGAAGTAAAGACGACCGCTTAGCAAATCTGGCGGGAACACAATAAAAATACTGTGAAAGATGACAGAAACTGATGAGTTTTCTATTCAAATCCGTCACAAATCTCAGGAGTAAGGTTTTTGTATTAGTATGTATTATTTTAAGGGAAGGAGGATAGTCTGCACTTTTCGGTGTTGATGTCAAAAAATGACTTTGTTTTGCATGTGTATCAGTAGAAACACTTTATTTTGTTGAATAAAATAATTGAAGTTTTGTTCTTTTAGTAAATACACACTGAAAAATAATGTTTCTATTTCAGAAATAAAATACTTTAATATTTTTGGTGATTTAATAGTAATATAATGATTAGATTTACTAAGTTAATAATTTAACTTTTCATGCTTTTTACACCAAAACCAAATTCAAACTTTAGCCACTGTATTTAATTTCAAAATGTCATCAAAATTAAATAACTTAAAAGTTCATAAATGTATTTATTACCAAGTATCATCTACAAAACAATTCATGTTTTTTGAAAGACAAAGGCTTCATGTTTACTTGGAAGATACTGAAGTAGTACACAAAATCATTGTTTTACTACCAGTCTAGATGCATATTCCTCCAATAAGCAGTAAGAAAAGCTTTTGTATATAGTTTCATTAGATACTAATGCATACAGTTACACCGCCTGTTTATTAGTGGTTGGCATTTGTCATCCATTCTCCCAGAGAAACAAATGAGATACTAGTGTTTTTCAGTGTGCTCAGAATAGAAGACACATTATACATGACATGTGTGCTAAGAGTTGTCAGGGATGGCTTTCTAAAGGCAGTATCTAGTAAATATATATACAAGGAAACTCTCGCCTGGTCATTCGGTAAGAAAAAATGTACTGTCTCATGGGTGTGTTACCACTTTTGACAGGGCTGAATAGCTGTGGATAAATGGGGCATGTTAATACAGGAGTAACGTATGAGATTTTGTATGATAATCTTGTTGCTTTAAATGTTTCAGTTTTGTGCAATTGTTTGTTATCTTAGATAAGGTGAAAATTACTGTATATACCCCATGAACACACATGCATATGTATGGACACGTGTGTGAGACTGTATATGTATACACAAGCATATACATATATATATATATCTGTATCGTGTTCGTTTCCCCTCCTCTTAGCTATGAAGGCTCTGCCATAGGGTCAGACTGATAGAGATCTGAGTTGGCCGCGATTGGCCATGCAGGGAGAGCCAGTGCAGACTCCAGCCCTGTGCAGCCGCCGCGTTCCTGGCGTGCTTTATTTCTTGGGAGTGTGCCGCTGATCATTTGACCTGTATGCAGGAGAACTGAAAATAATTATAATCCTGAGGTTTACACAACCTCTTTGTTTTCATGGGACTCTCCAGAATCATTCCACACCTCATTCCTGTAACTACATGGAGTAAATGGAGGTATACTTCTTTCACAGACAGACATAAAAAGAAGCAGAGGACACTTAAGTGAATTTGTAATAGAAAGATATAGCCAAAATAATGACCACTTAAAGTTTTGGGTTAAAATCTGACCATAAACAGCTGAGGGTAATCCAAAATTTGATATTGCATATGGGCATCTAGCGAGAATCACTGTGATTTGATTTAGCAGAAGCTAAAGCTTCTGTTAAATCAATCAGAGTCTTTAACTGCCCTAGCTGACTGGTGTGTGTATGCTCTGTGATGCTGAGATTGTTACTAGGGAAGCAATATAATGCTGGAGCTGCATGAAGTGGGAGCTAGAAGCCAAGAATTTATTACTACAATTCTTCCTATTCATTAGTTTGCTGTATGACCTTGGAGACCATCCGTGTCATTGCCTCTTGGCTTCTGCAGAGACACTATGCAAAGGCAGGTGTCCACCAAACACTTTGCCACGCCACATCTCAAATATGCTGTTTACACCTCCCTGACGTGGTGGTTGAGGCAGAGCTTCTGCCGAGCTGACTAAGAGAAGCAGGGAGCTATGGCTGGCTGGCAGGGAGGGCAGGTAGGTCCTACCAGGCAGGGAGCTTGTGGGAGAAGAGGGAAACTACATCAGCTCAATAAAGGGAGGCAGCACTGCTAAGCAACACCAGCCAAGTGCAGTCGGCTGGCAAACACTACACAGACCTACTGCAAGCACAAACTTGTGCCCATTTGTCCTTGATGTCATACCCCTATCAGATGTTGCAGATTCTGCCAGGAAGATCTTTAAGAGATAGCTGCACAGAAGCTTTTGGAGAGTCCAGAGAACAACATGATTAGGAATTTTCATTTTGTTTTGCTCTGCTGGTTCATTTTCTGAACATGGTGCAAGAAATGAATATTTAGGAAAGATTTGAGTTGTAAAGCTGCAGTGTCTGACCTGACAGAGTGCATAGACTATAATGTAACAGGGATGTGGTGTTGTAACTGAGTGAGCTAATTGCATCTGGTTTTTGTTGCTGGTGGAGCATAGAGACAGTACAATGGAAGTCTAGATTGAAGATGTAGAAATAGTAGGTGTCATAGTCAGTGTTTAACACTTCCTTCTTAGGGAAAGGATTAATCTGTAACAGTGTTTTGGAAATACCATGAGGGTTTTTTCCAACAACATCTCAATTGTCTCTAAATTATAGGGTGTTTCAAAAGATGGACCCCATTTCAAAGCATCTTGTCATTGAAATGGGGTCCATCTTTTTGAAACACCCTGTAGTTTGTTTGTTTATTTTGTTCTCTCCATAAACAGCTATTCATTTTCAAGCTGAGATTTAGTCAGCTGTTTCTCAAGACTTTGTAACAGAGTTGAGTGAGTAACAGAGTAAAGTGAAACAGAACAGAAACTCTTTCAATGGTGCTTCCTTGTGCGTCATTTTATTTTCTTCCTGAAGAAATTTATTTGCTCTAAAAGCTGGGCATACTCTGCACGTGGGCATCTGTTGATGCATCCATATTACATTTTAATTTGGATTAGGAGTGTCACGTCAAAGCAGATCTTCCAGTCATTCCCTCTCACTATGCAGTATATTGTCCAGGTGCTCATCAAATGCTCTTCAACTGCTAATGGGCACTTTTTCCATGATGGTAGGCTAGAGCTATTCTGAAGTGAGAACCCTGAAACATGGGCACTTGGTGCTCAGCACCACATCCTTCACTCTGCAGTCCCTCTAATTGTGCAACTCCGCTTGCTAACACTTGTCCTTCATTGAGTGTGCATTTTCCAGATTCCTTACAGTGCTCCCTTGCTGATCGTGTATGAGTCTTTAATCTTGTATTCATTCAGTATTCATTCTGAATTATATTCATATCATTCAGTATTATCATATTCAGTATCATATCATATCATATTCAGTATCATATCATATTCCTTTCATTCAGTATTATCTCCTCTGGCTCTTGCAAGAGCAACAGTTGATTTTTCCTTAACAGTTGCCATTTGACTTCAGAGAGACGTGCCGCTACTTACATGATTACGTTTCTTTCAAAAATCTCTGCTTTATTCTGTAAATTCAACCCAATTCATCATCACATCATTATCTGGATTGAAGCAGCATTCTTCTAAAAATAACAAGTATTTGTACACTGACAGACAGATGTTTACATGAGCTTCTAAAGACAACTTTATGATAGGCTCTGTACTAAAATGTTTGCCTTCTGAGATAGGTATAAGGTAAAATTACAGGGCTTACAGTAAACATGCAGCTGGAAACAGAGTTTCACGTGGTTTCCAAAATTGTTCTCTAACTTAAAATTTGAGAGTACCTGGATGAGAAAAGGAGGTCCACATAGAAGTGATGATCAGAAAAGATGGAATTTTGCCACTGATTTCAGTAGAACTAGGAATTTGCTCAGGAAGTGCTGAAGGAGGATGAAGAAAGCCTCTCTGAGAAGTAGTAGATAAAATGCTTGGGGAACTTAGAAGCTATTGTGATAATAAATTGCTTGTGGTTTGCCTCCTAAAGACTCCAGGATACAAGCTGACCCAATGAGAAGGTGAACATGATCATGTTAGACTTCAGAACATTATTCAATTGAAATTATTTTCCCATGGGATTTATAGAATATTTTCCTGATGAAAGCTGATGGTTATCTTTTTATTATTATTATTTATGCAAAAGTTCTTGCTGACACCATAACCCCTGGTTTAGAGTAAAAGATAGTTCTTAATCAGATCTTTACCCTTCATGGATGAGGTAATGTGTGCTTTTTCCTGGTATTTGTGTTTTTGGTTTATTCAGGTTCTTTGCAAATGTATTTGTGCTCCAGACAGATTTTATTACAGCTGATAGAAAAAAATATGTATTTAATTTAAAATTGTCCCATATGGAAAAGATGTTTTAAGATCAGTGCTAACAATGAGCGATGTTATACAAATCACTGGGATAAAATTCCTTTCAAAGTGATGTGAGCAACACATGAGCCATTCTGAATCATCATTATTATGTTGTTAACTCACCTGACAGGGATAGTTTCATAAGGAACAAACACATTTTGACAGTAAAAAGTATTTTCACTTCCTTTATTTTTTGTTTTTTAACAAAGTTCTGTTCCCTTCCCCAAACTACCCACATGCTTCATGTATAGGTTATTTTTCTTATTTTTTTTCTGGAAATAATATTTTCCTCTGCAACATGCTGAAATCTGTTTCTCTTATAAAGAAATGAGAAACCCTTCCCTTCCTTATGATCTCCTGACATGTTCGATCTTGTTCCTGTTGGTAAATAGGTCTGCTAATATTGAGAATTTATGCTGAGGGGGTGGGTCAGAGAAACCAGAGATAAATATGAAGAGCTCGAGGTTTTAAGAGCTCTTTTTTCTTTCCTCGCAGTGTTCCCTTATCCTTGTGAAAGACAATGGGTGGGTCTAAATACCAGAATGCTTGGGGTTATTTTTACATGTTGTCTGTGCTGTTCACAGCATGCTATGCCATTTTGGAGGATCTCGAGCCACTCTGACCTTATGGCCCTTCACCATGCCTTGGAACTGGAGTACTTGTAGCAGCTCAACAGCACTTTGAAACCCCAGAGCCTCCTTCTGCCCGTGGACAGGATGCCTGTGTCTTGTGTCAGCATTGGACTACAGAACTTTGTGATTTCAACATGTTGACGTACAGCTGCAATTGGTCTTAACCCTTGCCCTTTCAGTAAACGGAGGAGCATGTCTTTTTCTTCAGAACAGCTGTTGACTCTGGTACTGTGAGTCCAACGAAAATAAGCCATGCAAATGTTTGAACAACTCATCTTTACCGTATTTGCTACCAAAAAAAGAAATAGAGAAGGAAAAATAAATAAATAAATGAAAGGTTCATACCTGTGAAGAAAAGGACCTGCAAATACTTTGTAGTTTTTAGACTCTTCAATGTGACACACACCGTTTCTTCAACACAGCAAACTTGATTGCACAATGAAGACTGAGATTTTTCAAAATACCAGTGGAGTAATTTTCTTGTAAAGAAGGTTTACTTTTTGGTTTCTCATACCCAGGGTACTCTACATCTTTACTTATTTATGAACAGACTATATTTTGACATCATATAACTGAGGATATGTATAATAGGATTAAAGGCTATTATAAGCCTTTGCCTTATGGTACAGCAACTACTTTTGATTTTAGCACATTACAGAGTAGTTTAAAATATGTCTAATTTAAACTAATAGGTACATCACTGAGACAATCATGTACAGGAAGAATTTTTTGTGTAAATTTGTAATAATGAATGATTCTTTTACATATTGTTAAGGTAAATGCTATTGGAAGATAGTAATGCCTTGTTGGTGAAGAATGAGGCCACACATGCACAAACTGTTGTGCAGTGCCTTATCAATGCATTGGATATAAATATGTAGATAATGGATTTTTTTTTTAGATAAATTTGTCAAGACCAAAAGCATGGATGTCAAGTGTCAATAAGAATTGGGTTTTGTTCTTTTCAGCTGTTTCTCTACCTTCTACTTCACTCACCTACTCTGATTATGAAAAGACTTCTTCCCCCCCCAGAAGGAAATATAGATAAAACACAACTGAAGAGGAGTTCTTTGCTGTCTTCTGTTTCCTCTTTTAAGGTTAATGTATTAACCCTTTTTTAAAGTATTGAAAAATGAATTAGCAGGTTCATTCCAGAAAGAAATATAGAGAGAACACAAATATATTTTAAGACATGACATAAACTGGAATCTTGGTACCGAATAGTTTTTGCCTCATCTAAAAATTGTTGTTATTTTTAGAAATGGGAATATTTTGGAGAAATTGAACAAGAACACTCATATACATTTAAGTTTTTTTAATCCTCTTCCAGCAGGAGTCAGATTTTCCTAAGATATAACGTCCATTGCTGGCAATGGAAATACTGAAATAGTTATCGCCAAGGAATTAAATTTTTTTTTTGTCTATACCCATTTACAGGACAAACCTAGGCTGTGTCTGTCTGTGACTTGTGACTTTTCTAATCTTGAAGGCCATGAGCTACTTGGTCAGATAAACTGTTAAGTCTGACTTTTTGGCTTGAATTTTACCATTTCCCTTTACCCAATTTAATTCTCTTCATTAAAAAGAAAACTCAGCTTTGTTGGTTCATTCTTCTGCTTTTCTTCTTTTCTTTTGCTAAAAACACCAGCGTTGAAACAGCTACCTACAAAGCACCAATGTAGCTACACAACAACACCCTTCTCTATTGGAGGAATCATATTGCTGCTAGAATTCAATGTTTGTGTATTGCTTTATTACCAACAGAGAGGTTTTTATCTTACCAAGACTTGCACATGTTCTTTACTGTACCCATTATGAGTGCTGGAATTCACACAGTACTCACATATGTACATAAAGCATGTTGTGGGTAGTTCTTAGAATTGAGACTATAATTAGCCTTTTTTCTCCTCAAGCAAAGTAGACAGTGATGGGGGTTGGTTGTCTTTTTTTTTTTTTTTGGACTCCTTTTAATTTTTAGTCACTCGTGGACTGAAAAAAAACCCGAACAGTTTATCTGGGCCTTTATGTACAAAAAGTGTGTTGTGTCCACAATTGTGTACAGAATTTTTCTTCATTATTTTTGTTTTAAATTAATAAAATTGATTTGTGAACATATTAAACAATTGTCTTGTATGCAAGTCTATGATATTTCCACTCTCTAGGTCGGGAACAAGGAGACATCTCTCATTTCTTTGCTGTCACAAGGCAGAAGTTGTTCACCTGTTTGTGCCAAGCTGAGAAGTTGAATAGGATAAAAAAAAATACATCTAGTTTAGAGAAGGCTCAGTTAGATTGGCAACAGTTGTTTTACTTGGCAGGAGCTAGAGAAGGTCGGTGTAGAATAGGGACTTGTAGCATGATGTCCTGGAAATGTGTGCCTAAGTGACTCATACAAGTAAATGCCTGAACGTTAGTTGCCTTGGTGCCTCTGGATGTCACCTGAAGCAATCCATGTGCTAAATGGATGTTTAGACATCTCACTCAGGGCTACAGCAAGTCTCCTGTTCCATGAGGACCTACAGGCTTGAACATCTTGGGAAATTCAGGACTGGTATTTATCTTTTGCAAGCATGGAGCAGGGCCGCCCTTTAAATCAGGAGAACAGTGGCAGTGCCTGTCATTTTAGAGCAGATGCTTTATTTTAGACCCATGAAGTATTGGTCCAGGGTGTGGGTTTGATTCGCCCTTCCACAAGTTTAGCCCAGTTAACAACTTTTAGACTAATGTGCCCAAGAAACATCCTGTACTCTTCCTGGTACTGCTGTGCCACCCTGCACAAAGGGATTAGTTTAGCCAGAGACTGCATAAAAGTTGTCAGTGAACCAAAGCATGAGTATGGCTGCACTGAAGGGAAAAACAGGAACAGCTGGACTGACAGAATGTGTCCTATGAACCACATAAGGTTGTTTTGCAGTGGCTGATGAAGAGCCCTCTTTGCTCCTCTGCCCATGAGTGAGAGTCTTGAATGGAGGCTAGTGGGCACTTGTGCTCAGTTTCTGGTCTAGTGAGGCCTGAGTTTTGTCGCTGCATTGTGGTACAGCTTCAAAAAGAGAGATGGGCAGTGCCACAAACTAAAAAAAGGCATGACTTGGTCAAGTATGGGTTTGTGTCTTCTCAGAGAGAAAAGGGATTAAGTCAGTGTAACTTCTTTTTTAATTAGCTATGCACTTATAACACTGGTGACCAAAAGGAGTGCATTGCACCCATCCCCTGCACGGCGTAGAATTAACTGATGTCTGCCATGTTTTGTGAGTAACTTGATCCTACTGGCATCTGAGGTGCTGGAAGTGCCTGGCAAGTCAGGTCCTTAGGAGATTTAGAAGAAAAGTCTACTTTCCAACTCTGTTGGCCCTGGGAGTCAGGCAGGAACTAATACTGGGCATATGTAAAGATGTGAAACAACCAAATGCAAATAACTTAATTTTACAAACCACAGTATCTGATAATTTTAGGTAAGGATCAGGGTGATAGTTTCATTGTAAAGTCTGCCTAAGTCTAGCTTCAGGCAACTTGAATTCTTTCTGTATCTAGCCTTTAGCATCTCCCTCAGTCCCGTGGAAATGAGAATAACCTGAATAAAAGGCTATGGGTGACAAACTAAGCTGTAGTAGTATCAACCTCCATGTGTCAAAGACCTTTCCTTTCTTGTATCTTCCACATTTTCACCTTTCCTCCAACAATTGCTTACTTGGGTTTTGCTGCTGTGTAACTTGTTCTTTGGCAGTGCTTGTTGCAAGATCTCCAGTTCTACTATGTGTGGAGGATTCAGTTCCGCTGTGCCAGAGATCTTCCCTTAGGAAATGGCTTACCCTCAGGAGGCTCAAAGTGGAGTTTTCTCTGTTACAGAAAAATTGAACAAATGCTTCCAAACAGTAGAACTCTGGAGCAGGCATAGTGGCTGTAATTTCATGAGGTTTTGCAATTTACTTCTGCAAATGATAAAGCCTCTGAGGTTTGCTGTTTCTTGTAATTATCAGGATAGAGGTCTTTTGGAGACTGAAACCCTCTTGCCAGCTGGCCAAGCTTTAAAAAGCCACTTCTAAAGCTGTCTCCTCTCAGTGCACTGAACGCAGTGCTCAGGTATCCTCCTGCACTGCCCATGACAATGCAGTGACTGTTCTATTCAACTAATTTTGGAGGTTTTGGTGTTTAGGCTGGTGGATGATCACAATGTTTTAAAGACATCTTCTTTTATCATTGCTTCTGATCTAGGGTTAGTCTTAAACCAAGAACATGAAATTGCAAGTGTTACCTAGCTCCAAACATTTGCTTCCAGAACCCTGAAAGGCCTGTAGCTACACATTATCTGGCATTACAGATGGAGGCTATGTTAGCTAAACATTCTAAACTGTAAATCAGCTCCTTTGATACATGAATACACACATTAAAAAATGTTGCCTCAGGTCCCTCGTTTGTTTTAAACTTTTGCATCTTAAAATGATTATGTGTACAGTACTGTTGCTGTTTTTAAGGCAAAAGAAGCCAGGTGCAATATATTATTCTGTTATAATCCATTAGAGCATTGAGTTTACAGTGTCAAATCACAACTACTGCTTTATAAACTTGTACTTATAATGTGAAGATGAAATTGAGCTATTTGTATTATTTTCATCCCTTTCTTTTAAAGCTGACAACTTAACAAATGGAAGCAAAACCTAAACCAACCAAGGAACTGCTTCTGTGTATTTGGCACTGCCATGGAAGTTGGATGCTCAGTTAAATTATATCTGTATGTTTTCAGTGCAGCACCAATGGTGTTAGACCACTGCAATAGGCACCTAAATCCCTCCTGAATTCAGTGGTTTTCTTTCCTGAGCCTCTCAGTGCTCAGAAAGTTCATTCTCTTTTAAGGAAATTTATATGAAGACCCTAATTAAATAGAAACCTTGTAAGAAAGCAGAGATTCCTATAGAGTGAAGGGCATCCTGTTATGATGTAGGTATGATAAGCTTGCAGTCTGCTTTTTGGAACATGTGAGTACTGGTTGAGCTTTCCATTTCTTAGATGCTCACTGATAACAATATTCAGCTGTAATAGCTTTAGGTCTAAGAATAGAACTCATCAAAATCATTAGAGCTATGTAACTTTGAGGTAGTGCCAACAAAGTAAAATTAATAATAGTAATTTTTATTATTTAAGTCTTTCATGACTGGAAAGCATGCTCAGTAAGTGGTATATTTGCCTAAAAAATGCTTGCAATGCAAGCCAGTAAAATATTGTTAGAAATTCTACTTTGCCTTTTCCTTCAAATTTGTTTCTCACAGTGCTGTGATTCTTGAATTCTGCCCAGCAATATGAGTAGAGGATGGGTGTCAAGAGACATGTTGCTTTGTGTCATAAGCTAAGAGAGAGGCACAGTCCTGCACCTATCTTCCTTGTTCTTTATTAATGGCAAAGCTGCACAGCTGCTACTTTTGTCATTCTCCTTTTATCCAGGGACTGGCTCTGACAAAACCATCCAGCTCTCTTGTGCTGGCAAAGGGCTAGAAGAAAAAGGGAAAAAGCAGGAGTCATCCCCCAGGTTGTAAAGAAAAGGAGAGGTGTAAGGGTTGGAAGGCTCCAAAGAGGGTTTGTAGGTAACCAGAGAGGTCACTGAGTGGAGCACCCAGCACTCCCAGGTGACCTCCCAGCAGCTGCCCAGTGCTCTGCTCATGGATGTGACAGGACAAGGGAGTGGTGAGAGGCCACACAGTCCCTCAGCTACCCTGTCTCACCAGCTGCATGGTGTGGGTGGCCAGCTTGGCCATGGCAAGGAGGCAAGGACACACTGTAAGTCAGGATGGTGTAAATTAAGAGGAGGCTGGTCACAGTCTTTCCTCTGGCTCCTCCTGAACCTCCTGCCCCATCCCCATTACCTCTGCACAGCTGCAGCTTGGTTACCACAGCAGCATTAAAACTGTGTCATTCAGCTTGTTGACTCATTGACTTTAAAGCAAATGGTTTGCAATAGAAAACACCCGTTACTGTCATTTGCCAACAGAGCTATGAGAGGTAACAAAACTCTTACTTTTGCCTACCCAAATCATACTTCTTTATAGCTGTTTGTTGGCATTTCATTTTATGCTAGCACAAATAAACTTTCACATTCTGATTTCAATGGGACAAAATATATTTTTCACTCTGTACTAATATTCTACATTGCCATTTCTGGCTTTTAAGTGGCTATTACTTCCTGCTAACGTTGTTAGGATGACAGCAGAAGGAAAACAAAATAATTTACATTTATCCAAAGGCAGATACAGTTCTGCCAGCTCTCATGGAAGCCACATGATGTTGCCAACTAACACCTTGTGGAAGTCAGCCGAAGGCACAAGCATGTTATTAGTGATCTGCCCTTTCCATTGCTTCACCGCCACTGGCAGCTATTTTGCTGGGAAAAGGTATTTGTGGCTTCGGTTCTGTTTTGCACTCGCTCTTTGAAATCTTTTACGTGGACTGCTGACTACTGCTCCCCAAAGAGCTGCCCTTTGACATTGTGCTATTTCCAGTCTTCTGTATAGATGCAGCATTATTTTCCAAAGTGGCAGTTGAAGCATTTGCAAAGGAAACCCCAGTCTGCTTCATTTTCTTCATTGCCAACTCATGTCAGATTTGACATGGAAATGAGATGAGATCTAGAGATTGCATTAAACGGAGTAGCTGAGAGTGCAGAGACAGGAGATATAAGGCAGAGGAGGTGGAAGGTGGTTAGAAAGGGAAAGAAAAAAAAGCTATTTTATTTGAAAAAATGTGAGATAATAAGCTGGGAAAAAATAATCCAAAGGAAGGAGTGGGAGAGAATGATGAGTTGTCCGGCATGGAGTGAATTAACTTTGCATTCAGGAAAGCAATTTTCATTTCTTGGCTCTGCCACAAAATAACCCAGGCATCAGGAGCCTCAGCCCAAAAAAAGACTCGGACTCGGCAAAGCTGTGTTGCTGTGGCTGGCCACGAACAGGGCATCCAGAGCTTCAGCTGGGCATGTGGGTTCTCCATGGAGAGAGCTGGGGGCCCAGATGAGGAGCTGCTGAAGCCAGCTACAGGCATCAGAGCTGTGCACGACACGAAATCATGCCTTCACTGGGAGCTTGGGCACTACATCCTGCCCCTTGACTGACGGCCCGGAGCCCTTTCCCATGCCAGAGCAGAGGCTGCCTGTGCTGAGACACATGGCAGGAGCTGCCCCGTGCTCCTGCTGCTCAGCCTCTCTGCAGAACCTTAGTGATTAGTGACCACTTGCACAGGATAGAGGTGACTTTAATCCAAGCCCACTTTCAATCCTATCCAGATCTATGTGTTGTGCTCCTGGGACACTGCCTGCTGTTAATATTCATGGAGAGTCAGAGAATTTTTGTGGAAGTGGAAAAAGAGGAGAGAGGGAGCAAGAGAGCGTGCAGGCTCTCAGAGGAGCACACAAGGACGGTTTGTGCAGAGCAAGAATGCTTTGCCTCCATATGGCTGCTTAAAACCAGAAGGTCCTTGGAGCTGGCACTTAACTTGGAGCTCCCACCTCTGAGGCATGCTTACACCACCTAATTGCAGTCATACCCTTTGCTCTTGGCAAAATCCATTGGGTGGACTGAAACAGCTTCAGCAGGAGGGAGTGGTGATACCTGTTTTCCCTCTTCTCTGGAGTGAACAAATGCAGGTCTTTGTACAAAGATGAGGAACTGAGTAAAAACAAAATAATGACATTCCCTTTTACCTCAATAAACACTATAATTCCAGAAGATATTATTAATCTCGCATTAAATTAATGTTCCAGCTCCTAAATCTATCTATGCATTCACTTTTTATATATGACTGACTAAATATTCAGTAGAGCATCTCTGTCATAGATACCAGAGGTCTATTTACATGCTGTTTGGTACTTGTCATTAATTTGGGGTCATAGGAGGTTAGTTCAGTAATATCTCCACTACACAGCAGGTAAAACCTCTAGGACTGCTCCTGTTATCTTCTTAGAAAATGAGAGTTTGAAATTCAATTTAAAAACTCAGATTTATTCCTACTCCTATTTCTGGAGCTCTTTTGTGTTAAGACAGAAAGTATTTGAACAGGAATTGAAAAACCCCCTAAACTATATCCTTAGTTCTGTAGAAGACAAGGAAAGATCACAAAAATAAAATTAAAACAGAAGTAATCAAGGTTGCAGTATCCCTTTTATATGGCAGTTGTGTGGAAAAAAATAAGTCCTTGTGGATGTTAGCAATCTTTTTTTGTGTTCTTACAATCCAGCTGAAATCCATCCTTCTGTAAACTTTTGATCCAGTACTTCTCAAATACTTGCTTTTATGACACTTGATTCTTCTCCCCATTGATGCAGTTGCTGTGTGAAACAGTAGGCCTGAGGATTTTGCTGAGGGTCTTCAGGCATTTCCCTGCAGAAGACCCAAACCAGGAGGTGGGTGCACAGAGCAGGTAACAGAGCCAGTGTTAATATCTTCTTGGGAGTGAAGGTGCTCTTGTTAACATTGACTGTTCTTGCTCAACAAGGTGTGATAAATGACAGCTGAGAAGTTCAGCTGCTGAAATAGTTTTTGTAGTTTTCCTTCTTGCAGATAAACAGAATTGGAATCCATTTGCAGTGGCTATTGAAGACAAAGACTAAATTTCCATCAAAACCAGAACGTAAACTGTCTATTACAAATGCCAGACATTGGGACATCCATCGGTTTCTATAAAAATTATGGGCATCTGTGCAGATCTGTAACTGTAGCAGACTCTGGAAGCTTATTGGCGTTTTTACTTAATATTTGCTCTTTTTTTCCACTAGGAATAGAAATGAGACAAACCTGATGATTACTATGGCAACCCCAAGCCAGAGATTTTTCTGAAGACTTTCATTTGAGTTTTGAACCTTGTTTTGCTTGAGAATGTGGTTTGATGTTATTTCCTCCTTCCTGCTGAGCAGTCCGAGGCCTGAGCTGGGCTGTGGGTTATGAGAGAAGACACTGACCTCATGATCTTTTTTCTTTTTTGTTTTTGACCGCCTTTTCACCCACGTTTTTCTGTGAAGAACTGATCTTACATGACCCTGCTCTTGCCATTTTAACTTCTTACTACTGGGTGCGATGTCCTCCCCCATATTCAATGATACTACAATGTTTTAAACATCGACATCTGATACTGAAGCTATTTAATACTTCCATAATAGTATATAATACATTTCCTTCTGTTTTGAGATGGAGAACACTGTACCTGAAATGTGCAGAAAAAGTTATAGTGCAGATACTGATATTTTCCACAGGCTTCCAATTACTCTTTCATCTGTACCAAATAGAGAGTGATGTTCAAACCTTGTGCAGGTCTCTGGCAGGACTTCGTATGGTTATGTTGTCTCTGGTTAGGTTTCTAAAAGCCATTCTAGTAATTTTGAAAACATGCTGGCAAAAGGAGTCTGTTCCACAAGACACTAGTTTAGTTCTTAGACAGTGGCTTTCTGCTGAATATTTGTGGTATTGTTCTGAAGTGTGGAAGTACATGGGATTTCTAAACCCTTAGTTTCCTGGTGGGAATAGTTCTGGACAGATGGTTTTACTATCCAGATGACAAACTAGTTGCCAATAATTTTGTAGAAATAAAAATCTTATTTGAAATGATAGCCTAATTGTTACGTAAAAGAAGAATAGACTATCCTAAATGCTTCATTGTGTGACATAAATATGAATCACACACAGAATCACAGAATCCTAGGGGTTGGAAGGGACCTCGAAAGATCATCTAGTCCAACCCCCCTGCCAGAGCAGGGTCACCTAGAGTACATCACACAGGAACACATCCAGGCGGGTTTTGAATGTCTCCAGCGAAGGAGACTCCACAACCTCTCTGGGCAGCCTGTTCCAGTGCTCTGTCACTCTCACAGTGAAAAAGTTTTTCCTGATATTTACATGGAACCTCCTATGCTCCAGTTTACAACCATGAATGCTGCTTTCAAATCAGTCTGTTACTTAGACTTTATTGGACTTGTAGGTGAGATTCAGGGTTTTGTGTTCATTCGGAAGCATAAAGCATAGAGATATTTTGGCTCTCAGAGATGGAAAAAAAATCATTTAATCCACTCCTAACTTGATAAGGAAAGTAGACCCCTTCAATAATACTTCGAATCAAAAATGAGGGACAGCTGCAGTATGAGGTTAAATCCAATTATTCCCACAATTTAGTAGAGAGATTGAGATTTGAGTTTTGGCCCTTTGATTTACTAAGCCACCTAAACAATAAAATGACAATGCTTTTCACCTACAAGAGGGTAGCTAAGTGAGAAAAGCTAACCAAAATGCAGTATGTTTGTGGCTGAACTGGTACATGAGCATGCTAAAACACATGTAGCCGTTATGCCCTAGATCTCTAACCTGTGTGTTTCCATTCCCAGACACTCGGATGTCACTTTCAGCTTCAGTTGCACGGTTAATATCAGCATGGGCATGAGGAGTTCCCAAATGGACCCAAGGCCACCATCTGTCCTTCCCACTCATCTTCAGACAGAGTCTGTTGAAAACCTGCATTTATGCAGAAATCCATATTTTAGCCACCAAACATCTTCTGTGATGTCAGTCGTGTGACACGATAAGCCAGGAAGAAGAGGAAGCAGCTCATGTGTCTGTGCTCATCTTTCTCATCAACAGCCTCAACACCATATATATGCAGGGAGTTCTCTGCCATGGCTGAGTTCAAACTATTCCATATACAACCGGATTTCATATGTCTGCAGAGTATATTCCTCAACCCCATTGCTCCTGGTCTTTGGTATTAGATAATATTAATTCCCTGCATTCACAGTCAGTGTAGTAATGCTTCAAGAATGCGAACTGTGAAATGGTAGATTTGTGGCTTGTTGTCATGACATATTGGCTCTTTTACACAGGTTGAATTCCTGTTTATTAAATTCAAGTTAAGTAAGTCACTGAGTCACATGTCAGGTCCTTATGTATCATTCATTTTATATCTTCACTTGAAAGAGAATTTTCTGTTTCATCTTCATGTTCTGTGTTTTCCAAAGGTGGCCTAGGTAAAATAAACAAAATACCATGTATTTATGTCTATGGCTAGAAGAAAGGCTTTTTTTCAAATTCATTACAATACTTCTAAACAACAGTATGCAAAATTTAAGCCTGTCTAAACAATATCAGGAGGAAACACTTGCATTAAGTGTATAAATAAAACTATTAATTCATTCTCCAAAACATAGATTAAGCATGCTGTTAGTGATATAGCCCATGAAAAAATAAACTGCACAGCTGTAGCAGTCAGACTATAACCAACCCTGACATCCTCATATATTCTTGTAAACCTATGGTGGTTTGTAGTTTTCTCTGCTTCAAAAAGGAAGGCAAACAAATATAAATCGAAAGGCACAGCTATGATTTGAAATTACTCAGCCAAAAGTTGAACCCATGCAACCGTGTCATTTTATTTATCCATCAGCACCAATGTCTTGTTCTGCCAGAACTCCCCAAACCCTCAGCTCTGTAGCAAAGACAGTAAATCCTAAAGAACCATGTTTTAGTAACACTAATTGGCACAGCTGCTGCAAAAGACCAAAGACCTCCAAAAAACAAATAGGATAATGGTAAAAGCCTCTGCCCACAAACCTAGCTTGTGGTCTCTGCAGCTTTTCCACAGCAATTCAGCTTGCCAGATGCTGACTACATCAGTCTGCAAACATTCTGATATTCCTTCTTTTAAGAGTTGTTGAGATTGCTTGGTAGATAATGACCATTCTGGATCTTTGAAAATAAAAGGATAGGGTAAGGTAGGATAGGATAGGATAGGATAGGATAGGATAGGATAGGATAGGATAGGATAGGATAGGACAGGAAGCAGCAAAATAAAAAAATGGCTTTGGTTGAGTGACATAACTGATGGCAAGACCGCAATCGTTGCTTGTCTCCCAGAAACTAAAAGATGAACAGCAGTTTGGGAGAAAGGATCAGCCAGGCTAGGAGAAATAATTAGGCTTAGAGAGCATGTTGTGTGCCATACCAGCACCTGTGGTTAAGTTTAGAGTCCATGTTAGCTGAAATATCTTGTAATAATTTGGCTGGAGCTTAATCCATTTCTCTTCAGAGTGGGAAGGAGAGCAGGCAGTGCTCCATGGCAGGAGCAGCTAGGCCCATCCCACTGCAGCATGGCCATATATGACCTTCTCCTGAATTGTGGATCTTTCCTTGAGCCTCTGCTGCACTTGCCCTTACCTAAGCCCCTTCAGAGCTAACATAATGGACACTGTGCTAGGTTTATGTATATATGCAGCATGTGTATTCCTGGACACTGTCGTAGGTCACATAGGGAGGCAACACATGAACGTGGCCAGCAACAAAAAGCCCCTATTCTTACCAACTGTTGCCCTCTAACCAACGCACATCATAGAAAAACATTTTTCAGTTCGAGCTGATATCTTTTGTGGGTCAACAGTTGCGCATTGGAAGGAGAACAAAGACTGATTCAGTTCCAGTATCCTGGATGGCTGGATTGTATCCTCTCATTCCCTATGCCATGCTAAGCAAGTGACTTACTGACTATCTGACATCTATTATCTCTTAGTAAAGAGAATATCATACACAAACTGCTGATGGGACACTGACATGATTATACTTGTGAAGCATTGTGCGCTTCTCAGACATACAAAAAAGGTCAAATGTTTTCAGTGATGTCAGTATTTCATTGTATGCACATTTCCATTTTAATTGTGTGTTATTTCTATTTCAATTGTTTTATTTTCAATACTCCCCACAGATCCCAGTGTGTCAACCAGATGTCCTGATATTTGTGAGACAGTCCACCTCCTTCCTCTTATCCTACTCTTCCTTCTCCTCTTCCTGCTGAATTTCCATGTCCTTTGACAGTATGCCATTGTGGCACGTCTCTGGCTTTCCATGTGCTGTATAGGGTGGGATAAGAGATAGAGAAAACAGTCATCCTTGGTGGCCACACAGCAAAAGTATATGGAGATGACACTTTCTACTCTCCCACCCCTCTAAATTCAAGGCTGGTGTCTCTGCAGGCAGGAATGTCATCTCTTGCAATATTTGGTAAAATATTCTGAGGAGAAATCCTCCTACAAACAGACCTTATAACATCACTTTGGCCCTGGGCCATGATTCCCACGTTGGCTACCGTCAAGGTGTGTGCCAGATAATTACAGCCCAGCAGCCTTTCACATTTCATGAAATTTGAACTGGAATTGAATCTAAGTGCTGCTGTGTCAGTTACACAGTGAGGATGTTGTGAAAGGTTTCCTTTTGTCTGAAGGGAATGATCTGAATGTGAGCAAAGGAAGAAGAAATAGTTATACAGAAAATGCTGCTTCAATTCCAGTGTTATTAGGCCATTTCTTACATCACTTTTCTCTCTTCTTTACCAAATATAATCCTAAAGTCTTCATGTATCTTTTTTTCTTCCTCACAGCCTGATTGGTTACCTAGTAACTGGGATGGCTGGGCAAGGAGTGGGGGAGCTGATTATTGTGCTTGTATTTGTTTTTTTTTTAAAACTGCTAAGATAAAAGGAAAGGAAATTTTGACAATATGAGGATTTGATTAAACAACTGCTAAAAATAATATGTAACCATTTTCTGTAACATTTGTTCTAAAATACAGTATCTAGGCAAGTCAGCTACATCTAAAGCTGCAAGCGAGTCTTAGTGGTTTATCTCAGCAAGAGCTAGTGCTTTGCAGGTTCTTCTGAAGGATGCAAAATTGTTTAATAGGGATTTATCCATTAAAGAAATGTGAACCTTTAAAGGCCTGTCAGGTGCTGGCAGAGATTACAAACTCCATGAGCAAAAGAGAAGACACTAGCCCTTCTACCAGCTGACATCCATGTGTCGAAGGAGATGCTATCGCAGCAGCAGTGTCTAAGGAAAATATTAGGCTTAGAAATCCTGCCTACTCTTTCTTGACTTTATCATCAGCATTTTGTGTGAGCATCACAGCCTGGGTCTTTCAAGGAGGCTGGGATGAGAACACCTGTCTCATTCAGGATGATGTAATTTCTGCCTTAATTCATGATAATACAACCAGTTCACGTATTATAAATTGCCAAGAAGTATATGCTCAGGTTGTGATGAGAAAAGGGTTTGTTAGGGTTTTTATCCATGCTGGAACTCTAAAGAAAAGGAGTTTGTGGCCTTTGGAAGAAGGGGCAGGCCACTCTTGAGGACTACAAGGATGACATTAGGCTACGTAGGGAGAAAATTAGTTCTTGGGGTATCCAGCCCCCTGAGTTCGAAGACAGAGATGGGAGCAGAATGAAGCTCCCATAGTCCAAGGGGAAATGGTTAGCCACCTGCTACACCACTACACAAGTCTATGGGGCTGAATGAGATCTACCCACGGATACTGAGGGAGCTGGTGGAAGTGCTTACCAAGCCACATTCCATCATTTATCAGCAATCCTGGCTAAGTCCCAGTTAGGTCCCTAAAACCCTGGGTAAGTCCCAGTGGACTGCAGGTTGACAGATGTGATCCCCATTTACAAGAAGGGCCAAAAGGAGGATCCATGGAACTACAAGCCTGTCAGCCTTGGTGCTGGGGAAAGTTATGGAGCAGATCATCTTGAGTGCCATCATGTGGTATGTACAGGACAATCAAGCAATCAGGCCCAGTCAGCATGGGTTCATGAAAGGCAGGACCTGTTTGAGTAAACTGATCTCTTTTCATGACAAGGTGACACACTTAGTACATGAGGCAAAAGCTGTGGATGTTGTCAACCTAGAGTTTAATAAAGCCTTTGACACAGTTTCCCACAACATTCTCCTGGAGAAACTTGTGGTTTGTATGAGTGTACTCTTTGCTGGGTAAAACACTGGCTGGCTGGCCAGGCCCAAAGAGTTGTGGTGAATGGAGTTAAATCCAATCAGCAGCCAGTCACAACTGATGTTCCCCAGGGCTCAGGATTAGGACTCTTTAGTATCTTTATCAATGATCGGGATGAGTGGATTGAGTGTACCCTCAGTAAATTTGCAGGTGACACCAAGTTGGGTGGGACCATTAATTTGCTTGAGGGTAGGAAGGGTGTGGACAGGCTGGATTGATGGGCTGAGCCCAATTGTATGAGATTCAACAAGGCCAAATGTTGGGTCTTGCATTTGGGTCACAACAGCTCCATGGAATGCTACAAGCTTGGGAAAGAGTGGCTGGAAAGCTGCCTGGCAAAAAAGGACCTGGGGGTGTTGGTTGACAGCCAGCTGAATATGAGCCAGCAGTGTGTCCAGGTGACCAAGAAGGCCAACATTAAGTCTTTGGTAAGTAAATCTTTGGTAAGTCATGGGCAAC